>VZRQ01005527.1:514531-786856 GCA_013397975.1 Machaerirhynchus nigripectus | reverse complement strand
TTTTTTTTTTTAATTAAAAAAAAAATGGCTTTCCTAGTCTTGTTTTTCATTCCTATCCCAGGATCTCTCAGATGCTCACTGGAAGCAGCAGCTTTGCAGTGAGCATTGGAGATAGGAGTGAAGCGAGGCTTCGCTCAATGGGCAGTTACATAGCGATTCACATGTAGACACAGCAACAGGTTTCATGGTATTTTATCCAGAAAGTTGTATCTTAAGAAACTTTCGCTTATTGAACCAGGTCTGGACCACAAAACCAATCTTGCATCACGAGAAATTCTAGACAAGACCAGAAAGAGTTTATGGTCTTACAAAAAAATAAAACCAACTTGCAGACGTAAGGAGTTCTCCCCCTTAGTTACAACAAAACTGGCAATGTACTATAATAAAACACTTGAGGGCTCTGGCAGTCACAAAGCAGAAACATAAATGCAGTCCTGCTTTTCTAACATAAGCACTATAAAAACAGTTCTACTGTAACGGGTAAAAGAGCTGTTAGATGAGGGCATCTTTGATTAAGAAATCTTAGGCCACATCAGACTACCCTATTGTCTCATAACAACTACTTTCAGAAAACTCACAGCATGGGCTGAATATGCCAAGTAGGACACTTTAAGATGACCAGCCACTATCACTGTCTTCCCTTTGTGATCTGGGACTGGGAAGATTGGCTGCTAGAGAGTCCTCTCTCCTTCTTCTTAATGACTCACAGATGACTTTGCTGGCATTTCCTGCAGTTCCTCCCAGAAGAAGTTTATGAAGTGTTTAGGGTTCAATTATTACTGAATCAGTGCATCTTCATTCAACAGGAAAAGAGAAATGCATTTCCATTATCGTCTTGCACTGAGGTTAATTAAAAACAGCTCTTCAGCTGCTTGCAGCCTGTTTGCCAGTTGTATTTTGTCAAGTTTTGCAGTGATAACTGAAAGCAGTGGTTCTGCTTGTGTGTTTGTACACATATATATATATTCTGGGGCCTCATTCCCTCATGTCTTATAATTCACCCAATCCCTGATATCAACATATCCAGCCATCTTTCCACAGCAGATGTGATCTCATTTCCAAAAGAGGTCAGGAAAACCCTGCTGCAAAAGAGCAGGTCCTGATATTCTTATTTCACAGTTGTGGCACCTCAGCTACTTTCAGAAAGCCACCTCCAGTACTGTCCTCAATTGGGACTGACTGGTTAAGAATATTCTTGAATACTTCCTGTTAAATGGCAACCCAGAAATAAAATCAAAAAACCAAATTTTTCACAACATATATTTTTCCAGGCCACACTCTGAGGTTTTTTCAGAAATACCAAGCTGCCACAGTGCTGTGGTAGCTTTTTTCAGAGGTCCTACATAAGAACCAAAACCCCTGCTTTTACAGTTCCCCCACTGCCTTCTATCTGGTTTCCTTGATTGCTGTTGGATATTTGAAAATGCCTGCTGAAACTCTCATTACAACTGCAGTAAACATTAAAGACTTCTGCCGTTAAATTGTTCACATAGCACTGATTTTGGTTTGGTTTTGTTTTTAATATGAAAACAATAAACATTCCACAGCCAATTATACCTACCTTAAATAATCAGAGCACAGAAAGACCCTGATCACTGATGCTATTTAACTCCTTTTAAGCAGCCGGATCACAAAACTACAGAGGCAGATAAAGAAAGACCTTAAAGGCTACTGGTAATCTACAAAAATGTTGAAAACAAATGCTTGGTCAGCCCATCAGTCTAGTATCTGTCCATAGTTTATGTCATAGAGGTAAAGGCTGCTGCTTGATGTTTCACCAGAGTGCTGGTTTTACACAGGGGACAGTGGTGAAGGTTACTCAAAATGCAGACCCTCCCATCAAAGACAATCCTACTGATTTTTGTCCTGAGAGAGGCTGATCAGCCCCTGTTTGACAGTAGGGAAAATCTTCTACCATTCAAGCTCATATGATGGAAGGTATGAAGAGCATGAAGGGAGTGGTTTCAAGAATGAAACTGCAAAAGATCAAAAGAACACCGTTTGGATTTGTCTTTAGTTGAGGCTTGACTTGCATACTGCTAACAAAGAACCTCTTTGATCTAGAATCTTTTATTATTGCAGAGAATAAATGGAAGGATGAAAATATTCATTTTAATTACATTTCTCTGTTCCTCTCCCCTGCCCCAGGAAAGTGAACAATCCCAATTGTGATGTGGTTCTGGAAGTGAAGCTGTGTACTGTATTTCCAAGTTCCTTTTTTAACCTATATTTCTAGCAACCAGCCACAAAAGTTATAGATTGTTAAAAAAATCCCTGGGTTTGGGCTCATGCTAAAATGAAAGACTGATTCTCTAGAAATCCTTGAGGCAAAGCAAACTGTGCCAAGTGTAATTTTGCATCCTTGCTGATTGTCCTGTTTCTCCAGTGCAGTCATTCATTTGCGCTATCACATGTTCCAAATTGTAAGAACAGTATAAATAACATTTATCAGAACACTTCTGGCCTGTGACTGTCAATGACTATGTGGGTTTCTCTGGAAGTTTTCATATTTTTTTCTTCTCTGTTCTAAAAGACATTGCCTGTTTCTATTTTCAAAGAGGAACTGAAGTTTTATTCCTGTAATTGCAGAGATTATAACTGTCATTCATACTTTATTTTTCTGCTTATGCAAAACTACCTGGAACAGATCTCTTTTTTTGTTAAAGGTGGCTTTAACTGGCTAGTAAATCTAAATTGGAGCCACCTGATTTTCCAGGGATTTGAGCAACACAAACTTGTATTTGAGGCTTTGAATGGGATATGGCTGAGGCAGATCCTCTACTCCACCCTCTTTATAAGTATGATTTATTAGCAATTTTTTTCCAGTAAAGCTTCCACTGCAGATCAGAAGGTATCCTTTTCTAGGTTTAGAAATTCCAAGAAATTTAATCCATACCCTTTAGCCTCAGTGAGACAGAAGACAGCTTGCTCTAAAAACAGAGTAACAGATGCATGATGCTTCCACCAGGGCCACGAAGTCATTATACTTTAAATTACATAAAAGGGGAAAAAAAAAGCAGCTTTTAAAATAAAGCCATGCAGGCTTTCTTCTAGTACTAGGAATGAGCTGGATAAAAAATCCAGAGAGGAACTTGATTTTTTTTACATTTGGAAGCCCCAGTTCTACAAAACCATGACCTCTTACAATCTTCTGTCCAGGTTTTATTTCTTATTTACTCCTCTGCTGTCATTTCCGTGATAGCTGTCACCCTTCAGTAAAGTGTGATCTTTTCAGGATTAAAACTCTTAGCCTGAAGACTCTCATAAAGTGGGTCTTTTGAGTGATGATCCTTGGTGTCACGTAATCTTATATTCAGATACAAACAAAGTAGAAAATAATCAAAGGAACAAGAACATTTTATGTTTTTGAGGTGTAGCAGGGGAATAAATAAGATGTAGTTTCACTATGTCTACTTTAGTGTTTGGATCAGCTGCTGCCATGGTAGGAGCACAGCGTTCAGGGCAGCTCTGTCCCAGAGCAGGTAACAAGATGACAGGGCACATGGGACAGAACCATACAGGAACTTCCATTTTTAAAACCATGACTGAGAGGGAGGAGTCTTGACAAATATTTGGTTCTAATTCACTCCATGTTGGTTCAGACACTAGCCAACTGTAGTACTCAATTTCCTTCTTATTCTGGTTCTGACAGCCACAGACTCCCTCTGTAAATGCCAAACAGGAACTGTGATGTAACTAATAAAGTCTGAGTCTTCATTCTTTCCGTGCTGTTTATGTAGTGGACTTTTGAATAAATTCAATTTAAAATAAAGCTCCATGGATTGATCTTGGCAGTTAATCACAGGATGTGAGCAAGAAGGAAGCTTCTACTTCACATTTCTTTAGTTGCTGAATCTTATTTCCTAACAACTGTTCATCTTCTACTGCCAGTGTTATGAAGCAGATCTCTCTGAAGAAAATGTCTCTCTACAAATTTTGGGGGAAATGGGCTTCTTTTCCTCACCACGGTATTGAGAGATTCACTGTACATAAGAGAAAACCTGAAGTCTCTCCAGAGTTATAAGGAGCTCTGCAAAACAATTTACAATGATATTAAACCATGGAATTCTTTCTGGCAGCAGTTTCTATGAAGAACTGTGAACAAAGAGAAAGGAAACATAAAGAATTTGGGGAAAGTTTTACTCAGTCATATTTGAGTTTAGACTTGCAGATTTTTGTGCTTTTCCAAATAGAGTTTGATGGCATCACTAATGTGTAGCATAACAGGAGACAGAGACCAGCTGTGCTTTGAGAGTTAATCTCATAAACTGCTTCCAGAGAAGGTCATATTCAGAGCCCTGAGGGCTTCCAATCTGTTCAGACTTGAAAGGTATGTCAAGGAGGAATTGACTTTAAACCATCCAATTTTAGCATGCAGTTGGGCCCCGGCACTGAGAATCCCCCAAGCACACAGCAAAACACCAGAGGTCTCGAATTTTGTCTCTCCAGGAGGATATATGTAATAACCAGAGATACACAACACTTAGTGATTTATTTGACACAGTACCTCCTATGACCTTTAAGATAAAAAGGTGCATTTCCTCTCACGACAGTTGTATTGCTTGCAGTGCAATACTGTGTACAGCGTGTAGGGCTCTGATTTGTTAACTCCCATGCTCTGTGAGTGTGTTAAGGCAAAATGTCCCTAAAACTGCTGGACAAAAGTTCACATTGTTTCCACATACTTATTAAAATGAAGGGAAGGGCAGGGAGGGGAAGGGAAGGGAAGGGAAGGGAAGGGAAGGGAAGGGAAGGGTAAACACAACCAACCCCAACAAACCGTGACACCTGAGCTTGGCTTCATGNTTAGAATATTAGAACTGTGCTGTAAAAGAGCAGCTGTCAATCCAAGGTCTAGGACCGTTTTACTCAAGAAAGACATATGTAGAAATCCAAGGAAGTGTCATCCAGCCCCTCTTTTTACTTGCTTTTAGATTGCCTAGAATTTTAGTAATGGTCACTTAGTAACCAAGGTAAAATGTTCAGAAAATTCAGTAAAATTCATTCTTTCTGAGGTTGTGATGTGCTGTTTATTAACAGCCAGTCCATCTCATTTAAGCCAGAGGGAAACTATTAGTAAAAAGATACTTCTCCATTAATCAAAATGAGACACTATTTCACAAGGACTGAGAAAAATCTGACTTCCACCACAGACAGTGAAATACAACTGGGGAACTGTCATAGCAAAAATCCATTCTTCTGAATGAGATTTCATTCATGCTTGTATTAATTCTCTTTTAACACCTGAGTTGCCCCAAAACAGAACAAGAAACTTCATGTGGAGAGTTCGAAAATTTTGTCTTATGCATCATTGCTTTTCACAAAGTCCAAGAGACCTTGTTCACAAGTTACACAATTACAAGTTACAGTGCTAAGGGGAAAGGACTTTCCTTTAATCTAACTTCCTTTATCTGTAAGTGAAGCATCCAAAGTAATCAGATATGTGTGCAAATTTTCTAGTGCATGTAGAGGGTTAGGCTGTTATAGGAAGTGATTCACCCTGTTAATCATACAGACCTATATTAAGACAATTCAATGACCATGTTGCTATGCAATTTCTTTCCACAGGCCACAGAAGAAGCCTAGATGCATAACTGAGGTTGGATATCTAAGATCCATAAACCACATCCCTAAAGTACTGGAAACCCTTTAAAATCTATCCTTTCCACCATCTTGCCATCCCATCCAGCACAGCAGAGTTAAGCTGTGAGTAGTAGTCTCTATTTTAACATCAATATCTTGCATCCAGGTTGCCCTCCAATTCACATACTGTTTCTTCCATATGCTGTACCCACTCAGTGGCAAGAACTAGGCCTTCACCAATTCATAAGAGGAAGGCAGTAATTATACAAGTCACCTGTCCAGGATTTCCATCCTTTACGTATATATAGCTAGGGGATACAGTACAGTTAGGGTAAGGACAGTATCTGAATGAGTATTTTTACTTAGGGGATAGTGTGAGGCTGCTGCTTCAGAAACATTTTTCTGTGAAAGTTAGTTTATACTTGTCTGTCTTCAGAATGTGAAAGTCCATGGCATGTTTCTTCTTAAAATTTTCCAGAATATGAGTATACCATATTTAAGCCCTATTTTAAGCCTGTGCTTTATGGTACTCTCCTTAACAAAGACAGATTCATCTGTCAAACACTCTTCCAGAATTCTGAAACCTACTTTGGTATTCGGCTTTGCTTTATCTTAAGATATTTTTAAAATATCCTAAAACATCCTAAACTTTATAGATATTGCAGCCTTTGATTGTTGTCATTAACAGCAGCACACTGGGATTTTTACTTTTCTTCTGTTTCCATGAAAATGGCATGCTGAAAATGTTGATACTTGAGTTTGTCAACCTACTTTTTGTATTTTGAAATTTGCAAGCTCAGAAATACAACTGAGTGGAACTGCATTTCTTGAGGTTTTATAACGGTCCTAAGACATCATAAATTTTACTCCTTATGCTAAAGAGCAATAGGAGAAATCCCTACATCCCAAAATAGTCACTTTCTGCAGAGCTGAGGCTGTCACCCCTCATTTGACAAGCTCAAGTTCAAGGATCACTTGGGACTAGCCCTGGGACTAGCACACAGCCCTTGCATTGCAGTGTGTGCTCTAACCACCATGCAGCTGGGTGTGTGGGGGAGCTCTCCCTGCTTCTCTCTTTCACACTGAATCAGCAATTCTATCCTGAACATAAAAAGGCTTTCTTAATAAATTTTTTTTGAATAGCGCATTCCTGTGGAAAGACTTGGTGACAGCAAACAGATATTTTCTGACCAGGAAAAATATCTTATTTGTCAAAGAGGTTTTCTGACAGCTGTATTAGGGCAAGGGAAGTTAATGTCACTTTTAAAATTAGTTGGGTGTGCTATTAAGATTAATCATTTGATATATCAACTCACACTCTAATGGGTCCCCTCATGCCCTCCTTGCAAAATTCCGTTTGGGATCCCTAAAAGTAGGATTCAAAATGATCATCACAGTTTTCAAGATTTGCCAGCTTTCATTATATTAATTTAAACTTGTAACACATGATGGTCTCTGGGAAGCTTCAGCTCTGGAAGTTTCACATGCAAGTTCTCTCGAGGCATGAGCTAAGTGTGTCCTATTTCTTAAGTTAAGTTTTGGACATGCCAAATCAAAAATCAACACAAATTATCACTAAGGATAACTATGAAAACAAAAGCCCAGAAGGTAGCATGGACTTTACACCTCCACTTTTCTTTTTTTTCCCTCCTTGTTGCAGTCTGTTATGCTTTCTGACCACAAATATTGGCAGTTCAAGGGGTAGGGGGAGGGGAGGGAGGTTTAGCAGACTTTTAACAAAGGCCTTTGGGTACATTTTGTTAATAATAGAGACCACAGAGCATTTCAAAATATTTATGAAATCTAGACAAGAAAGTTTGAGGCAGATGTCGTCCTCTGTGCTATTTTTCTTATTCAGTGGGAACTTTCTTCACCCTTTGACTCCTTCTGTCATAACTCCTTGTGTATTTAATCCTATCTGTGTCTAATCCAATAGTGGATGAGATGCCAAGGGTAAGAAGAAGCAGCTATATATTTGTACTTGTCTGTATCTCACCAGACTCAGAGATGTCTGAGAGCTTATGAACAGCTATCCCAACCCAGCTCTTAACAGCTTGCCTCAAACACTATAGAGTTTCTGCTTAAGGTTACATGAAAGTACTTCTTCAATATAATTCTGTATCTATTTTTGTCATGGAAATTCCAAAAGCATTGCTGTCATTGCACTACACTGAGTCTGCCCATACAGTGCTGGTTTGAGTTTGCTGTGAGAAGACCAAATTCCTAAATCTCAAACCCAGCAAACTGGTTTTTTCCTCCTGTGAAGATCTTTCTTGTCCATTATATGTCAACTATTTTATTTTCCTGGACATTTGTCTGACATTGTGACAAACAGAGAAGAGCATTTAAGTTATGAAGGAATTAAATAATCTCATTGTCTTGGTGTTAGAAACTTCCCAATAAGCCTGAGAAGGTTACACTGGGCAGATGAAAAAGAGTTTGGTGGAACATACATTGTAATTTGCTATTGCTTTACACAGTGCCATAAAATACTTATTTTAAAGTATTTTATAATACTTTGGGGTTGGGACTAGCACATGTGATATCTAACCACAATCTACAGAGCTGCTATAGAAACTAAAGCTGTATTGTGCAGTTAAGAGAGTTCATAGTTTTATAATACACTGCTTAGATTCTTGGGATCAAAAGGCAGAGAAAAGTACAAGGATAAAAAAAGAAGATTACTAACTTTAAATAAGCAGGTAAAATAAGGGCAAAGAACACTTCCTTTTCACTGCATTAAGCAGTTCAGTGTTTGTCCACATGCTTTGTATTGATGTTCCCTATTGAATCCTGTCAAACTGTTACCAAAGCACTTTCCTGCTGTGACTATTTTTTTTTCCTTTTTCCCCAAGCTAAAATAGGGATATGTGGCATCTGTTCCCTGTTGTGCTAGACCAAGATCAGGTTGGCGAGATCAGCTGCCAGGCACTAAAAGCAGCAGCAGTGAGGCAGCTGGGAGAAAGGTGCTATTGCTTTTAGCTTTGAAAATATGTATTCGGACCTAATGGTCCTTGGCAACAGAAATTCTTGTGTGAGCCTCCTAGAAAGCTCCCAAAGGCCAGGATGGTCAAACTCCCTGAAGAAATGGAAGCAAGTTACAGAAGAGGGGAGTAGTATTGCCATTGAATGGGTCTTGGACCATGCTGCTCACCTTCAACAAGTTTAAAATGTGGAAGGAGGGAAAAAATTTAAAATAAATTTTTTCTTTTACTTAGTAAAATTTACATATAATAACTTTTTTCCCAGGTTTTTAACACTGCTTTATTAAAGCATATTTCCTATCTGTTTTCCCTCACCTTGTGTCAGGAGTCCCTGCAAACTGCTTTACATAGTCCATAGGAAGACAAAAGGAAAAAAAGTAACTGTGGGCATGGGATCTCCTCTCATCAGTTTTGAGGCTTTTCCCACTGCCAAGATCCTGACTGTCTAATTTCATTAGTGAAAAGTTAAAGTATCACACTAGGGACAGAATTCTGACAGTGAAATTAATTGGAAGAAGAAAATTATAGCCCTGTACAAAAGAAAAACAAAAAAGAAAGGAGAAAAAAAACAACCAGGCTTCTTCCACCATGCCCAGATATGATGGAAAAAAGAGCAAAGGCTGTCTCAGCAAGGCTAAGGGGTCCAAGTGTGCTGAGCTGGGCTGGCATTTGTTGAACAGGGAAGTTTATAACATGGCACTTTGCAGGAAAAGCACCTTGTAAAGGAATAACATGAAACACAGAAGGAGAAGCATGAGGCAGGAAATATGCTCCAGCAGTCTCACCAAATGAAATAGTCCAGCATTCACCAGAGGACCCTCTGCAAAGTGCTACTATGAGCACTCACAACTTTGGGGAGACATCCTACACCTCACGCATGACCCTACCCACACACCCGACCCCACAGCCCGTGTGTAATGCAGCTGGGATTCTCTGCAAACTGGCTGGCAGAAGCACTGGACTGCTCTGCGCGTGGGCTGGGAGGTGACGGCACAGCAGCACGCACAGCTCGGCCCCATGGCTCTGGACACTGCAGCCAGCAGCCACCTCAGAGCCAGAGCTGCTCCCTGAAATCCCCGTTGCTGAACAGACAGAACTGAGAAACTCAGTAACCCCACCAGTTCTGAACTCGTCAGCACAGTTTATATAACCATGAGCCATCAGCTCTTTCACTTCAAGTACTGCCTCAGTTTACGTGGCATAGCAGCAATCTGGCTTTGATGGAGAAAAATGTGAAGGAATGTGTTCCCTGGGGAGTAATGCAATACACAGACAATGTGAGTAAGAAGGAGGCTGTGCTGCTAAATGATACACATTTCTATCCAGAACATTTTCATTAGTCTTGGAACAAAATTAAAGTTTCCACTCTCATCTGCTGAAGGTTAATCCAGATTTCCATGAGATATATCCACATAGAGATGTAATCTCTTAATGAAATGCTCTGCCCATTCATTTCTTCAGCTTCTCCTTTTTTCTCCTGCATTGAAGATACTACACACATATGGAAAAGAATGAAAAGGAAAAAACATGTCAAATCAGAAAAACATCAGACTAAGAGGTAAAATTCCTAGGACTTTGAGTTAAAAATTCAATGCAGGACTGGCTAATGTTTAGACATTAAAAGGGAAACGCAAATTATAATTTAAAATTACATGACTGTATTACAACATTATTTTAAATTCCTGTTTTTCAACCTTTTTTCAATCTTCTAATGAAGAATTACATTTTTTTTCTTAAAATATTATCCTTTAGGACCTAAAATGTAAATAAATTATTTGCTACCATCCAATTTCCTAGTGTAACAGCTGATATTTCACAGCTTGTATTGTTATTGTCTGTAATTCAGGAAATCCACTGTTGAGTCCTTTTAAAATTTCTAATTGTATAGAAATTCTCTTTGTTTTTCTGAATTTTCTAATTGTTTTCCATCATTCTTCTTTCACACTTCATTTATCTCATGCTCATTCCCTTAAAACAGTATGTCTCAGGTAACAGCTCAACTGATCACTGGTAAAAACAGATGTTTAAAAGCCACCTATCACCTGCATAAATTTGTCCCCCTCCTTAAACACTTATTAAGATTCCTGAGGTTCCAATGCAGCTGACTATTCTTTCTTAGACTTCCTGATTCAGAGACTGAAATATTTAGGTTCAGTGTCTTCAATAACTTTCTTAAACCCTCATTTATTTTCATCAGACATCCTATGTCTCATGACATGCATTCCATTTCGCTGACTTCATCTGATGGGATTTCCAACTTCTGGAATATTATTCTTTTCCTCATGACATTTTTGATGTTTTCATTAGCTGTTCTGGATTTGATATTCTTTTGTGAGATAATACTTAACATGCCAGCAGCATTTATTTCTCCCCAATCAAACAGAGCTCAGGAATAAACCAGCAGGGTCACTCCAGAATTTAGCACCTCTGCTGGTAAGTGTAGATCAGCATAAGAGGAAGAGAAAATATTTCAAGGGAAGTCTGGCTAACTCTAAAAAAAAGTAGATTCTCGACATTTTGCAAGTCACCAGTTTGCATGCTATTTGCACAAAATACCTCAAGTAATCTGAAAAAACACAATTAGTGACTTTTGAATTTATTGCCTCAAATCCAGAAAATAAGTAGAGAACGAAATTCATCGGGGTATTATAGTTCCTACAACAATATTGGATTGGTGCTTCTGCTTAGGTTTTGCTACCCACAAGATCATGTTATATCTGCTGTTATTAAAGGCATAACTGAAACTTCAGGTGACCTAAGCATGGGGGTAGTCAGACAACCTGACCACTCAGTGTCTGTGACTGACTTTTTCCTCCTGAAATCGATGGTGTCTTTGCCATTAACTGCAGGAGAATCAGATCCTGATGACAGAGAAAGGCATTTTACTTGCTTGGAACTGAAATTCCAGGTACGGATGAGAATAACACTGGTGGCTACAGTGGTTTCTTGTTGTCTGCAAACTGGGTCTGGAGGGTAAACAGGAAAGATCATGTGGGCTCCATTCCTTACCAAACTCTCATGTCCTCTTCTGCAGTTTAACAGAAGGGCTCCTTGATACTGCTAAAAGGACACTTTGCTATTTCCAGCTTATTTTTTTTCCACATATTTTCCACTTTCTCCCCACTCCTGTGTCACTAGCTTCCAAAGGAAGGAGCGTGAGACAGCTAATGAACTAGTGATGATCTTCTGCATCACAAATATCCCAAAATCCCAACTGGTCTCCATTTCTTCTCCACATATTTTACGTCTCATTCTGTAGTTTCTGCCACTGCAGAAAATATTCCTAGGCAGCACTGGCTTGAGAGACTGAATCTGTCGAAATGGGCCATGGTTTGCTCTACGCGCCTACAGTCAACTGGCATCTATGAGCTAAACCTATGAGCTTTGTGGCAGTATGAACCAGAACACAAGCTGGCTGTAACACTTTAAACCCCATGCTTGATTATGGCACTGAGGAGGAACAGTCCCATCCTTTTATTCCGACTTTCATTAAGGTGTATTCCTGTAAATTCCCTGCCTTCATACTTGTCTTTTCTCTTCAGTGTTCCATTCTGAAGATGGATGATCAAAAGGTTTCGTCCATAATTTTCACATTATATGTATATGATTATTTCTTTAAAACAAAAAATAGAGAGAAGCTGAGAGAAGGACCCTTTACTCCCTTTACTCAGAGAGAACACAAAATGGTTCCAGCATTCTTGCATTGCAGAAAAAAATGTG
Source organism: Machaerirhynchus nigripectus (assembly GCA_013397975.1). Classification (NCBI taxonomy): domain Eukaryota; kingdom Metazoa; phylum Chordata; class Aves; order Passeriformes; family Dicruridae; genus Machaerirhynchus; species Machaerirhynchus nigripectus. The sequence continues at coordinate 774,569 of VZRQ01005527.1, read as the reverse complement.
GACAAAATGTGCTTATTGTGAAACTTTCCATCAATTTTAAATAAATGTCAGTTTGTATTATGACCAAAAACTTGTGTTCTTATTACTTCACAACTTCCTTGTGTTAACTTGACAAGCTACATTAAAAAAGCCAACCTATTTGTCAGCATTAACAGTTTGCCTGATCTGGTTTTTCCCATTTGGATTTCTTCCCTTTTTGGAAACCGATCAACTTCTGACTCAGAAGTTTCCCCAGATTTTCAGATAATTGACCTTAGGGTTTAATCAGGACTGAAAGCAGAAGCAGGTGGGAAGAATCTGCAAATTTGTTTACAAGGACATTTTTCCAGAAACCTTGCTTGAACTTGGTGGAAACATAGCTTTAATTTTCCTTCCTTAAATGACAGATTAAGTGAGGTTGCTCTGCTTCAAATATTTGACTGCATGCTCCTGTTAGAGGCCTGTTAAGGTTATGGCAGCAATGTGACTTAGTGTGACAGTTTTTGCCTTTGAATCTGTATCACAAACCCGAGGAGCTGGAGCCGAGAGGTCATCCTCAAACAGTCCCTTGCACCATGTAATGGAATGAGGGCTTGGAGATTGTCTCCCTGCTTGCCACCAGAAGTCTCATAATCAAAAAATAGCAAGAATTGCTGATGTGAAAACAACAGTAATTCAGATAATAGTGCACCATTCAAAATTCAGCATAGGCAGAGCTTTTCCATAACCTTTGGTCTAAGAGCAGGAAAGAAAACAATGTAAGAGTTTGTATCACTTCAAAAGGAAAATTATTATAGTCCTAGCTAGGTGTTTTGTCTTTACTGTTTCCACCAAAAACACACGCTGAAGAATGACTTTCATTGACTTCAATATGGTAAGCAAGCTCTCAAAGTGTAAAGTAATGGATTATTAGAATTTACTGGAAAGGTGACTATGGCTGAGTCAGAAGAAAAAAGTGCATTGTTTTAGAAAATACAGAGAGCCTATCAAAAGAGTTGAGGGTAAACTTTGGGTAGTCAAAAGGCTTTAGATGTTTGTATCAAGACTGGGCTTTTGAAGTTTTCCAGCTGTTCTTTGTACATCTACTTAAAGCATAAAAATATACAAGGTTTAGGAAAATGAAGAAAAAAAATCACTCACTGCAATATCTGCATAAATGGTCATTTAAAATAGTCTGAAGTATTTTCTTGTATTAGTATATTTTTTATGTTATGTCTCCCCTACAAAGTATTTCTCCCAGGGCTATTTACAGAATACCAGATAAAAATGTCATATAAAAATAACTGAAATATGTTCCAAACAGTGGTAGAGATGCCAAAGCAGAACAGAGTTCTTCCAACACACTTCTATTATGATTACTTAAATATCACTGGCTAGTCACTAGTGTTGTGAGACATTCCTGTGTGGGTCAGTGGATTATTGTTGACTTAGGCATCATCAAGAATCCAAATGGTGTTTTGAACGAACAACAAAAATGAACTGAGAACATTAGTAGACACAAATTAGAGAAAATAAAATTTAAAAAAATCCCCACCTTTAGAATGTTGCACATATCTTTTATTCCCAACTAGAATAAAAGCCTTTACTCTTACAGACCAAAATATTTGGCTTTATAGGTGTTTTCCATTTGCCCAAAGAACTGCCAGAGGAATGGGTAATGACGACCTAATTTATCACTTCATTAGACCAACTGGGATCAAAGAATCCTTTTGTGGTTTTCTGAGACATGAAAAAGAGGTAACTATGAAAACTAACTCCCAACTTTCCACTATTTTTACAGTTGCTTTTTCTTGTTTTCATTTCTCAAATATGTGCAACTATGTAGGTGATGAAAATAAAATAACTTTGGTACTTTTACAATCAGAAAAAAAAATCTATATTTTCCTGTTTTCAAAGTACTTGAAAAGGTAGAGGAAAATACTGAGCATGAGACTTTTACATTTTTGTTGCTGCTGTTGTTGCTGTCACTGTTAGTGTCTGCCAGACAGTGAGGTAGGTCTGTGTCATTTTCATGAAATGAGACCTCAGGACTAGCAGAAGGACTTTTAAACTTGGAAGATAGATTTTTTTTTCAACACAAAATGAACTTTTCCTTTAAAAATCTCAGAAGAGAGAGCACAGAAATAGAAGAATATAAATCCTTTCTCTTTATCCATCCACTCCTTCCTTTCATGGCAAGCCTTTTGCTCCAAACCTCAGCATCAGCAACCAAGGAACCACCAGTGCTACAATAAATTTTACAGCCTTTTTGAGTCTTTAGTTAAAGTCTAAGAAAAAGCCTAAGTATGTTCTGATCCTTCTTTGTGTGACTGCTTGCACAGATGTTGTAATTTAATAATTTTTTCTAATGTTTTTTCTGTCCTTATATATAGTTTTTTTACTAATTCCTGTGTGATCTTTTTGGTTTTGTACTAGCCCTTTTATTCACTTCATAAAATACCCAAGAAAGAAGCACTGAAACAGCTGCCCAACAGCCTACAGTCCCTTTTTGGGGGACACTTCACACAGCTAACAATCTAGTCCCCTGTGCAAGGGAACTCTACGCTAAGATGGTTATCCAGGCATAGCCTGTCTGGTAGGAGAAAGTAGATGGAAGGGCAGACGTGTTGAAAAATTAAATTAATGCTTCTCAGTCCATAAGTGCCTAACATACTTAAACAAAATAAGGCTAGAGAGGCCTACATCTCTCGTAAGGAACGCTGAAAGCTGGAACATCATAGTTGCTGCAGAAGAAATTAAATTTATCTTGTTCATTATTTTCTTCTTTTTTTTACCTGCATTGGGCAGAAGAGTACCGAGCAACAAACAGGAGCTGGGACAGGCCGTGCAGAGGTGCCTCTGCACCTCAGCAGGAAAAATGAGCACAACTGCTCAGGTAACACTATCTGAATGGCTTCTTCCCCTTTCACTTGTTGCTTAATAAATTACTCCACTAAGGAATGACAATGAATGGAAGAAAGTTATGAATTTACCAGCTCATCTTGGAATAAGGTAAAATAAGATTACTTCTTCTGAAAATATAAATTGCAAGTATGTAAGACTACTCCCTTCATATACACATATATATGCTGACATATCTAAAGCATAATCTGTTTGGGTGAAAGACTTGCCCAGGATTCTGTCTGAAGATCATGAAAGTCCTGAACTGCTCTTTTTTGAAATTTACATTTAAAACTTACCTTTTATAAGGAAAAAAATTTATTTCAGCACACCTTGAACAATGGAAGCAGTACTGTTACTGGAAAAATATCAGGGAGGATATAGAGCTTTACATAAACACTTTGCTATTTTATCTTGTCTGTGCTTGAACCTTCTCAAAAGTCAGGTACTTTCTCTCCACATTATCCTTTGGAGATTAATAGTTTATCCCCACAAAGTATAATTTATCCTAAAGTTTTTTACTGTTTCCCTTTTTTTAACCCTGCATCAGCCTTCTCACCACTAATATATGCACCATCTCTAACTATCTGGAAACTAAGGGAGTATTTTTTAAAAGTACAGACAAAAACCTCAGGAGACGAGTGGTTCTCACCACTCCTGCTGTGCTCTTGGTTTCATTCACTCTCTGTGCACATTATGGCTTGGTTTATTAGGCTGTAGATATGGTATTGAAGTAGTTTTCTCTCTTTTTGGTGTGGATTTACTTTATATCAGCAACTAAACATTAATTGCATTAGACAACTAGAGGCCAAGTCTGGATGGTGGGATTGGTGTAATTGGGTGTATAAAGCCATAGTTCAAGACCTTACTCTGTCTTATTGGGCAAGCCTGTTTCACCACATACCTGACAAATACTGTAATGACCTCCACCCCACAACCACAGGCAATTTTAAGATAAATCTCTCTCTCCCTCTTTCTCTCTTTTGCATTGGTTTTATTAGAAATGCCATCCAGTTGAAAAGTATGGCACTATATTCCTTTTTTTCAAATCCACTTCCCAGAAGATTTTACCAACGAAACAATAATGTTAATAATAACAATAACTGAAACATGTAAAAAAAACCCCAAACAAATAACAAAACCAACCACTGTCAAGATAGGTTAGGAGCTTTTCAATTGCCATTAATGGTCAGAAAGGGAAGCCTTATTCTTAACTGAAGCTTTTACTGAAGCAAGCAATTCTTTTTATTTTCAACCAAGATGGGAGGGTCTGGAATGTTACTTTTTATTTTTAAAATAAGTCATCATTTTCACCATCAGCACTCAGATAGGAGCCACACTGATTGCAATACTAGTGGTTGGAAGATCTGAGCATTTTTGTGGCTTGTTGAATAAATATCAGTAATTCAATTTTGGTGTTCTCAAATTTGTGGAATGTGATATTTGGAAGAGTATAAGAATGGAAAATCATTCCTATCCAAGAAACAAATGCTTTCAATCTTATAACACCAGATGGAAGAGGGGCTTTTTGGTTTGCTTTGCTTTTTCACATAGGGGGACAAGAACAATTAAAATCTGTGCCTCACTTCACAACAGTAGATAAAATGATAAAAAGATTTTGTTTCTTTTAGATATGCTGATCACACTTAGCTCATCAATACTCTGCATTGCTGTCCAAGAGTAGCATTCAGTCTGATACTGTAAAATGCTTTCTGTGAGTCACTCAAGTGAAACAAGCTTTCAAAGTTCCTGATTTGATTTTAATTTTTGTCAGGCAAGGGACAAGGTGGTTTCCAGCCTGACAACCTTGATTATCTGTCTCCGCTCAGTGTCTCCAGTTCATACTGCAAGAATCCAGTTCCAGGAACTAACTCAATACTACAGTATTTATTTTCTTTGTGAACTCTCCAAAGACAAACAAAAGTTCTTTTCAAAAATAAAATAAAATAAAATTAAAAACAACAACAAAAAAAGGCAACATTCAGCCAGAACTCAGTACACAGTTTATGCTGTGGAGTCTTCTTTATTTTCTGTTACTAGGTTCATGTCACATGGAATCACCTCTGCTGCTCTACCTATTGCCAAATGGGACACATTCACAAGGAAGACACATTTGAAGTAAACAACATCTGGGAGCACTGCATACAGTAACTGTTGTGGTCAGAGGCAGAGTTTCTTCCCTTGGATGATAGTTGTCATGTAAGTGCCAAGAATGCCTCTAGCTGGGAAACGGTTATATTGTCAAAAAATAGGGTGACTAAAATTCTCTTTGGTACTGCTTGAAGGATCCAGGACCCTAAAGACCCTATAAACACTGAAAAGTACTATTTCTAGAATACTGTCCATAGCATTTGCATCTTTAATTACCTGTAACTGTTAGAAGTGTTACTTATGAGGTTTAGTTTGGCCTAAATAAATGAATAAAACTGACAGTCCAAAGGAAAATGTAAAAAGACTGGATGGATCTGCTATAATATCTGGATCTGCTAGAGGAACCTAGAGTACCACCTGCAGTGCTGGTACTAAGGTAAGAAGGACATAGAACTGTTGGAGCAAGGGCAGAGGAGGGCCACGAAGGTGATCAGAGCACCTGCACTATGATGAGAGGCTGAGGAAGTCAGGGCTGTTCAGCCTGGAGAAGAGAAGTTTGAGTGGAGACCTCATGGCAACCTTCCAGTATCTGAAGGGGGCCTACAGGGAAGCTGGAGAGGGACTCTCATCAGGAACTGTAGCGATGGGACAAGGACTAATGGGCACAAACAGAAAGAGGGGAAACTTAGGCTACATATTAGGAAGAAATCCTTTAGTGTGAGGGTGGTGAGATATTGAATGGGTTTCTTACTGAAGCTGTGGAGGCCCCAGCCTGGCAGTGTTCAAGGTCAGATTGGATAAGGCCTTGAGCAACCTGGTCTAGTGAGACATGTCTCTGCCCATGGCAGGGGGAGTTGGGACTAGATGATCTTTAAGGTCTGTTCCGTCGCCTAAACTTTCCATGATTCTGTGGTCATTAAATTTGGACCCTTGGTGCCACTGTTTCCTCTCCATGCAGCCGCCTCTGTAAGTGTCTCTTGCTACCTCTAAAGAGCAATCAGGCTTTACAGCCACTCCTAAACCTTCAGAGCATTCATCCTTTTACTGCTCACATGGCATATTTTCATGTCCTCTTTTTGCAACTGTTTTCTGGTGTCAAGAAACAAAAGTGCTGAAGCAAAGGAAGAAGCAGAGGAGAGTTAAGAGAGGAGCCAGACTCACAAACGAACACAGAAAAGCAAATTTAAAAAATAAATGGGGAAAGGACAGAGGGGGAAAAGAAAACTAAGAGTAGAAGTTAACCGGGAGACCATACTTTCTTACCAAAAGTGGCAGGAAAGATAGTAGTAGCAATTACATGTTCAGTGGGGTTTTCACCACTGACATTGTTCTCCTGCACAATGCTCAGGTCTGTTTGGAGCCTAGAGATGGCAGGAGACATCCAGGTGGGTTACACCTACCCTCCCACCCACCAGGTCTCGTTGACATGGTGCTGGGTGCCCTCTCCTGATCCATGACAGGACACTAGACCTGTCAGGACAGTGGTCCCAGGAGAGTCACACACATTTCTGTCCTGCCACAAGCAAGCGGTGAGCACCCTCTCTCCCCTCCCTGTCCCCACAGGAAGATCAAGAGTGCAATACTGCTAAGAGAAGATTAGAGAGCTTTTAAATTGCATCTAACACAATTTTTTTCATCACTAGATACAACTTTGCAGTGTAAATATCATGCTGCGGAGACTTAAAAAGATAAAAGCCTTGAACTGCCTTTTTTTATTTTTTCCAAAAATATATAAATTCTATGCAAGAGGAGGGATCCCCTAGCTAGCAACCCAAGTCAATAGCTTTCTCTTTCAGTATAAGAGCTGACAATAAAATAAGTATTTGCCTATTATACAGTCCAGCTAGAGGCTACTGGCAAATAAGAAGTTTAACAAACTCAGAAAGCAATAAGGTCAGTTATTAAAAAGCCAAAACATTCAGATGGTGTGTTGATTTCTACACAAAAATAATTCCAAATAAAATGAAATAAAAGCCTTTTTTTGTGTGTGGTAGAGCTGAAAGAGTCTTGGAAGGATTTTTCTGTAGGAAACATAGAGAAGTAACCTACCTAGATGCATGGTTGATGTAATTATGATCTTATGCAGAATTTATATGCAAAACTTCCCTCCCAGGTTCTTAGAGGAAAAATATTAACCTGGCAGAAGATAAATCTGGCAGCTGGTCAATCAGTAATAGGGAGATGTATGAGCAGAGAAAATTATGGGTGGAGAAAGACAAGACGGGAGAAGTCAGGGGTAGGGAGGGATTGTGTAGTTTATGATTGTTAAATAAACTGGATTCCAGACTGAGGGGATGACTGTGTGGATGGATGCTATTTGGGATTGATTTATTGATTACTGGGGCAAACACCAGAGAAGGAAAAAAATAGGATATCTCTACAAATTCATCTCAAAACCATTTCTGGAATTATTATATGTTACGGTTTAATTGCTGTCATTCTTCTCAGTTTTCTAATTTGTTCTCCTACCTTAACTTTAAAATAGACAGTGAAAATCAGTGTTCTCAAAGTTGTGACCAAGATTTTAAGATTTTACCTAGGAGTGGGTCTGGTATGTGCCTAAACACACTTACTGAATTAATCCCTATAAAACGATTATATTACAGGGGCATGGGGAGAGAGAAAGGGAGGAACATCCATTCATACATGGTAATCATGGTGATGGAGAATCACCTCTTTCCAAAGACAACCTTCAACACTCGTGCACACACATTCAAATTCCAGTCATTAACACATATGTTCATAAACAAACCAGGTATCCCTGAAATGTCCAGCCCCCTAAATCCCCCAGACAAACAAACAAAATGTGCAGAATTTCATGCGCAGGTTGCACAAAATGACACTTTCCCCTTCACCTGAAAAGCTTCTCTGTTTGTGTGAGGCAGCTGCCCTGGGCACGAGGGCTGTGCATGGCCTTGCAGCACTGCAAAACCAACGGGGAGGAAGCCTGTGCCTCCCTCTGTGGCTGGTTTCACAGAGCCAGTCTGGTAGAAAATAATGTGCTGGAGGTAATCACCACGATTATTACTGTAGTAGAAACAGTAACCGTGATGTGGTTTATTTCCATTCCATTGAAATGTCAAGAATCAGAATTACATGGCTCTGAGGAGTAAACAGTATCTGTGGCTACCACAGCCTTTACACAGGGGCTTCCTTTGCTCCTTTTATTTTAACAAAAAAGCTCTGAAAGCAATGCTCCTCTGGCATTCCAGTCATGCATGTGTGTACGTGTGCTAATGTGCATGGAACAAAAGGGTGGAGAGGAGCTCTGGGCTGTAGTTACTACTTGGAGTATGTCTGCTTTGTACTTAGGAACCTTCTACTGCTTCCAAGAACAGCTCGATAAATCACGCCTCTTCCACTGAAACTGCATGCGCACACCACGCTACATTTTCAGCAGGGATCCAGATGTAAGCAATTAGGCCACGCTGTGCTATTCTGCTGCCTCGCATATATGAGACATGTCTAAATAAGAATAATCCAGCTCCTTCCTAAAAACATGCACAGTTCTTCCCAGACAGGCAGTGGTTAGCCCACGCTGGCAGATCCAGTGAGCACTTTCCAAAGTCAGGGTCTAAATAGATGTCTAGACAATGCTCTGACTGCATGTTGGGACAAGGTCCTATCTTCCCTCTCACTTCCCTCTTGCTTCGCTGATATGAAAGCTCTGGGTGCAGGGTTTTTATTCTGAGGTGCAGGGAGGTTGGATCAGATGACCCACTGTGGTCCATTCCAACCTGACCCAGTCCGTGATTCTGTGAAGCATAATTTACCCTAGAGGTCAGGGACAGCTATTTGGTTTGGGCCCTCCAAGAATTGTGTTCAGGAGTGCTCTCAATCCCTCTTGGACATGAGGTTTGCCAGGCACCTCGGAGGATGCTGTCATTTCCACTTGCTGTCTGTTCTGTGATGAAATTCCAGCAAAAAAAGGACAGCTAGGGAAAACTGGTATGCTGGAGAGAAAGGTTAAAGCCTTCAGTAATGTCTAAACAAATGGCAACAAGCCACTTGGGTTGAGTTTTGTTTCCTCAAGAGATTTCAGACTGCTCTGAATACAATAAACAACTGCCACTGGGGAAGGCAGACATATTTTTCTTTTCTCTTGAGGTATTGTAGATGTTATTTTATGTTCTGTGGTGGAAAAAACTGTTTCTTGAAGCAACTGGAAGGTTCCCGTAAGTGAGATGCAGAAAGAAAAACTCTAAGCAAGCTATTTGATTGCTCTTTGAAAAGACTCCAGAGGTGGGTAGGCACTACAGAGACACTACAGGCAGGCTTTATGACATTAAAAATAACTTTCCAGCCCTCTTTCAATGGTAATACTGGATTAGCTACTAGTTGGTTACCATGATAGTTCAAATGTTGTTCTAGTACTGAAGTACTTGACAAGTCCATTGGACTGGGCTGCAGTGACCCCAACAGATGACTATGGTAAAGACATTCAAGTCATCCTACATTTCTGTCCCTAGAGTTATTTTTGCAGTGTGTAGACACATATTGAACTATGAAAGGTATAAAGACATCTATGATAAAGGAGGGTATTTACAAGGAAGTTTGACACTTTCAAACTCTCTTTGAGCTGGGAAAAAGTTCCCAAGAAACCATTGGGAGGAAAGGAACATCCGCTTACTGGGTGGGGTAGAAAGGAGCATCCACTAACTTGGTGGTGCAGCTCATGACTACTCAGTATTTATGGGGTAGGGGAGAACAGCAACCTTTTAATGGATAAAATGACTTCAGTATTCTGGAAGAACAACATTTAAGCACAAAAAATTTCATACACACAAAGAGTAGATATAAAAAAAAAAAAGTTGGTCCTTTACTTCCCATTGTGTTTACATCACTTCCACGCAGAGTCTGACACACACCAATGTCCTAAATATTTCTGGAGTTCAGACATCTTATGCCATAATCATACCTTTGTGCTAGATTGTCGAATGCATGAAAGCATTTCATTGTCTGGCCTTTGAAGGCTGGGGGCCCCAGGAACAGCTACAGAAGAGAGGTTTGGCTCTGCCTGCTGGCTAATGTGCCACCTGTCAGAAAGCCCTTTCCTTTTGGTGCAAATTCCAGGCGAGCAGCAATGTCGAGGGCTGAAGGGAGAACTCTCTGCATTTCAGTTCCCCCACAGGAATGTCTGGGGCTGTTCCTCAGGAAACATCCTCCTCTAACCCTGCAGGCAGCTAAGGAAGCAGGGAACATGCTCCTGATGGCCAGCACATCCCTAAGAAATGTTCATCTACAGGTCTGGCTGTATTTGTTTGCTACTTGTCTGTGACAAAATCAAGGTCTTCTCAGTAATGGCAGATTTCATTTATAACACCCTTTCCTTCTGTAGACTCCTCTCAGTCTGTCTCAGCATGCCACCCCACCAGGCTACTCAGCAACCCCAGAGATATTTGTTCTTCTTATGCGCTTTCTTGTCTTTTTTTTGTCTTATGCCTTTTACAGATAAAGATAAGACTGTTATCCAGGGAGGCATAAGCAAACAGCATCTCCCCAATTTCCCTTTCTTGAATTTCCCTTTCCTGAGACTGTTATCCAGGAGGGCCTAAGCAAATAGCTTTTGCTTAATTTCCCTTTCTTGAGAAAGTGCAAGTTACTGATGCTGGGCTTAGAGGGCAAAAAATGCAGGCAGCCTCTCACTTTGACTACCATGAGCAGTGTCTGCATGTCTGTAGGCAGCAGTAAGAGATGACTTTTGAAACCTCCTCACACTAAGATCATGGCCAAAAGCAGTATGAGGATATATTTTCTCTGACCATTTCAGTGGCCTTAGAACCAGAGAGGTGGACCACACATCCAGGGATGTGGAGCACCTACAGCACAACACAGCAATGCTATCCCCACCTGTTCTAATCTTCGGACTTTCCCAACATTCATCAGGTGACCAGTAAAGAGCTCTTGCCTTCCTGACAACCACACAGCTTTCCAAAAGTTCTCTTCCTCAGCAGCTAATTCCAGGGCTGGTTCTTTTGTCATTGGGTTTCTAATTTCACTTGACTTCCCAGATACCTAGAGTTTTACCTCACAGTCGTCTCTAGGATGGGTTCACTAGTTTTTCATCACAATCACTCACTTTCATACAGCCAGTCCTTCCCCCTAACCAGACAGTCATTAGGAGATATAGGACTATTTGAACCCAAACTTTAGGAGCAAGTTCTGCCAAAAATTTTCCCTTAGATAAACATGAATGCCCCTCAGATTCTGCTAACAGCTGTTACAAGAGAACAGAGTTCCTCATGCAGCATGACAGGACAAGCTTGTATTTCGACTCCTCTGGCAGATGATGGAAATAGGGGTTTGATATATTGTGGAGGATTTGTTGGGTGGGTTTTTTTTTAGTTCAGCTGCAAACTAATGACTAAAGTGGTATTTTACAAGCCCTCCAAAGCTGAGTGCATGGAACATTTCTTAAAAAGAGTGTATTAAAAAGCATCATATTTATCTCATTAAGTTATAATGTGGGCAATAATTATCAAGAACCTTCCTCTGTCATTCCATGCACAATTCTTTCCAATCTCTTCTACATGGTATATTAACAATCCCTTTCTATCCAAAGCAGTGGTAAGGCATGCTTCAAAACAGAGCATTTTTTAAGGCTTTGTGTGACCTTTTCATTCTGTTGGCCTTTCCAGAAAAGGATGATGAATATAGTCTAGCTTGTTTGAAAGTTGCAAGTGGTCAACACTGTTTCTGTGGCATGTGGTGACTACAAAGCCTACTATAAAATACATGGAAGAATGTTTCTATGAGAAGTTACAGCGCTGGTAAAACTGGACAGCTGTACCTCTGAAGAAGCCATCTGCAAAGCCACAGCAGGGAAAAAAACCACACATTGAATCCAGTTAAAAGCTTTGTGAGACTGAGAGGGCCTAACTGCAAGAGTAGGTGTATACCAATACTTTTAATTTTTGACCTGACTCCTGGACTGCCAGCCTGGACGCCAGGCCGCTGAGGAGAATGCTGGGGATGTGGCAATGGGGAGGACTGCCCCAGCTTCCTGCCCTGTCACCCTCAGAACCAGCATGTGGTGACTTCTCCCCAGTGCTCATGGTGCAGCAGCCTCCGAGCTAGGGACAGGCTGCTCCTGGTCACCAGCCCTCCAGTTGCCTGTAATCCCACATGACCATTGAAATAGATGCTACAACAGGCTGGGAGACCGTGGCGTTCCTTGGGACACCATAGCTGTGCAGCCCTGGGTTTTAAGCAAGCGTTTTCTCATCTTTTGATCAACATCCATGTTCTCCCTTCCCCCTCTACATCTACTTTAAAGATCTGTTTTTGTCTAACCCTGAAATGCAAGGGGAGTAATCTAGGTTAAAAAAAAACCCAAACCAACGAAAAACACAACAAAGGACCCCCTCCCTATTCCATCTTCAGACACATCTGCAGCTGCAAACCAGAGTGCGTTTTTTTCCGTTCAAAGCCACAAACTGGCCTGAATTTGCTAAAATGCTGGGCTGGTGCACATGAAACCTCCAGCATGCCTGTGAACTGCCCTGCAGCTCAAGAAATTCAGAACTGGTCTGTCTGTTTTCCCCCAGGAGCCCCCCAAATGTGCTGCCAGTGCCGCCAGGGCCGTTGTGAGCCCCAACATCGCCCCTTCGTGGCTGGAGCTGTCCTTCACGCAGCTGGGCCAGGGGCCCCTCCAGCTGCCGTCTTGCACACTGAAACTGAAAAGCACTGGCATGTTTACAGAAAGGGGTGGGCTCCCCCTGTCATCCCACCCTCTCCCCTTAAATTCCAGTCTGAGCAGGTCAGACTAAACATGCTGTGTGTCCTCCAAAGCAGACTTTGCCTACACCACCCTGCATCCAAGCCTTAGTCCTGAGTGGCCAGGAACTGCAGCTGATCACACAACTCTTTTATGACATTTTATCAGCTTTCATTTTGATCTCTGAAAATCAAGGTTCTTCTTATGTGTGAGACTACTTTCTCCTCCAGGCAACATGGTACAGCAGCCTCAGTGCATATGTGTGTGGGGCAAGAGCAGTGATGGAGTAGGGCAAAAGCGCCTGCAGCACGCCTTTGCACCTCCTTGCATTCCTGGCAGGACCATGCTATGCATTAGACCACTTGCAGAGTTGCTTTATTCTGCTTTCCGAAGCAGGCAAGAATACTCAGCACACAGCCACCTTCCAGCCTCAGTGTGACTGCCACCCAATCCCGACCTGCAGACTGCTAGAAGAGTAATTCCGCCCCCCCCATCCCTGCCTAGGATCCCATTTTCCCTTCATCGATCCCAGTGTGAATCGTCAAGGAACACTACCAGCCACTGCCAGGGTGGTAGAAACACGGAGCACTCAATGACTTGTTAAGGATTCCATTTCTCCATTGAAAACTTTCTTCCTCCCCCCGCACCTCCCACTCTCCCAAGAAGCTCATGGCTCCTTTATCGGAATAGTCAGTGCAAACTGCTGGATGACACAAACCAGACGGCCAGCATCCGCTGCAGACTGGGACAAAAGATGGAAGCAAAAGATAATAATGGAGCACAGCTGGCTGATAAGCATGTTTAAATTCTGCAGAGATTAGCTGTGAGAACAGGAAGGAGTTCTTTCTCTCCCCTCTGTTTGTTTAGCTTTCTTTAATTGTTTATTTTTAGGACGAAAAACATGCCCATGCAGACTTATCAAGCAAGTTAAAGCAAGGCAGAGGGAGAAATTCGTCTCATTAGAAAGATGAAAGCCCCATCAGAGCCGAAAGTAAACAGGACTCTCCATTTTGCAGAGCCACGTAAGCTGGCGAGCAGCGGCGCGGCTCCTGGCTGAGCTCGGCAGAGCCGGCTGCGAGCGGGGCCGGCGCGCAGCGGAGCGCTCAGCGCCTGGGTCCGCCTGGCTCCCCTGGCTCCGCGACAGGGCGCGGGAGGGAGCAGGGCTACACAGGCGCCTCCTCACTCGCTGAGGGGATGGATACGGCTGAGCTGGCGGGTTTCACAGCTCCTCTCACACGGCAAAACCCTTCCCTTATTTATCTGGGCTGGCAGAGAGCGCGCTCCAAGTACAGGCTATTCAGCTGCAAGCCTCTCCTGAAGTCCGTGAGCGTCTGTGCCTGGCTTCCACAGATGTAAAAACAAGCTCTGGAAAATAAGGCTTTTAGTAAAGGGAACGAGCAAGCAAAACACACTTAAAGGAAGAGTTGCAGTTTAAGTGACTGACGCTGCCATCACAGGATGAAATGGAAGTTTTCCTCACGCATTTCACACACAGGAGACACAGGTTGCCACCAGCAGCTAAACTGTCATCCTAAAATAGGGTGTTTCATTGCCCCTCTTCCCCACCTGCCCTAACTCTGAACCTGCCTCTGCTCAGTTCCCACACGTGCAAACCTGCGGCCCATTCTGTGGATCCCCACTGGTGTGAAAACTGCAGGATCACATCAGTGGTCTTATAACATCTCACTTCTCCCTCCTCTCTGACTGACAGCACACACAGGAGGTCCTGCATAACACACTTGTACAAAGATTAGGCCAGAAACTCTACCCGAGCTTCCTGTTCGCACCTGGTAATGCTACGAATGAAGAAGGAGGCCACAGGGTCAGCTGTACTTGGGGTATTTCACGCCACCCTGGAGAAGCAAAGCTGTGGTGGAGCTGGGTTTCCTGCAGCTGAGCGTCCCCGGGTGCTGCCAAGCAGCCAGAGGTGTGGCATTGTATGTCATCACCCTTTTCTGGAACAGCTGGAGCTTGGGCAATCGTCACACTGTGTGAAAACTTTTGGTCCAGGTCGGTAGGACTAGTCCTTCACTGGTCCCAAGACGCTGAGACAAAACCAGACCAGGAGGGTAGTTCTGTGATGCCCCCCTCTTACCTTACCCTTAACGTGGTATCAGCATGAAATGGAGAACAAAACAGAGCCTTTGAGGTCAAGCATGCTCTGTCAACAGTCATCTTTACTGGGGAGGGTAGAAAAGTTTTTCTCTTCTCTTCTGTTTTTCAGAATATATTAAGAGACCATGGCACTAATATGTGGACAAAGAAAGTACAACTGATAGAAACAATGTGCTTCTTGTGTTCTGAGTGCTGTGGCTTGTTCACATGAGCCACCCTTTTGGACAGCTACTCAGGCTTGTTTGCAAGACTGGCAGTGCAGATGTACAGAAACAAGCTGTGCTCATAAAGCTTGTTAGCTGTGTTGGAGCCTGACAATCCCCACGACTCGGCTGAACACCAACCTGCTGCTTCCCCTGCTGTTCCCCTTGTTGTTATCGCTGCAAGAATTTTTGTTTCATGAACATTCATGAAAAAAAGACCTTTCTTTCTCTGATTAAAAAAACTCACCAAACCCTCCAGAAGCTGATTAATATCTCTGAAAATCCTATCGTTTGCTCCAGAAGCCCCTTCAATACAGTGATACGAACTTATGTCAGTCCCAGAGGCTTTGCAGCCTNGGGGAGGAATCCATGGGGTGGCTGGGTGGGGATCCATGGGGTGGCTGGGGAGGAATCCATGGGGTGGCTGGGGAGGAATCCATGGGGTGTCGGAGTGGTAACGCATGGGGAGGGCAGTGGCAGTCTGGCTAGTGCCTGCACACCCCCAGCAGTGCACAACTGCCTGGACACTGCCAGCACTGCAGGAATTCAGCACACTCTTTCTCTGCCTTTGATTACAGAAACAATTTGATGATTTATCTCAATTAGTAAAGCAGCTGAAGCCTCCTAGGTTAATTATAATCAGCAGTAAAACACAGTGTTTGTCCTGAAAAGCTTCCAACCTAATTATATATATTACTCCAAAATTATTACAAAGCATTTTTTTGCTGCCTGGGTTCATGAATGACAAGTATTTTAATAATCACCTGAAGTATATATCAAAGATTTAAAATGTCAGAAGGAATTTCAGGTGCTTTGTAAACACCTATTTTCTGTAAAATCATGCTTTTATGACAGCTCATGAAAGACAGAAATACAAATACACTGTATACATAATTTGAAGGCCTGCATATTCCCAGTGTGTGTTTTCACATTTCTACATTTAAAAAAATAAAACAGAATTAATCAAACTCACACACTGGTGGTTCTTGAGTGCTTTGCTGCAGCAGCTGTCTCAGAACCCAGAATATATAAATTTGCCAGCATGGACTGACCTTTCTCTTTTCTGGTAGTGGGGATGGGATGGAAGGAGCATATTTGAGGTGCCAAAGGTGAAGGATAGGCATTGATGCATGAAAAAAAATCTTAGTTTAAATCAAGAAAAGCACCAACATGGCTGCTGTGAGACCTGATTTACTGCCTTCATACAATGTGTGCTTCCACATAGGAGAAACAGCAATAGGAGCACTGCTTTGCACCCCAGCATTTGGGAAATAGATAACTGGACTGGTCAGATAATGAGGTACAATACCTAATAATTGTAATTCTTTTCACTGTTTTTAAATAGGTCACCTCTTTCCTCTCTGACTCTGAATCGAATTTTCCTCTGTGCTGACTGCCAAGCATGTGACTGCTCGACGCTGTGAAAAAGAAAGCAGCAGCAGACCCTTGGGGTATAGAGATATTACAGCAGCCACGCAGCACATTTCTGCATTCAGAAAAGCTTTAGCACTGGGTCAGGCAACGCTACTAAGCAAGGACATATGAATCTTTTTTTCATGTTGTCAGAAGACAACGTGGAACTGATAAGAAACACCTGTGGAAATGGAAAGCCATCTCAGAACCCGGGGTTTGTTTAGATGATAAAGAGATAAAATCTGAAGGCATGTATTGCAAGGGAAGATAATCTTTAACAGAATGTATGTTTTGGGAAAAAAAAAAAAAAGAAAGAAGTGGTACGTTTCAGGTAATTGGCTTTCTGTGCAAAGAAAGGTCCTTGAGGATCATAAGGCAACATTGGTGCAATATGTAAAACTGTATGAGCTGCATGGATGTTGTTCATTCATTTTTCTTCATGGAAACACGATGCCATTTACATTTTATTTGCATCTTGTAAATATTTTCTTAGAACCCCAGCAGGACACTGTAAAGCATAAAAGCACACATTACCAGCTGAACATATGTAACCAGAGTTTTCTCTTTGCTTGCAGCTCAGCCTGTTCCATGTGCTCTGATTTAAAGCCCTGTAATACACTTACCACATAGGAATTCTGTTTAGCTACATTTAACATTTTTGAGGGAAGGTTTGTCAGATCATTTGTTTTACTTAATGCATACGTATTTTCATGTCTTTGTCCTGCTTGACATGAAATAAGAATTTTTTAAAGGAAGTCAATCTCGATATTTCTTTTCATAGACTGGAAAGGATGCAGTATTTAAATACTGAGAAATGTGCAGTACAGTGTGGATTTAATGGAAACATTGCCACGATTCTACGTTTATGTTGTGGCATTAAATCAGTCAGAAAACAGGGGCAAACTGCCAGTGTGTGCAATGCCCAGAGGAGGAGGCAGTTCCAGCAATAATTTTGGAGGCTGTAAAGTGACTCTAAAATGGAAATCTCAGCAGCAGCAGCTCTAGGAGGGCTCAGCTGCACAAGATGCACAAGCGCATGCCCAGTTTTAAACACAAAAGTAGCTCCAAAATCAATGAGACCACCCACAGGTTTACAATCCTTTGAAGAACTGAGCCCTTAATTGCTCAGTAACTGCTGCAAAAAGACGTCAAATTTCCTTTGTTTTACTTATTATTAAAAAGAGCTTTGCCAGCATAAAACACTGGAGGAGCCCAACCCAAACCAAATGGATAAAGTGAGGAGCCAAAGCAGCCTTGCAGAAGGGCTGCTTTTTGCTAAAATTCTCCTGTTTCAGCTCAGGATGTGTTGCTCCTCCTGTTGTGGTCCACACTCAGCAACACTTTAGGCAGGACCACCAAATTGCTTCTGCCTTTGGATGATGAGCAGTTGCCAAGTTCAGAAGGTTTGGTGATTATTTTCTTTGTACACAAAGTCCTACTCAACAACCCTCTGTTAGAAAGGAATATTATTTCTGTAACAAATCTTTTTAAGACCTACATGGGATGCCAAGCTTCAGCTTCTTTGTTTGCCAGGGCATTTCTACAGCTTCACAAACTGTTACATGTGAGGCAAACAAACTTTAACGAGCTGATCCTTTTGCAGTGTGCGAGGCAGGGAAGTGTTAATATCTCTGCTCTACAGGGACAACAGATCTGCAAGGGGTCAGAAACCTCAGCTGCAGAAAATCCGGAAAGCTAAGCTAACTTTATTGGAGTTGTGCTGATTTATACCAGCTGAACATATGGCCTCAGAAGATTAAGCAGTCTGTGTGAGAAATCTGTGGCACATCTGGGACACTCCAGGGCCTGAGTCACAAGCTCATCCTTCCTGTCCGTAACAATTGCAAACATACCTCTGCTATGCAGGAGCCTCTGCAAACTTTTCTGTTAACCTCCTGGCAAAGCAATAATGAAATTGTTTGAATGACTGCGCCCAGGGAAATTTGGGGTTAGCTTATGCTGTTAGCAAAACCACTTTGCGCATTACACTATTTTATACAGGTAAGCCAAAACTACGTAAAATACTGGATTATTGTACACGCAGCCATATTCTGAACAGAGACACAGCAGAAGGAATTTGTAGTCCAGCATGCGGGAAGAGTCTGTCAAAATCTTACACAATGGGATCTGGGTTTCCCTTTTGCCTCAATCCTGTGCCATACTGGACATGATTGTCTGAGGACCAACACGTCACTGCAGAGATGTTTCCCTCTCTATGCTTTTTTTACCATCAAGGGGTTTATGTTGGGGTAATGGCATACACACATTTCCCTCACTTTCTTTTGCCCAGGCAATACAGAATTTCTGGAAATACAAAATATCTAAATAAAGTCCCACATACGCTTTCATAGACTACTAAAGCATGATAATTTTGTAACTGGGACAGCTGTTTTAGCCACAGCAATATTTGGTTAACTATTGCTCCAGGACAGAAAAAAAAAAAAAAAANCAAAATCAAGACCCAAACTAAAAAAAGTTTAAATCTTATCCAAAGAGGTTATAAAAAAAAAAAAAAAAAAAAAGAGAAATGGAGCAAAGCCTGCACAGTTTGCGGGGAAAAAAAGGTGAAGCTGTTCACCTGCAGGCTCTGATTGATGTTCGGGCTACCAGGATACTCCAGGCTTGACTTCAAAATGATACAATGTAAACTGTTCACAACGTTCATGTTACAGTGATAATTTCAGATAATGGTACTGGTGAGAAAGGTAATGGCATCCCTCAGTCAAAAGAAACAGAAAAATTCAATGAAAACTCATTTAGAACTTGGTTTATTACTGCAATAATTAGAAAAAGGTTTCATGTTGAGGGGATCAGTTTTGCAAATGACATGAAAGAGACACTGAAGAATCAGCAACACTGCACAGCATTTCTAATTACCAAGGGGAAAAGTAGAATTGAACTGTATTTAAACGAAGACCAACAAAAGAAAAGAAAAAAAAAAGAGAGAGAAAAAGCAAGAAAGAACAAATACATACTCTAGTCTGGAAAATTAATGGAAAATGTAATCAAATTACTCCAGAAGTTCAGAAACACAAAACCACTCCACCAGTTTTCAGAAAAATATGGCACACAGCAAAACTTTTAGAGGATTAATAACATGTTCTGTGAGCTATATTTATCCTAACCTTATTTTAGAAAGGTTTATTTTTTAACACAGTTAAGCTACCTGATGAAAAGGGGTAAACATTAAGTCACCCTCAATAAGGAGGGAAAAAAACTGGAGAAAAGTTTGCTTAGCATCCATTTTCTGCCTGTTATTCAACAACGAAGCAACATCTGCAAGCAGTTTCTCGAGCGCTCTGTGTAACCCAGCACCACCACCTGCTGTTTGGGAAGGAAGACTCGATTCCCCTTGTCTCTCACATTAAATCTCCAGTACCATGCAGGCAAAGAGAAAGCATTCATTTCAAACACTCGAAGATGAGAAGGAGGACAGTGAAACAACGCAGCAAAAGAAAGCAAACTCCCACCACCCACAGCAGTGTGTGGGAGAGGCAGCTGTGCCCATTTAAACCACAGGGCAGTCCTTCCTCAGAAATGGGGTGAAGAAGCTTAGCTGGTCACGACAGCCATAACAGCAGGCTCTTCTGCCCTCTTGGCAAGGGCTTCCCACAAAATCTTTATAGACTTTGGCACTGCATATGACTTGCCTCAAGTGTGCTGCCTGTCTTCCCCAGATCCTGAAGCTTATTGGAAAAAGAGGTTCTGTTGGCTAGGTTTTGGCTCTTCTGGCTATGGGGGGCTGCTGAAATTTCCCTGCACGTTGCTTTCTCAGCAATGGTCAAATCAATACAGGCCTCCCAGGTTTATACATATGGAACACAGTAAGGTCCAAAGTTTTTCCTTCAGAAAACCTAGTGAGAAAGTCCCTCATTCCTTCCAATGGGTGTGATGGAAAACCAAGCCTGTGTAGTTTCCTTTTACTTAGTAATGGACCAAAAAAGAAAGAAAAATGTAGCTAAGGATGCCCTAAGAAAGCTGAAAGAAGCTATTCAATACCAATCTGCTGCCTGTATCTGAAAATACAGCTAAAAGCTGTGTCAGCTGCACCTGAGGATTTGACCCAACTCCGCACTGCAGGAATAACTGAATTACAATTGATGGGAACAACTGTGGGGGAGCCACGCTCCATTCGCACTGTTCAGTGACAGCCCAAAAGCTGCCTGGTTTTTCTTTTTTCCACCAGCTCTCCTTTTAGACAGGTAAATCTCCAGCTTTGCCTATCTGCATATCTAATTCTTCCCAGGAGTGCCAGTGCTCTGTCCTCTATCTTGTGCAGACGTGCATGGAGTGTGTTTAAAAGGGCATGTCTCTGATTAATGGCAAACGGTGCAATTCCTAAGAGATAGTGAAATATCCCCCAGCTGCTAATCAGTGTTGTCAACAAACTGTCATGTTAAGCACGTGCACTTCTGCGGTACAAGGCTCGTGAAGCTCCAGGGTCTGGCTGTGGTGTCCAAATTTCTCATTTACACCAAAGAGGAAAGGGTTTGGGGGGATGAGGGGTGTGTCTGCATTGGTATTTGATGGGATTTTGTTGCTGTTGCTTCGCCCCCAAATAAGAGTTCATTCATGCTTTAAGGCTGCTCTTTCTGCATTGTCTGTTTCCATTCAGCTCCTAAGTTGAGGTGATGAGGCTTTAGTTTATTTGCATGCCCAGTGCACATCTGTGAATTGTAGAACTAAGCTTATTATCAGGTTGATGCAGGTCACATTTTTACTCTCTCCTGGTCTGGAATCCCAGAGCTGTTGCATGCAGCACAGTGCAGCCTGATTACCTCAAAACATCCAGACCTTGGAGGTTTCAGTTTGCAATTTCTGCCACCCCTTATTTCCCTGCTCGCTTAAACCATTAAAAGAACTTACGGCAATTTTAAAACTAGAGGGGGTTTTGTGTTACTATCATTTTTAGTTAGTTTGTTTGTTTGATTGATTGATTGATTGATTGAATAGGGTGTTTTTTTATACAAAATGGAAGAAATATATCCTCTGTATCAAGAGAGCTGAAGCTACTTGAGCTTGGAGCTGGACTAAGTGGGTGGTACCAGAGCTGGGGGAGCGGGCACACAGAACACTGCCTGCCCCACCACTGCGGAGGTCAGCCAGAAACCTAGACAAGGCAGAGAAGCAAGTATCAGACACATGGGTTGGAGTCCCATTTTCAGCCTTTTTTCTGCACCTGTCTCTGCAGCAGGGATGCACTCCGAATGTGGTCTGCCACAGCAGCCATTGGAGTTAGGCGGGGAAGGCTTTATATCCACCTGAAAGCTGATATACGGATCAAAAAAAGATTGTTTCCCTCAAACACTGATTCACAAACACCTGAGCTGATGTTCACCTTCACTAACTCCAGGGACTTCTAGAAAGTGATCAGTTTTCAAGCACTAACCTGCTTCTTTTGGCTGAAAAAGAGCTGAAGGGAATTGCTTTTAAATGTAGGCCCCCTATGTGTGTTTCTGTTCAAGTGCCCTGAGGCTACGTCACCATTGGCACCTCAAATGACTAAACGATCAGAAAGAATACATAGATGTTGAAACTGTCATGCATGTAAAATGAATATGAAACTAATACCTAAAAACATATCTGAATTTTAGTAAGAGCTAAATGAATGCAGCAGAAGTCTGAAATATTTCTTAGAATTACCCTGATCCTAACAGTGGATTTTTGTAGTGGAAAAGCTTTGATGTAACTTAGAAAATATGGACCACTAAGAAACTCTGATGGACCCCTGGAATGACCTAATACTGCACTAAACTTATCAGTGACTTTTAATCTGGGTATGCTGGGAATTCCCCTTTTGACATGATTCAGATGTCTTAAAAAACAGGTCATCTTTTAACTGCAAATATGCAAAATGTCAATTGCATAACATGGACCATAAACATAGCAGAGTTCTTACTTCACTGAGCAATTAGAAGATCAAGGTGTTTTCATTTTAGTTACCTCAAGAAAACTGAGCATAGAGATTTTTAAAAACACTATTCCCAAGTATTCTAAAAGAAATCTGGTGTTCTCCTACTTTTTTGCCCATGATTATCTATATTTATTTAAACTGTTTATTACTGAATCAGCAGAGGTCAAAAGCTAAGACCTATCCATCCTTTCCACCTAAAGGAAATTCCACTCTGATGTCTCTATGTTCTCTTCATCCGCTTTTCAATATATTTTTAATAATACTGGACTTCCTGAGAGCCTTGCAGGCATCTAAGTGCACATACCCAACACTACCCAGGTTCATCTGCTTATTCATTGACCATGCAAGAGGAAAATGGCTCTCAACATTACAACTGCCAGAGAAGAAGTCTGATTGCATAGACTGAAAGTAAGTACTGAAGAGAAAAAAAGATAATACTGTGATCAGAAGTTGGTGATTAATTTCTGATGACTTGTTATGACTTAAATCTGAGGAAAACGGACCTTAGAGGCCCTTAAATCTTCCATACTATATAAAGTATACTTTTATTTCAGAGATCAATCTAAGTGAGATTTTCTAGTTTCAGAAATGCCTCTTGCCTCATTAAATCCTTCTCCTTTTGTCAGGCTTGGGCTCTTTCAGAGATGTGTGCAAATTCTGAGGTACTCCAGTGAGCAAATACTCTGCCAAGTTCAAGTTTTCCAGTTTAATCATATTACCAAAAACTGCTTTCTTAATGTCCTTCTCAGTAATTTGATTGTGACTGGGATCAAGCTTTTCTACCTCTGACAGCTCACTGAAGACATCAGTTGGAATTACCAATATTTTACTGGATGCTAAATATAATTCCTTAAGGGCAAGGGAGAGAATGGAGGGAAGGAATGCTCCTCAGCTGACTGAAGTTCATCATGTGCAAAGATGCTAAAGAGTCAAGTTCCACTCTGGGGAAGGGTTGGTGGGTTAACTGCTGCTGGGGAGGCTCAGCACTGCCAGACCCCTGTGCTGACTCAAAGCCTGGTCCATGACGGTCCAGGTGCCCCAGCGCCACCAGGGCTCATCTGCTGGGATGCTCCTAAGATTATTGTCAACCTCATAAAGACACATGAGCCTTTGCAAGCCTTCATAGACTTCTTTTGTAGCTCCATCCCTGAGTTGCTTGTTCTTCAGAACTGAGAAACCTGGTGACAAATATACCTTCAGAAGACCCAGCTGCATGAAATTTATCCTGATATTCACAAGTTGTAAACACCTAACACCAAAGGGAATTCCTTCAGGGTCATTGGATAGCTTTTTGCCTGAGAACTAAACCATTCTGAAAATAAGATGAGAACAGTGCAACTATCACTGTTTTCAGCTAAAGAGTTTAAAAGCACTTTGTGTATAAATTCCTTTCTAATATCCTCTATTAGCTATACTGCTGTAATAATAGCTGTAATAGATATATTGTCATTTACTTCTTTGTGTCTGTATTTGAATATAAAATTGTTAGTGTTTAAGTTAGAGCACTCTGCCCTCAGTATCTTTCATAAACTAAGTTCTCTAGGGTTACATAATTTATCTTGAGCTCCTTCTCTTGTTTGAGTGTCTATGATGTGTGCTCTGACACCAGTATCCCTCCTTAATGCTTTTTTTGAGCATCTTTTTTCTACATTTTCACATTTTTCAAGAAAGGGTAAAATAATAACTCATGCTTTGATGTATGCTGATGCACAACTTGCTCATTCGGTAATCCCATGCATGTGATGAATAACCAAAAGGGAACTTTATATTAATGTGCCTCTAATTATTTATGTCCTCTGACTGAGTCATTATTTGCCTATGACTTTCCAGCATACATCATCATGTATAGCTACATACCTTACAACAATTATTTTTAAACAGCTTACCCTCCGAACATAACCAGACAACTTCAGCTGGAGGGCTCAGCTGCCAGAGCAGGCACTCTGGAGGGCAAGAGTCATCCTCTAAAGAGGCTGTTGATCTGATCATCTCATCTTCCACATCCTTATAGCATTACTGCTTTTAAAAAAATATTATCCCTCTGCCTTTCACACCCTTTGCTAGCTTTCTGCTTGTTTCTGAGCACCTCTTATTTGCTTTTTGCTGGTTTAGGGGCTTTAACAGATCATACAGCCTTTTCTTTTGCATTTCTTGTTAACTCTTCCTTTTTCTTCCATCTACTAGAAGGAATATTAGTGATCCTTCTCCTGACACTTTCTGAACTAACAGTGCAGCACTGGCCTGAGAGAGAGCACGCACCCTTGTTTGATTTGTGACTTATACTCCTGCCAGTTGGAAGGTGCCTCTGCCTGCCCATGGAGATGCTGGGAAAGATGAACTACTGGGCTGCCCCTGGATGTCAGGGCTACTGACATCATACAGTGATCCTGCTACTCAAGAGACTGGCCTTGATCTCTGCAGGGGACGCCTGTGAGGTGCAGCAACAAACTGAAGATCTCTCATCTATGCACAGGTTTTGCTCTCCTGCTCTTCTGCAGCTGCTGGCTCAACTGTGGATTTCAAGACTGAATTAGTCCTCATATGTTTCAAAGGCAAAGCTGCATTTTTAAACTTCTTGTTGAACTTATGAGCCAATTTGAATGTTTTCACTGCAGTTTTCCCTGTTCCTCATGCATATATTTCTGTGAAGGTAAAGACACATATACATCTGGAAAAAAAGACATGTATACATAAATCATAAACTACACAGTCTATTAGCATAAAAATCTGCTGATAAAATTTTTAAATTACATAAATTCAGCAAACTTTGATTGATACTCTTGCTTCTTTTCTGATTTATAACAACCCTGGGGACCTGGACCTGCTGGTGAAAGAGAATGTAATTTCTTCTTCCATTTTAAATGCTTGAGGATATTGAAGATGTAAAATACATTTGTTGCATTTCAACGTGGGTCTGAGTAACATTCCTCTTTGAAATGTTGTATTTAACCTGCCTTTTAGCATACTATAAAGTAATTTCAGTACCTTTAGGTGTAATATGACTTCCTGTGTCATACAGGGAATACATATTGCTAGAAGAGGTTTATAATTATCAAAGCCTTGTCATATGAAAATAGCTTATACATATCTGTTGGAACTGTGCTTTTTAAATAATGAATTTTTGTCTGTCTACTCCAGGAAAGTAGAAAAGAATGGAATATTTATGACAGCTAGTTATTTACATCCCTACAATTACAATTAATTAATTTCTGAAATTGTTACATTCTTTCCTATCTCTTTGTCTAACTATTCATTTTCCAACAGAAAGTCCACTGAGCTATCAAGTTTCTCTCAAGAGTTAATCTGTTTCATCTCCTGATACTTCTGAAAATACTCTCATCCCAGGTACTCATGTAGAAAATCTAAGCTTACCTAAAACTCACAGTCATTTGTGCACCTGAGAGGAAGAGAAGTGATTTAACCATAATGATCATCATCCCCACTGGCTCAAGGAAAGTTTCTATCCTTTGCTGAAATGTATATTAAAAAAAAAGTTGACAATTAAATTGTCAAATTGTAAAAAAAAAAAAAAAGCTAACAATTAAATTGAAAACAAAATGAAAAGATGTCTTGCAACATTCCTTTGGTTCTTTTCTTACTTACATCCTGCGAGTATAATCTCCCACAGCCTTTCATTTGAACACAGAGGTCACCTGCGTCCCCTGTGAGGTCTGTTTTCACAGCCCACTGCCCCACAGGCGAGCAGTAAAGGGCATCCTGTGGCCTCAAGTGCCCCAGGCTACCTTTCCCAAAAGGGAGTGTTTGCCTGGAAATGTCTCATGTTAATGTTGACTTGGAAGATGTTTAAAAGCGACCTCAAGAAGGGTTAGAGACTTCATAAAGGGGCAAAGCTGATGATGCCACCACCTTTGTAAGGGATATGTTTTACATGGACTTGAGTCCCTGCAAGGCTCATTATTACTTCATTATTGTACTCTTGAAGAGAATTTGACAGGAATGAACCTCTAATGCAATACCTTGACGTCCCCTGCCAGGTCCCCTCCAACTCTGCCAGACAAGACCCTTTAGTACTTTCCGTAGACCCTGCTGCCTGCAGCCACAGGCAATACTCCAAAGCCCCTACCTGATGAATGCCCCATTTTTCTCTCTTTATGTAAGTTTAACTTTCTTCAGCATGCTGAGCTTCTTCTTACACCACAGGTCTCCTCTGAAAACCCTGCTTTACCCAATGCTACTCCAGAAGAACATTTGCAGCTCTCCATTCCCCTGCTTAACTTTGTTTAGCCCTTTGCTGAGCACAAGATACAAGATGTGCTGGCAAAAGGAAGTTTTAACTGTACTGGGATCCTGGCAGCCTCCTCCCCTGGTGACAGCCCTGTCAGGGTTTCTTTGCCTCATCCAGCTGCTGGTATTTTTATGAAAATTTAAGAACTTGGAATGTAGTTCTCTATCAAATTTGAATGAACTTGGGCACTGGAATTAGGACAGATAGGACTATGACTGAGTAACCTTAGCTTGTTTTCTTTTTTAAACAGGGTGAAAGTATGATGAAAATAACTTAAAAATAGTTTGTGCTATTATTAGTTTATGTAGTGCACCATAGCAGAAGTCTTCATCCTTTTAGATTATCTAAATTTTCCAAGTCAAGACCTCACAAATGAGATTAAAGTGAAACTTTGGATGCCTATAGCAAGTCAAGTATTTTGCATCTAAAATTAATGGAGAAAATTAAATTCCTTTAAAGAAATTGTTTATCCCATTTAAAAAAATAGATCAAGACATGGGATTTCCAACCAAACACAAAATTAACTGCAAAACTTCAAATTTTCCTACCATAGTTTTATTTTACAAACTCTCTCCCAGAAATACAACAAAGGTTGGTTAGGCTTTCTCAACACTCTAGAAATTATACTGCTTCTAAGGAAACAAATACTATTAAAATAGCAGACTATGAAAAAAAATCCCACCTTTCAATTAATAAAAATTAATATTCTCATTTTTAAGTAAGAAGGAGGGTTATTTTGTTAGCAAGTGTGAAAATCAGATGGATTTTCACTGACAGTTTTCATTATTTTAATCTAAGATATAGATTTCTGGTTGTACAGTCATGCCTAGTGATTATGTGGAATAGATTTCTGAGCACTACATTTTTGTAGAGATCTCTCATCACCCTGCTGTGACGTGTGACTCTGCTTTATGCATCTGACTCAAGCATTTTTTGATACAGTAATTTACATAACCACGAAAAAGAAAAGAACCCACAAATATTTGCATTTTCGGAGTGCCTGAGCTTTTTCAGCAGTAGCCTCAGTAACAGGATCCCAGTTTGTCGAGAGGGTCGTGCCCAGCACGTCCTGCATGCGCAGGCAGTGCCGGAGCTGCCCGTGCTGTGACACCGGCCCTGCCGCTCCCCGCTGCACAGCCCAGCGACGCCACATCTGTGCCGCCGAGAACAGGTTGCCCAGAAAGGGGCTCTGAGGCGCTCCTGGCGGCAGCAGCAGCAGCACAGAGACTCAGCGCAGCTTGGGCCGGTGCCTTCCCCGCTGAAGCCCCTCTCGGACAGCGGGAGCCCGTGACAGCGCCATTGAGCTCCAAGTGCCACATGCCTGAGGACCCGCAGGGATTCCTGTGCTGACAGCTCTCTACGGCCCTCAGAGGGTTTCAGGAAGGCTGGGAAGAGCAATGCTTTGCCTGGGAGGTTTCCATTTCGTTTCAAGAGCACCTAAATATTTCTATTAAGATGGATTGAGAATGGTTTTGCAGTGAAAGCAGAGGGTAGGGAGTCATTCCTGGGTGCTGTCACAACCATGCCAAAGGCTTTCTGTGAAACTATAGAATCTTTTCAATTCCAACTGTTAACCCAGCATTGCCAGGACCACAACTAGACTTTGTCCTTAAGCACCACATCCAAACATCTTTCAAATACTTCCAGGGATGGTGCCTCAACCATCTCTCTGGGCACCCTGTTCCAGTGCTTGAGAGCCCTTTGGGAGATGAAATTTTTCTTAACATGCAATCTAAACCTTGCCTGGTGCAACTTGAGTGTTCTGCTCCTCACTCCTGGAGCAGTTAACTCCACAAATAGATATAGGCACCAGCTCAGACCCAGAGGTAAGAGTGGGGTTGGGTACAGGTGACAGAGGCAAACCAGGAGTCGAAGGCACTTGCTTTCTTAACCCCTAAACCAGAGATATAACCATCATGCTTGCCATTTTTACAGCTTAATTCCTTAGTACTTGCAAACTGTTCTGGGATCGCTGACCTGAAGGTCTGTACTAGTGCTTTGATTTCTGAACCGTCTCTGCACAGACTGTCATTGAATTAAACAAACAAACAAAAAATAAAGGAAAGAACAAAGTCTTTATCAATCACACATCTCCACTAAAACCCCCCAACATTTTATTGACTGACTCAAATATTTCAAAAGAAATGATATGACTACCTAAACAGTTTTGGGTTTAGAGAGGTAAGATTAAAATCCAGCAATCATTTTCCTCCTGAATGCTTGAAATAGGAAGGATTGCTTCAAGGCTTTACATTACAATTATTCCACTGTGAATTATTTTTATAATTATTTCCACTCCAACTATGTGCTGACATCTACATATTATGTTATAGGTTTCAGCATGTTCCCAGCTCTGACTGTTTTGCACTGTAGGCTAAATTCTTGTGTTATTACTGGTGTTATTTTTCTAATGTGTCTCTCTGAACTGTCGACATGGAAAACATTCTGGCCCGATGATATGCTTTGTTGGGATTACAACTGGGTCAATTAATAATGGTCAGTGATCAGAAGCACCTCTCAGCTAGGTTACATAGTTTAATAAGACAGAGTAATTTTTTTGTCTTCTTTAACAGGTCACCTGTCCATAGAATGACATAGTCTGTGAGAATGACTGAAAGACTTGAGCATCTTTTTTTTAGGAGCAGACTCAGAAGGATCAGTCTGGTGAGAAATACTTAGTTGACATGATCACAAATGAGTCACAGAAATGGAGTAAAAAAAAGGTGATAAAAAAGCCCCAAACATTTTTTCTGTACCTCGAGTAGTGTGTCCAGTTCTGGGCCCCTCACTACAAGAGGGACATTGAGGTGCTGGAGCATATCCAGAAAAGGCCAACAAAGCTGGGGAAGGCAACCAGCAACAGGAAAAGAGGAAATGGCCTCAAGATACACCAGGGCAGGTTCAGGTTGGACATCAGGAAGAATTTCTTCACAGAAATGGGGGTTAAGCATTGGAATGGGCTGCCCAGGGAAGCAGTAGAGTCACCATCTCTGGAAGTGTTCAAGAAATGATATGGCGGGGCACTTAGTGCTATGGTTTAGTTGATATGGTGGTATTTGGTCAAAGTTGGACTCGATGATCTAGGACATCTTTTCCAGCCTTAATGATTCTATGACTCTGATTCTATGACTTTATTTTCGCACTTATCAAAAGAGTTCAGCCAAGGCTAAGTAGCTGAAAGTTGCAACCAAAGAAGCTTTGAGGAAAAGTGCAACACCTATTGGTGTCAGAAGTTAATTAATTATTACAACATCTTATCAGCTGTTGCACCTCATTCTACAGTAAGTGTCTTATTGCGGTTGCATGTTTTCCTAAAAGGCTTAATACATTTCATACGTGATTTAATATGGAAGTCCCATTGCTAATGGAATAGAGCAATTCAGGAAAGATGTTCATAATGTTTCTGTCCTTAGAAACTTGTCTGTATGATCCTGGACTACAAAGTTCCTCAGAAACAATTACTCATTGGTATAGAGACAAGAGTCATTCCACATAAACTACATCTGATCTGCTCTGTTTCTCTGACACTGGAATATCACCATGTCAATTTTCAATAGGTTTTAAGTAATGTTTCCCCATTTTTATCATTTTCAGTAACTCTTTATTTAGTAATCAAGCATAAAGGTATGGGAGATTTTCATACTTAAGGTAATATTCATCCTCAGACAGAGGTATTGAAATTTAAGTCTGGATGTGTAAACATCTGCATGTGAGCTGGATTTATCCTAGACAGCTCTCCAGCCTAACATCTACTTCCAGGAAAGCAGGACTCTGCTTTTCATTCCAAGCTTTCCCCATGCATATTTTACAAAAGATGAGTGAAAACGACACAGGCTGGTAACATCAATACAGAGATCAACCAAGTGGTTGATGGTCCTAGGATGAAGTTTTGACTGTCTGGTGTCTTCACTAAGGTTGATCACACACCTGGATTAAGCAATATCACTTTCCTCTGGTACCTAAAACACTGCTGACTTAGAAGCGGAGGCAGAGCTGCACAGAGGGTCTTGAGTCACTGCTGAAGGCTGAAGATGCAAAAAATCCCCTAGGAAAGGTAAGGAAGTTGGGGCAATTAGTGCTTTGAGAGCTTTTGCTCAGCTTTACAGGGGCTCTTCTACAGGCTGCAAATGGAGGAAGGAGGAAAAAGAGGAGGGCGGGGGCCAACGACCACCAACCACCACAACTTCATCTTGACAAAGGTTCTGTCAGGGATTTTTTAGCAGAATACCTTCCATACAGTAAATGAGCAACTTCAGTGCAATTTACATGGGCTGAACTATATTGCTGAAAGGGAACTCACAGAAAAATTATTTCTGACCCAGCATGCCCTTTGTCTGGAGTACTGTGTTTCCAAGGAGACAAGTGTGATGCTAGACATGGGTTTTCTGCTGATTTTCCTTGAAACTTAATTTTTGGCTTAGACCAAAATGCAGTTGAATGAATCAGAGATTAGTCAATATGTGTAGTTTGGTGTTGAAATTTCCAGAGCATTCCTTCTAAAAGCAGCCCTTCAGAATTTTGTTTATTTGGATAAAGTGTTAAGGTAGATCATATCCTCACATTTTAAGTCAAACACCTAAGGCTTGCTAGTTGAAAAAAAAAAGGTGGAAAAATAGTGTGAGCTAAAACTTCTTACTTGATCTTTCCTTCTGTCAGCCACCTGTTGCCTCCAAAATCTGAATAATTTTCCCTGAATATTTAAAATATATCTATATTACTGCACAGCACACGATCAGACTCAGAAGGGGAGCAGTACCAAATGTACCCTGGCAATCACTTGTGATACCCAACACACATTTA
Source organism: Machaerirhynchus nigripectus (assembly GCA_013397975.1). Taxonomy (NCBI): domain Eukaryota; kingdom Metazoa; phylum Chordata; class Aves; order Passeriformes; family Dicruridae; genus Machaerirhynchus; species Machaerirhynchus nigripectus. The sequence goes on along the minus strand of VZRQ01005527.1, from coordinate 743,211 downwards.
GCTGTTAGCACTGCCGGTACCTGAGTCTCTACTTCAGGTCACTGAAGGGGTGGGTTATTTGTGGTTACAAATGATGCTGCCTCATCTCACCACCAAAACACTCAAAGCATATCTGCTTGCCAAGCTAATAGCGATTCCCATTCCCATCTCACAATTTCCTGTTGTCTTACCATCTGGAAACACAGCTGAGGTACCAGGGTTTGTGACACTGCTTCTCTAGGGAAAGCAAGCCAAAGATGGAGCCAGGAGCCACAAAATGTCCTACTCCAAAGCACTGGAGTATTGAGTAAAACTAATTTTGCTTGCCATTTATCAGCTAGGGAAATTTTGTCCATGTTCCCAGACTTGATCCAAGTGCTAGTTGAGACACAGTGAAAAGCAAAGCTTACTGTTCAAAAGTTGTTGCAGAGTTTCCACCTTGCCGGCCAGTGAGATAGTACCGCACTGTAACTGGAGAGTGCTGCAAGGTTTTCTGAGCTGTGAAAAAATTCCAAGTTTCCAAAAAGGACATGCCTTTCCTATTACTTGGGGGAACTTCTGAGCACAGCTATATGCCTTCTTTAGGTTATACCCTAGTCTGAAGAAGCATAAACATTATTTTTCTCTGAGCTAAGGGGTAATATTCTTCTCACATTTCTTTTTATGAACTTTGCCACAGTCACAGTAAGAAGTTCCATTTTCATCACAGTTTTTTTATCCTTCCAGGCTATTTCCCCAAAGAATGGAATGCTAGCAAACCCCATGTTGTCCATCCCCTTCCACACCTCTGAATTCTAAGGCTGTCTTCCAGATGCACTGCTTTTGGGCTTTCTGCTGCTTGTCTTATTTGAACCTCTCCTCCACTTACAAATCCTCCCTCCTTTTACTTTTCTTCTCTGCTATGGACAACTGCACCCTTTCCTCCCTCTCAGACTTCACATTTCCTGTAATCTTTGATCCTGCCTCCCCCAGCCTCTGTGCTACATGGAAGTTCTGGAAAAAAAGTTTTTCAGACACTGTTAAGGTTTCAGTTTGCTGTGTTGTGTTCTTCACTGATGACCCAGGATAATAAATTGCTTATGTTCAGACAACTCTGGCTCTCTGTATTGTAAATTTGTCCAGCCCAAATTTGACTGTACTGATGCCAATGCCCTCCAAACAGCTGAAGCATTCAAACTTCAATCTCAGACTGTCAAACGGGGCAAGTTACCCTCTCCACTGACTTTGTGCTCAATTCAGTCTTTCATGATACTCCATGAAATAAGTTTAAACTTCTAAAACTTGAAGGTCAGCATATTGCAGTCCAGCTGCAGAGCTCATAATTGATTCAGTCAGTCCTCATGCTAGCTCCAAAACTTCTCTTAGTTTCTTATCATATTTTTTACCTTGTTTTCAGGATGTGCTTAAGCCTCACATTAAAATCATGCCTTATCATTTAGTTACAACACACAGACTTCTCTCTGGCCTTCAGAAGGGATCTCTCTGACAGATGCAAGCCTTCTGCTTTTGCACATCATGAATAGTCTCAGATTACACAGAAAGGATTTAAGACCAGGGCTGGGATATAAATCCAAGTCTGCCAGCCTAGGGACTCCAAAACCTTAGCGAGATTTTCTAGCTGAGGTCATCAGCACTCAGACCCAGCTCCCCCACTGATCAGTCCTCAGAGAATAGATTCTTGGCCTCTGTTTCCTCACTTTCCACTCAGCACTGACTACATCATCCTTGTGGATCACTCAGGAAAATGAAAATAAATATAGTCCATGGCAACCCCTCCTATATCATTCTGTGTCTGCTTTCTGCATTGCAAATGGTGTGTTATGTGGCTTTCTTGCCACAGCTGTTTTTTCTAGCTCTGAATTCTTTATCACGGCACCTATTTTCTCCTACTAGACTAAAGTTTGCATCCAAATGATAAATCTCATAAAAATTTTTCTGGATTTAACCCTCCTCAAGAGCCAACTAAGGAGAAATCTACTGCTGACAGAAAGACAGAGACACACCAGTGCAACTATATTGGGATGTTTGAGCAGAAGACCACCTGCATTCCACTTTTTATTTCTCACTCTCCCCTTTTTTTGAGCCAAAGAGTTGTGTAATCATGCACATCTGTGCAAATACAGCATACACAGAGCCCCTAGTTGTCAGTGTCAGCTCACTCTCTCCTCCCTTTGGTTTTGGCTGCATTGATGTTTGATGATGGACAGAGTCAGCTTTGGATAAAAGAGCTATGCCAGACAACCTTGCATGGAAAGTGTACGCTGTCCATGGGCTGTGAAGCAGACAGCTGGACACACGACTGATTTTGCTTTCAGTTCCAAATCTAAAATAATTTTAGAGGTTACACCAGTGACTGCAGCTCATTTTTCACAACTGTGAAGAAGTCACTGGAAGAAAAATAAAACAGAGGATGACTCAATGCTAATATGAAAAAGTACAGAAATGTATCTAAAAACTCAAGATTATTTTATCTTTTTGTCTTCTGGGACCTGTACTTGTCTATGCAGTAGGGTGTGATGGGGAGTGGGGGGGAGGGCAAGGATGTCAACATGTGAATGAGTCTACTGGGAGATACCTGTGGAAAGTCAGCATTTTTCCCATAGAGAAAGAAAAGTCCTTGAGAATTAGAGCATGGGAAGGTGATTGGTGGCATAAATTGTGCACAAGTATATTCTTATACATGCCTGTGCTAGTATTTGAGATGGTAGACTGGCCTCAAGATCAGTTTGTTTCCTGGGGACTGGCAGTCTTGTTTCTTTCTTTTATAGAAAAGGCTGTGCTTAGGAGGTCCAGGAATATTTCTGGCATGTTTATGGAGAAAATTATTATCTCTAGGACCCCTGCAGTACTGTGACATGTGACTCATAAACCACCAGTCTCCAAGCTGCAGCTGAAGGCATTGTTCTGTTAAGCTGATAAAAGTGAGTGCTTTTGTGATGCCATGTGAGATAGAGAGATTGATGCAAGTTCATACAACCACTCAACTGAAATGATTCAAGTGACTCCTCTTCCTTCTTTGAAGGTCTTAGTGGTTTCTTTCCATGTTGTCCATCATATCCATTTCATCAGAGGGGATGTCCTTCCATTGCTGTCAGTTAGTCACAAATTTTAAAGCAAATATTTTCAGTTTTCTCTGATCTGATCCTTATCCTTGGGAAAAGCTTCCAGTAATAATACATAAATGAACATCATTTCTCTTTCCCTTCCTCCTAAAAGCCTACTACCTCTGCTTGGCTTGCTGTGTGCTGAGGCCACTACTTATCACATCAACAGCTAAGGTCTTCTTATTTCTTTCCTACAGATCTGTTTATATTTTTTCCTTCACCAGAAATGCCTCTTTTGGTGTACTCTGTGCCTAATGTCGTGGAGACCTGGTCTTTCACACAACATAGAAACACAAATAATTAAAAGAAATATGTGAGTGTACATATGTGAGAGTGGTGGAGCACATTCCTCCACACTTCTTGAGTGTAGAGAAGTAAAATCTATCAAAAGTGCAAAATATGGTATTTAATGTAAAGTTTAGTTTTGATTTTATCTGTCAGACAAATAAACTGTCCAGAGTTCAAACTTGTTCCATTTGCCCAGTGTCCATCAGTCTTGCCAGCCACAGAATAGAGAATGAAAGATTTTATTTTTCCCCTTTCTTGCTTTACAACAAGAATACAGAAATTTAACTCAGTTTCTTCTGAAGAAGCTTCATCAAGCTTCCTGAAAGGGAAAAGGACTCTGTTAAATGTTCCTCAGCAGCATGCCAGAGCTTCAGAGAGATAGGACTTTTCTTGTTGGAGGGGCCTTATTCTTAAAGTATGCACTCATAAAAAAAATGAGGACTTAACACAATGAACTCCTGTGGCTTAAGAATTATCTGGAGCTAAAAATGTAAATCAATTCTATCTACTCGACTTTGCTATCAGTTAAGACAGTACACTCACCATTGAGAATATATGTTTGAAGCTTCTTTATTTATCAGGCAAACTACCAGATATGCCTGCTGTGATGATGCTAGAAAGCAAATACCCTTACAATGGACTTCCTTCCATCTATCAAGTTGAAAGAAGAGAAAAGTAAACTAAATCGACCAGACAAACTAACATGCAATTATTCCTCAAAAAAAAAAAAAATCACATCATGAACACAAAACATAAACTCCAGGATGACTAATAATTACATACACAGAAACTCATCTGTTAAAAATATCAGCTTACAAAATCAACTGGTTTAATGAATGTGAAAACATGTGGGAGGGATCACACACCAGCACAGCTATTTAAATTTAAAAAACTTGTGCTTCAAGCAGAGAAGTTTTTGATCTATGACAAAAAAAAAAAATGTTTACCATAATATGACTTATTTTGTTATCAGACCTCTGCACTGCTAACACATTAAATCATCTCTCTTGCACCTATTAGACATGGAAAAAAAACAAAAACAGATCCAAGCTTTGGTCCAAATTTTGATAAATTTAGTTTGAGATAAAGACTGCAATTTCACCATTTATAATTATTTGGTTTGCAGGTTTGGCTTTAGTTTTTATTAACTGAATCAAGAAGTTCTGATTTCACCAAAGTCCCTGTCAAAGTCTATTAAGCATTCTTTGAGTAGTGATTAAGGACTGCTAAGATAGTTCATTCTGTCATCCCTTTCAGCCTCCTGCTTGATCTCATGGACTCTCATTGAATTTTTTCTTCATTGACTTTATTTTCGTCTTACTTTTACCACAGTAGAAGATTTATGGATGTCTTGCAGAGCTATATTTACCTTTTTTGGCATGACCTTTGTCCTGACATCCTGAGGCTTCCCTCCAGGCACTGATTTCAGGTATGAATTATTATGAATGATCTGAGGAGCCAGCCTGACACAGTCTTTCCTTGCTTTTTTTTCCCCACCAACTGACCAGTACAAATGGCACCTAAAGAAGTCCACCAAATTTTTTGTCGTTGTTGCTGCTGTTTACTCTTTGCCAAATTTCAAGTCATGACCTTGGGTCATGCTTACCATAGTAACAACAACCCGAATCTGCAGGATAGAAACTTCAGAAAATAAGTCAAATAAATGTAATAAACATTATACTGCTTTTTGTGGGTTTTCTTTTTTGGTTGGTTGGTTTTTGTTTGGTTTTCTTTTTGTCTGGCAAATGCATTTACAAGGTCTTTTTTCTTATATTCCTTCTAAATGCTTTTGTTCAATGAGACTATCTCAGTTCACGACAGCTTCAGCTTCTCCAAGGATAATTACTGTGAAAACATTAATGCAAGTATAGTCCTCTTTTAACAATGCCTATGTGAAACAGGCACCGAGCAGCAATGCCTTGAGCAGCACATACTGTTCTACTGCTTTAAGGTAAAGTCATCAAGTAAGAAACGAGTTCCACTGTGCCTTGGCTTATGTAGCAGGTTGTAAAGAAAAGAGAGGGAGGGAGCTGGTGCTGGTGTCTCCTTGGATGGAGATCCCACCGGTTTCCCTGCCAACGCCTTGATCCTGTCAGTTACACCACACCCCAGGTGCACAAAAACACAGCCAGTGTCTGGAGCCATTTCAGCATTCAGCATTACTAGATCAATCACTAGACCCTTGGAAATATGAAGATGTCATTAATATACATCAACATATATCCATCCAACTCTGAAAAAGAATGTGAAATCTTCTGTATATCAATGGCACATAATGAATTGAACATACCCAAAATGGGCAGATGGAAAATTAATGAACAACGTGTACATATTTTTAGGGTGGTCTTGAAGTCTCTCCAATGTAAAAAGGAACTTCCCAGGAATGAACTGTTACTTTTTCTCCCTTGTGAACAGCATATCCAGGCAGTAGAATCAGGCACAAATTTCCACCAATTTTAAACAATTCTTTCTTCAGCTCACTTTGTTCATTTCTCTTCTAATCTTGGGGGTAACATTTCAGTGATTAGGAATTCAGGCTTTATTTCTATCTTGTGTTCTATAGGCTGACTTCAAAGAATCACTGCAGTGCACAAGTATCATTCCTGTGTCAAAAAAATGCCTGTGAAATCCTTAGGTGAGAAAATCAAGGTCAGAATCACTTGATCCAGTAGGAAATTTTGTTTTGAATAGGTTTTTCTTCTCCTACTGCTTTCTAGTAATAAATCACTTTACAGAATACAAGTAAAACACAGTCAGTATAGAAACCAAGTACTCTGTATAATACTTTAAACACAGAAAATTTTGATCTATGTATAAGTTTATTCCTGAAAAAAGCAATTATTTTGGCTGTCATAAAAATTATGGTTGCCACATCTCAAAAGATGATTTTCATCTTTATCTCAGTGATTCAACTTTAACAGACTCTAAGAATCAGAAATGGAATTAAAAATTATATTGCCTGCATTCAAGTGCTCTTATACTTCATAGAATAGCATTCCACATTTACTTCTCAATTGAAGGATCATGTGTTCTCCTTTGATTGAAAGAATATTAACCTGTGCTTATGCAATTTGCTTCATTTTCTGTGCTCAAGGCACAGTCTCCTTCACATCATTCCAGACCAAACGCAACAGTTGCTCCATGACAAAACTGCACAAATTAAAGAAACCACGATAAATTGACTGCATTATGGGGAGCCCAGACAGGAGAAAGGAAAACAGGGCCTCAAGTAAATGTTGTTTGCTAAAGTGAATCACCTAAAGGAAGGTTATGTCATGCATCTGACTTCAGGAAAAAGAGAGGACATAGAAGTCCAACAAAAAAATATCAACATTTGAGAGTTTCAAATAAAACAGCAACTTCTTAATTTTCTCCAAAACAGATACATTCCATTTCACTGTGAATTTAAAAAAGATCAGCTCTGTGAATTGGAAGGACTAAAGCACTGCAGCATGGATATTTTGGAGGATTCTCAGTTGGTTACTTTGCTTCCTGACACTCTTGCTCCCTTTTCACTGCCAGAGAATATTCATTCCAATGAAATATTAATTTTTGGCCTTTTCCTTTGTTTTCTTAATGTTTTTACTTTAACAAAGTCACTTGGGTTTGGGGGTTTTTTTTCCATTTAGTAGAAAAACCTCATTTCTACAGCCCCTTGAACCCTTAGGATTAGAGAAGACAAAATCTTTGCTCAGATGGCATGTAGTCCATGATATTTCCCAGTGCATCATACGTACCGGACCATTAGCTGGCCTTGCCCCATGGAAGGATGGTCCTTCCAGTTGTGGACATCCTACTGTCTCTCATTACCCCAAGGTAGTGATGGTTCAGGATGGTTCATGTTGACTCACAAGCCCTACTTTCCCCCACCTGTCACTGCTGTTTAAAAGCCTTCAATTCCACAGCTTGAAATTAATTTACATCTATGATGATTAAGATTTATAGAAGCAGCTTTCATTCCTTAAATGAATAATTTTCTCTAACCAAGGACAGAGAGTAATGTTAAGTAATGATTGCTTAGACCTTCTTCTCCAGAGAGCAAATCTGGACTTATTTTCTGCTAATTTGTGAAGAGTATCTGCAGAAATAGACACATAGTTCATGGGCATGGTGTTGGCTGGTAAAATAGATTATATTTGAGACTAATAGAGAAATCAAATATTTTCCTACTTTTTTTGAGTTTATAAATTAAACTTGATCAGGTATTCATATTAAATTTAGGTAACTCAAAATTTCTGACTACAAAATAGCATGGTTATGCTGAAAGGACTAATGAAACCAAATTACAAATAGAGTGTTCTTCCATCTCTAAGAGAGTTAAGGTATCTGTGCATTTTGTGGTTTAGAGGTGAGAGGCAATTTTGAGGAAGAAGTTGTTTCCAGCTAAAAAGATTGAATATCTTTTAATTGTGACTGTATGAGGTTAATAACTATAGGACCTGCTTGCAAATACTTCTATTTGGCTGAAATATTTCTGCTTTATTTTAAAGTATGGCACCAGTATCTGCTTCACTATCCATAAATACTCCTACAGATAGGGATATAAAACCAGTGGAGTTAAAGCGAATTTACACCGGGGCAGCAGAAATATACAATGTAGTCCTTGATGCTGTGATCTGGGATGAAATGATGAAACAAACACCCTGTAACTTTAGCCTTGGATGGTGTAATTAAAGCTGGCAGTACCATCTAGTGGGCAGAGAAAGAATTGAAGAGTACAAATACAAGCAGCCAGAATCCTGAGAACCTAAATATTATATTGAGATTGAGGAAGCATAATGACAGTAGATATCACTTTTAAGATTCTAAGATCTATAAATTTTTTCACATCAACGTGAAAAATATATGTAATGGAATAAAAGAAGGAAAAACTTAAAATAATTTGGTACTATAACTTAAAAATATATACTAAAACTTAAAATAATTTCATTACCAGTGATGCATTTCAGCTAAATACGATTGCTCTACAGCTTCTTTCTCATAATTTTAAGCCTTATGTAAGCTTTATGTTCTAGTTCTTTAACTCTTTTGGTTTTGGACTGTCCCATAAATCTGCATTGACTCATTTAAATTCAGATTAGATCCCTTCTTCTCCTTCTTTTCCAAAATAAGCACCATAGTTCTTATTGACTCATTGTTATTTTAATGTAGCTCAAGAAGAAACACAACAGATTTGTTTTCCTTCCAAATTTACACATGAATCTTTTTCTTTTTTTATTGTCTCCTGGTTTAGCTACTTTAGATTACCTCACTTTTGAGAGGTTTCCCAGATCCTGGTTATCTATAATATATTAGCCTTAAGAACTACTGAATTCTTACAGTATGGACTGCTCAGTACACTTGATATTGTAAAATCAGAGGGCAAAATGCTATTACAATTCTTTATCTCAAACTTTATGTGACTTTGAGGTACCAAATTTATGGATTATTCTTTTCTTGCCTGCAAACTGATGAATCCTTTTTTCTCTTCTGAGAAACCGGAATTAAGTTTCGATAAAAAATCTTCACAAGATAGTTTCCATTTTCAGTGATTTCCACTGTGTATGGTTCAAGCTCAGCCAACAATCAAGCCCCAGCAAGCCACTCACTTACTTCCCCACCAGCAGGATGAGGCAGAGAACTGGAAGGGTAAGAGTTAGAAAACTCTTGAGTTGAGATAAAGACAGTTTTAATAGGGAAAGGAAAAGCCATACACAAGCAAAACAAGAATTCAGTCACTGCTTCCCATGGGCAGGCAGGTGTTCAGCCATCTCCAGAGGAGCAGGGCCCCCATCACACGTAATGGTGACTTGGGAAGACAATTGCCATCACTCCAAATGTCCCCCCGTCCTTCCTCCTTCTTGTGTCCAGTTTTATATACTGAGCATGATGCCAAGCGGTATAGAACATTCCTTTGGTCAGCTGGGGTCACCTGTCCTGGCTGTGTCTCCTCCCAACCTCCCACGCACTCACAACTTCCTTGACAGTGAGACAATATGAACAGCAGAAAAGGCCTTGGTTCTGTGTAAGCACTGCTCAGAAACAAAAACCTCTCTATATTGACAACACTGTGGATTTGTCAGAACAAAATCAAAACATAGCCTCACACTAGCCAATGTGAAGAAAATTAACTTTACTCCAACCAAAACCAGCACACTTTGCAAAAGACTATTTTTATTTTTGTTGTTTTTTGATTTCTGTTTACCTAGAAATCACTACATAAAAATAACATTCTTCAACAACTACAGTGCTAGTAAGTGATAACTAGTTCTTCAGTTGGGACTGTGTCTCACAAGTAAGGATAATTGTAGTATTTGTTTCTGTTTCTGAAGCCAATATTCTCTGATCTTTAATTTCTGTCTTTCTGATCATAAGTCACCAAATTGCAGTTATCTCTAGTTATCTCACTGCACAGGATGATTTATGAGTGAAGAGTATGAGCAAAACTCACCCCAAGAGCCCTTCCCTGTTTGTTGTTGGCCTGAGGAACCTGAGAGGACTAAGTGTTCCTGGGTATCTACGACCAGCTGGGAGTGTCTGAGGATGTCTAAGACAGGCAAAGTTTTGACAGGTTTATCTAAACTTCTTGGGGCAAATGCTTAGCTCATGTTCATTGTCATCTGCTCATCTCAGACAGAGCTAGGTCAGTTTATAAGGCCTGTGTATCCTCCTTTCTGTTCCCCCACACAGCTGATGCAGTGAGTTATGACTAATGAGTGTACAGCTTATACTCCTGGAGTTTATGGGACTTTCCTTGACAGTCATGAAACAGGAGCCAGCTATGAGCAAAAGTACAGAGAAGCGACAAGGGTAAAAATTATTTGGAAGGATGCTCCTGCAGATGTCACTGAAACAACTGTGAACATCTGTACAACTGCTTTCAGACAGTATTTGAATCTGGTGGCACTGGCAAGAAGGTGGCAGATAACATTTGTCCTATAAACACCTCACAAACTATTCATCTCCTTTTACTGAAACTCAGTTTTAACTTCCAAACTCTGCAGAAATTTAATAAAATCCAAAAGCAGCAGGTGGTGACTTCCTTTGTTGGAAGCACAAAATTTGAGCTAGAGTGGGTTCTACACACTTCAACTTTACCTTGATGCTTTTGGAAGGACTAGAAGTAAACCAGTAAATACTAGCTTTAGCCTCAGAGATTTCTCCATGTAAAAGGTAATACATACCCTTAGAGACAGACAATTTCACACGTCATATATAAATTCTCCTACAGTATCCATGTTCTGGTCATAACCTGCCAGTTACCACCTTGTAGTGTATTCGGGACTTTAAAACTACATTCTTCATGGTTTATTGCTCTGTTTGCTTCAGGGGAGAGCAAGGGTGACATCCAGTGGTGTATTGTAAGCACTGCTCAGATGGACTACACCTTCAGTGAAGTGAGATCTCACTGAGGCCTTAGAGACATAAAATGTTACCTGTTAAAGCATGGATCAACGTGATACTGCACAGTTTTCCACACGGGTCTCAGCCTACATCTTTTATAAATAATGTCTATTTTTCCATACATCTTAGCTGGGAATTAGGAAGCAAAGAGCATTAGTAAACAATAGGACACCAAAGGATATTCTGTAAACTGGCTTTTGCTCAGATGAAATAAGAAGAAGATAATGAAATAATAATAAAAAAGTCCTCTCCAAATTCATCAGCTTTCACGGGGTGGATATTCAAGCCAGAAATGTCACTAACCACTGTTATCTGTGAATGTGTCATTATTATTTGCATGGCTTCCTCTCCCATTTTACATCAAGGATATGTTGAGAACTCAGTTATTCCATTGGTTTCTTCACTTTTCTGCTGGTTTCAAGGATTTCAGTATCAAGGCAGTTATTATGTAGAGTATGAAGAAGACTATTATTTCAGCCTGAATCACTTAAATTAAATCTTCCAAGCAATATATTACAGTGATGCCATGATGATTTTTGTCTTTTCTTTTATACCCCTGTTATACCTTTTTGCAACTTCTGTATTCTTGGTGCTTTTGCCTACATTCTTGGACTTGTTTGTTAAGCTAAGAGACTAAACATTTTAGAGGCTTTGTAGTTAGGGTGCCAGTGTGCCCAGACCCCAAGGTCCTCTCCAGAACACATTTTGTAAACTAAGATAGAACCATCCAGGGGAAGGTTCCTTGGGGAGGGGAGCTCATTCGAGCCTCTCATTGGGGAATTTTGATAGATATGCTAATTAGTAAGACCTAGAATGTAAGACCAGATATAGAGGAGGGGGATTGCGGTGGCCATTGCGGGGGTGCATGGAGGTGTATTCGACCTGGTCGTGGTGCACCTAAGGATCCTTACAATAAATACCAAGGTAATACCCTTTTCCCCTTCTAACCGTGTTCGCCTCTTGATTTTAAGACCAGGAAAAGGCATCAACAGAACGCTACTGTCTCGGTCATTCCACATTCACTGAGCTGCTAGAACTCGGGCCACTTTACTGACCAGAGTTAGGCAGTCAACACATTTCTGAAACTCCTGGCAGCATGTATTCAGCATTTAATTTTGGGACCACAAGTAAACACAGTGTTCCTCCTGATCCATCTGCCTCTGAGCACTGTATATGTCTCAGGGATAGCCTGCAGCATTCCCACGGCTGTTCAGGCATAGATTACAGCACAGACAAATGCCACACGTGGTGCCTCATGCGCTCTACAGGGCATCTCCCACCTGTATGTCAGGTTGGCTTTGGGAATGTGCTCACTGAAGGTCCTGATAAGCCACTGATGAACCCCATAAGACAGATTGCATATCATACAGGGGAAGTAGGTTCCTCAGTGTTAAGCAACTTCCAAAAATGAGGCCTAGGCATAAAATTTTGGGGTTATAGCAGAGCCTGCCTTTTACTGAAATATAGTGTAGTCCTGTCCACATTACAACTCCTTAATGTGTTCTTTTTGCCCTCCCTTTGAGAAAAAGAAAAAAAAAAAAAAAAAGGGGGTTTTTAAATCTCAAACTGGCTTTGAAGAATTTATAGTGATGTGACATTAGAGAGAGTTTTTTTTTAAAAAAAAGTACATAGCTTTGCAAATAAATTAATTACTGAAGAAAAATGGGAGAAAGAAGACTGAAATATACCTCCCCATTCTAACATTTCTCTTTATTTCCCCAGTTCAGTTATGTCAGGATAAGAACTTCCATGACAAGTGGATTGACACCATTCAATGTACTTGGAGGTTAATTAATTCATGAAGATTTGACAGATGGTACATTCATTCCCTAATCACCTGGACTGTATTCACAGTATCAAAATGTCCTTTCTGGTCACATGACATCATGATACAACTTCTGATGTCAGGGTTTACAAAAAACAATTTTAATAGGGTCTGTAAAACCAAACCTCTAATAAAAAAAGTGATTATGCATGCATCTTCAGGTACCATTTCTGTATGATACAAAGTATTATGATTCAGATCAACAAAACTACCTCTGTGTCCAAAACAGACCTGCTTTGAGCAGGCAGGATCCCAATAAAGTGAGCAAGGCCCAGAGGAGGGCCCAGGGAATGAAGTAACATCTTTATTAAACCAGCTGATGTTGTTAGAAGTAGATGAACTCATGAACTCACGACTTTAGACTAAACTCAGTGTAAAAACTGAGGCACCCTATAAACAGTAGCAGAAAACCCCATGGGCTGAGTGGGGATGTGACTGCACTATACATGTTCAGTTGTATTATTTGAGTTTCTTTGTGAGAAAGTGTTACTTGGGGCTGACAGGAGGTGCCAGCCTCAAGCTGATGAGCCTTGATCTATGCCTGACCTTGGTCTATGTCACACAAAGCCGAGGTGGAGGAAGGAGCGTGCCTCCTCCCTTTGCACGGTGATTCCCTGGTTAGCTCTCCTGTCCAGCAGGAGGGACACCTGGGCTACGCTCCTCTTTGGTGCCTGTGGACACCTGAATGTCCATCTCAAACGCCCCAAGTGGCTACTCCAGCAAAAATGATACTCTGAGTTATGAGAGAGAGACAAGGCTCCTGCCTCTGCTCTCACAAGTGTCTGAGAATTTCACATTTAGTGTTCAACAGACCTTGTGCAGGAGTCAAGCCACCCCCATCCTTGTCCCCAGGCCATAGACGCATGCTTTCTCTGCCCTAATAATTACTTAATTAATGCCGCATGAAAAAGTTTCAACAGATGGTCTGGAGCTGAAAAAATTCTATTCCTGCAGGCCAAGGATTCAACAAAATTTGGACCCCACACTCCAGTGAGCCCTCTAGCAGCTGAGCCTGTGGAGCTGGCAATAAGCCCTGAACCTTTTACTGAATTATGTACATAGTGGGTGTTTTCTCTCAGTGCCCATCAAGACCACAGATAAAGGAGCACAGGGACCTGGGCAGCAGAGGAGCAAGCATTTTAAGGATGTAAGTTTTAGAAACATATGGCAGTTCAGAGGTACCTTTACTGATCTGTTTCCTTAACTGGAAACAGTTAAGAAGTGGGCATATTTTTATTTAGCTTAAATCCAATTGATACTATTTAGAGTAATTCTTTCTTACTAATAAATAGGTAAAGCTTGCATCATATCTAATCCTATCATTAGCTTTTTCTTCCACTTTTCCCCTAGCCCTCTACACAGTTTTGCCCCTAATAAGTCACAGTCTTGCTGCTCCTTCTCTGAGTCCTGGGTCTACAACAGTATTCTGCACTGGGGAATGATGCTGTTCTCTGAGCTAACTTTTTCTTTTCCTTTTCCTTTTTCTTTTCCCTTTTTTTTTTTTTTCTTTTTTTTTTTTTTTTTTTTTTTTTTTTTTAACATTAGTATCTGAACAAAGCAGGATGTCAGTTAACAGATTCTAAATGGAGAGGCCATTATGATCAGCTGCTTTAAGCAGTTGTATAAATCAAAATCATCCCAAGGAACCTCACCCAGCCCTTTCCACGAAGAAATGCACGGGCCAGAGATGTGCATATCACATAGCAGAGATCGATCTTCAGCAGCAACATGAGAATACCTCAGGAGGGTCTGACAGGACAAACAAGGCTGCAGGAGGGCAGCCCAAGCTGCCAGAGTAATACCGTGTGGCAGATCAAACAGAAACATTTATTTTAGTACTGTCTTATATATCCCAGATAGCCAAAAGAAATCTAACTTCTCTTACATTAAATGATAGTAACCGTATAAAGAAAGATCAAGGGCCTATCGTACATTTTAAGTACATTTTAATTTGGCTGTGATCTGGGGAAAGACAAAAGAGAAGGGCTTGATACAAGTTCCTGCTGGAAACACCTGTCAGCATATTCTGTCTCTGTTGGTGCCATCAAAGTTACACAAGATATAAGTGAATGCAACTCACTATCATCTGGAAAGCAGCTTGTAACTGCTACCCACTGAATTTATACAATATGTCCAAGGATAAAGCAGCTTATTTTTAGTTGACTGTGTAGCAAACAGGTCTAGAAACTGAGACTGAAATATGATAATGCAGCATTACCCTGAAAAGAGAAACACAATAACTAAAAGCAAACAAACACATGGTAAGTAATAAGAAAATATTTAGGATTGTCTACTCAGAGCAGGAAATCTTGATGTGTTCAAAGCAAGGAAGAGTTAAAAAGAGACTAATTTATTAAAATGAGCTTTGTATGCTGGGCTTGTATTTTTACAGATCATTAAAGAAGCACTTAGAGTGACTTCACACCATACCACCTTGAGACTTTCATCTCAAGTAGGATTGCTTTATGTTTACTCTCCAAACCATTTTATTTCTGACTCCTTACATGTGTTTCACCACCTACTCAGGGATGTAGGTGAGGGATACTGTGAAACCAGTCCTAAGCTCTGTGCTTGGGCTGACCAAGGTCAACTGTATTTTGGGTCACCTTAGAAAGATGTAGTGTGTGATTTTTCCTACTGGTTTGTTGAAAACAAAACTTTTCAGTCCATGACATGAAAATGTAGTGTTAAAGTGCCCCACCTGGCTCTGTGGCAGGTGTGTACGTGGATTCCCCAGCATACGGTGCTACAGCCCTTCCCAGAGCCAAAATGCATGGGTGGGATACTTGGCTCCATAAAAGAGACTTTTGCAAATGCCACTTCTGCAAGAGGTGAGGAGTTTCACAACCAGCAGAGGAAAAGCACTTTGCTCCAGTGGGAAGGAGGAGCAGCCCTGGGTTCTTTTTTCTGATCTGTGTTGCTTCACAAGTTTCTTCCTGGTAGATGTTCCTCAATGTTTCACTGCATAACATCATTTAAAGTGCAATGTTTGGGGTGGGTCTATGGGCTGAAGCTAAGACATCTACCAAAGCCTGCTTTGTCACGTGAGGTCTGGCCAGAAGGCGTGGACCAAAGGCAGGGCTGTGCCACCTCCTCCCTGGTCCCCATCAGCCCATCTCTGGGCTCCTGCAGAGGCCCACTGGTAACAAGGCCATTGGACACAGCAAGGAGAGACTGCGCAAAACAAACACATCGAATTGAAACACTCATCTTTAAAAAAAACTCCTTCCACAGGAGGCAATTAAAGAAAGCTTTCAGGGCCTATTATCAGTTCAAACATTTGTGTTAATAAGAATCTCAGTTTTAGTTGTTGTTTCTGTGCAAAGAACACTTTCCAAATAACCATAATCTAATGAAAGATAAACCATGCTTGTACAACAAAATAAAACATAAGAGACACTTCGGACTCAATAAACGCTCTAACAATAACAACAATAGAAAAAAGTTGACAGAGAAACTTAAGAATCATTGAAAGTTTTGCAAAGGAAAAAACCAAATCTGATCAGGTCAGCCTGAAATATTTAAAATCTAAAGTAATCAACTGAA
The DNA here is from genome assembly GCA_013397975.1 of Machaerirhynchus nigripectus. Classification (NCBI taxonomy): domain Eukaryota; kingdom Metazoa; phylum Chordata; class Aves; order Passeriformes; family Dicruridae; genus Machaerirhynchus; species Machaerirhynchus nigripectus. The sequence goes on along the minus strand of VZRQ01005527.1, from coordinate 727,086 downwards.
GTGTGCTTTTTCATTCTATAGATTTCACTGGCACATCCTTCCACATCCTGCTTAGAGCTACCTGCATAAGTAATGAGTGCATTAATTATCTAGAGATAAATAATCAGTGATATATATATTAATTTTATGTAAATTGTCTACAGCATATAGCTTGACTCTTGTGTCTTTGATCTGCTGATAATCTTCAAGTGTGGATTCCAGCAGGCCAAATATTTTTTTATCTCTGCTGGGAGTAATTCTGGCAAGTTTTCCATCAGTAGGAAATGAGCTGGAAAACTCTGGTGAAACTTCAAAGCAACAGCTTAAGGTGATCTTTCATTTCATGATCTTCAGACTGTCTCTGCTGTTTATCAACATACTGAGTTCTTTATCCATAATACACTTCTAAAAACTGCGAATAAGATGAATTTATAAAAATCATACATGAGATATGTGAGACATCCTGTCACTTTGGAATATAGAGCATTTTTTAAATTATAGAGATATTAAGAGGTAGCAAAGCCTGAAGTGCTGTCTTTTACTAGTGTATTCATTTGTACAAACAAATGGCCTTTAAATCCTTTTATACCTGAGTCACATTTGCTAGGATCGGAGGAGCATTGGTCATTTTTTGAGTGATTTCTGCTTCAATTTTTCTCCCAGTTTTGTTATAAATACCTATTCCTCTCCATCCCACATTCTGTGATACAGAATTTATGACCCCTAGTAATGCCCTCAGGTATGTATCACATCTATTCAATAAATTAGGGACAAAGCAAAGCCTGCTGTAACTCACAGTAGGAAGAGGGGCAATCTAGCTAAAAATCCAAAGAGCACAAAAGCAATCTTTTCCAGGGCCGAAATTCTAAGGGAAGGAAAGACACAAGTGGATATAATTAGAGAGAGAATGAAAAGAAGTCTCAGTAGTCACCTCTTCAAAAATATCATAACAGGTCATTTGGACTCAGAGGTGAATGATGTGCAGAGAGCATTTAACTGTGCCTGCTCTTGAAGCAACTGATCCAATTATTAATTGTCCAGTCATTAACTAGGACTGTGCAAACGGCTTAACAAGCCAAGCAAGGTCAGGATATATCTGACTTCTTGAACATTATTTGCAATTTCATTTCTCTAATTTTTAGTGTAATCATTATTCTTAGAACAGTCTGCTTCCTTCTCAGAAGTCACTCCACAGCAAAAATGCTACTGAAAGTCACTGAAAAGAAGAAGAAAAAAAAAAACCAAAAAACAAACCCACAACATTCATATAATTATTATTCCAATTCTTGGCTAAATACCTAGAAAGCAACATGACAGGGTTTGAACTATTTGGTCACCATAATGTATAATTCTATCACAAGAGAAAACAGAAACAAAAAAGCTTTAAAAGTAACCAGTTACACAAAGAAATTGTATCAATATGAACTGTTTCAATGTTTGTTCACTTGGTTATCTCGAAGGAAAAACAAAGAGAAGATGCAGCTCTGGGAGACCATTTATTTTTTCAGAGTGCTGGAAGAACATGGGATCTATTGACCTGGAACAGCATCAAGAACAAAAAAACAAAGCCAATGACAGTGCCTCTGGCAGCAGTTAAAAGCTGATGTTTCAGGGAAGGGGGAGACCAGGAGTCAGCACACACAAGCCTGCCAGAGCCACAGCACAAACCAGCGACGGGGACACATTTGGGCTTCATCTCAGATGCTGCCTTGCTTTACAGCTGCTTCTGCCATATGGTACAGCATGGTTTCTCTAACCTGCATTTAAGTTGTGTGCCCTGCTTCTGCCTAGAGCCATCTGCAGACAGAGGAAGGATTTGTCCAGAGACTATATTACCTAGTTCTCAGTTCATAAAAGGCTGTATCAAAGCAGCAAGAAGCAGTGAGATGAGCAAGGCAGGTTAACTATGGTCTGGTTAAAAGAAGCATTGGCAAGGAAGAAAGAAAGGGAGGAGATAAATCAGAGCCCCAAGGCAGAATCTGCTTCTGCACCCACCAAGTGAAGAACAGAGCGGGTACCTACTGACACTACATCTGTAGGGATCTTGTAGAACAGAAAAAATTCTCTACTCAAAACAGGAACAGGTCCAAACGTTATTCCTCACAGCTAAAGGACCATTGCAGATGGTTCTATTGAACTGGCAGCAGCACTGAAGAAGTGAAGGACTCCAGACACCACTGGATGGAGAAAGGGGCCTGGAATGTGACCTCAAATCTATGGCTGTGGATGGTCAGTAACTTAGACTCACTGGCTTGGGTGAGAACTGACAGTAAGGGCAGGTTAGTCAGCACTTGGACATGAGTGGTTGTTGGAAACAGGTGAGATTAGTCCTCATCTTTACATTCATGAAGATTTGACAGATGGTACATTCATTCCCTAATCACCTGGACTGTATTCACAGTATCAAAATGTCCTTTCTGGTCACATGACATCATGATACAACTTCTGATGTCAGGGTTTACAAAAAACAATTTTAATAGGGTCTGTAAAACCAAACCTCTAATAAAAAAAGTGATTATGCATGCATCTTCAGGTACCATTTCTGTATGATACAAAGTATTATGATTCAGATCAACAAAACTATCTCTGTGTCCAAAACAGCCCTGATTTGAGCAGGTAGGATCCCAATTGCCTACATCCCTTTACATTGTGTCCCCACCATGACTGTACTGTAAATGCTATTGAACTCATTCCCAGTCCTGAAGGCAGCACACATTGTCACACTCCCACAAACCTGGAGAATAAGAAGCTGACCAGATCGGCTGATGTAGCCAGACCTGTTGGCTCTGTATCAGAGATGGGGACTGAATGTGGATGTCTGGATTTCCTTCAAAGAACTGCTTCTCAGAAGCAGTTTAGATGTAGCACAAAGCAGAAGAGATTAGCTTCTATTTCTAGTACCAAAATGAATGCTTCCAAAAGATCAACTTCTTTTAAAAAATGCGTATCAGTAATGCTTCCACCATTTGAGGTTGCACATAGGTAGGGACACCCAGTAAGAAAATCCTGAAGTCCAGTGTGGTCAGAAGCAAACTCAGTTACCAACCTTCTCTTAAGCCTGCACTAGCAACTTCAAAAAAACCCTGCACCATATTCTCTCTCTTCTTCCAGTGCGTGGGATACAGCAAATAATAAGATCTCACGGCAAGCTACAGTGGCTCAGGACTAGGAACAACTGGGAGGCACTGCTTTGTCAGTTCACCAGGGGTTCCATTACAATATGTTTGTACAACAAATGCTGTAATTAAGGGTAGGTCAGGTTTACTCATCTCTTACTGCTCAACCAGGAACACCAAATAAGCAAGTTTGCCCTTAGATGACTGAAACAAGGCATTTTTGCCGGTGAATATAGTTTGCTATGCCTCCATGGCAAAAATAAAATAATCACAGAATGTCACATTAGTTTAAAAATTTTATCACGCAGTAATGTCTCTCCAAACTTGAAATCTTTTTAAAAGCAGCTTGGAGAAAAAATAAAAGCAGCTTCCAGAGTGTTTCACTGGCATATTAAGTTTCACATTCTAAGTCCTGGAGGTAAAATGTTTTTAGCATTTATGAGAGCTCTGGGTTTCCAGTTCTCATACTGAGACAGCTATTAATACATGACAGAAAGCATCTGTGATCTAGTGCTTGCAGGGTTCAAACCCCAAAGCATCCAGAAAGTCTGTGAATAATCCTTCATTCAGATGGCTGATTGACTGCACCACACATAAGTCAGTATGATGTATATGCTCTGATGTGACTTGTCCAAAATATAATGTACTTTACAAATGATTTGATCTTAATTAGAACAAGAGTCTTTTACATGAAAATTTTCTTTTAGAAAAAGGCATAGGGCATTGAGAGATATTAGTGTCAGCATCAGTCCCCATAAAACATAGACAACATCTATTTCAAGCCTTGCAGATATGAAGTGCACATTAAAAATGTGATTATGCTATTTTGAATGGGAAAACGATTGCCATTCTAATTTCCCACTAAACCAGACTGGATCATCCTTATGAACACAGAAGCCTTTTACAGGGAGAATAACAGCCCAGTCTTCTGTTGGAAAATGCCTGGTCCGTTTCTTTGATGTCTGGGCTTCTGTTAGACTCTGTGTGAGTGCACAAGCAAGTACACTGGTGCAGAACCAGGGCCAAGCAGCTGGCCTCAAGTCAGGCTGTAACACACCTTTCTGAATCATACAGCCTTCATCACATGAATGTTTCTACCCTGCACTGTTTTGGTTTTTTTTTTACTGGAAGCCTGGATCAAAGCTGTCTAGCTGGCAAGAGAGTTCAGTCACTTCAGCCAGCCTGGAAGTATGTCTAATTTAAACTTGAATTTCGAGGAGGGCATATTTTCACCACTTTGGTCTTCCTGAGTAATGTGATTACTTGTTTTTACATGATGTAGCATTGGCGCCTGCTATCTAGCAGCTTTTCCCTGTTGGTGCAGTTTCTGCAATTAAGATGTCAAGCTGATAAGCAGGGAAATTATGTAAGTGGTGTCTACGGGAATTCTTACTGGATGAAAATAAAGGGAAAGAAAAAAAGACAGTACCTGGCAAAAGTATGCATCTTATAGAAGTAGAAAAGCATGTCTCTTGCCAGCTTGTCTCAGAGCACTGCATGGCAGAACAGCTCGTGCTCTCCAATGCTTCGCCCAAGGAGAACTTCAGCAAGGTCTGCAGCGCAGCCTGTGAAGTGGCTTGTCACATTCCTGCCGCGGGGATGCATCCCTGTGGTGCCTCTTGCCTTTCTCAGGCAGCTGTTTGCATTGCGGGGGGGTGGGCTTTCTTCTGCAGGAGCTCTGTACTAAGGAGCAGTGACTGCAAGTCTGAGCTGCTGAAATACTTGTTCTGCTCATCTCCCTGCACAGTATGGAAACATGGATGTGAGACCTCATGATGTGGAGAACGACTTTCCCAGGGACTGTCTTTCCTTGCATTTCAGGGGTGCTGACCCTGATTTTCCCAAATGCAGGTAACTCAGCTGGCCTGAATTGCAGGGGGAGGGTGAGGAACTCATGCACAGTCTTCCTTGAAAAGAGACAGCGAATGTGCACAGCCATCACACGCTCAGTTAAGTGCACTGCACACACTACAACACCAATGGAGGGGGATGGGTTCCCATAACCTCAGCTCACCTAGAAAATCTGTGCATGTTCTCACGTGCTGGAAACACACGATCTGAAACACGTGACAGTACATCTGGGAACAGATCAGAATAGCAATTTCCCTTACTGGCTAGATTAACAATTGTGGAGAACAGATATTCATGTCCCAGGATCTGTTGAGGATTCACAAGAGAATTGTGGTCAGTTTTACCATGTTTGGGCTTAAATTCTCTAATGTGTAGTCTTTTAAACTTACTTCACATGGAAAGAGCCCTTTATTTAACTCTTTGCTTCCACAAAAACACATCACATTTGTTTATTTTCACCAATTTCAGTTCAACTCAAAGCACAAGCAGAACCTTTGGGTTGCAGCATCATAGAAACCGCACCAAAAAACAAAAATTAAAAAATAATTATTACAATTTAAAAACCTGATGGACTTAAAATAGAGAAAACTTCTAATTTGGGCTCGGAGTGCTCAGAGTGAGAATTGGGGTGCTACTACCCATGTGTTCAATATGGCTTCTGTGTGAGCCAGAGGCCATGACATTTGCAGAGAGAAATGCACATCAATTCCAAAGAACACATTAGATTATTTTAATATCCACAGTTATAAATTGCAATGGGCTCCAACTTGTCCTAGTGACAATCCACGCATCCAGTGCTGTCTGGGTATTTTAGTCTTGCAAATGCCTTTTTTCTCCAAATGGGTTGCTCAGCAGTAACGATTATTCAGAGAAAAGTGGCAGACAGGGTCAGGCAGCAGCAGAATGAAAAGTGAAAACTTGAAAGATGCTAGATGAATATTTATGCAGAGCAATCTTCACTCTCGAATTATGGCGCATAATGGGATCAGCAAAGCTAACGGAATTCACGCTGCGTGAACTTCCTCTGTGAGAACTTAAGTTTAATCTGCACATAAGACTGACAACCCGTGAACACAGAGAAAACTTTCAATGGCATGTAAAAACTTCATTGAAATAATGTTTCTGACTATATCAATGTTCTGGCAATGACAGAATAAACAACATTTTTTTTTCGGGCAGATTTTAAATCCACAGGCCACTTTATTGAAATGGCATTCAAACATTGTCACAGCAGACTTTGTTCTTTTGTTTCATTGCTGATTTGGTATGTCCTACTGGCAACTGAAAAGCATCCATGGGGATTGAGTAATGAGGACAAGGATTTCAGAGCAGCCTGGCACTGACCATCTCTTGAAGGCTGGTGATGACGAGGAGCAGCCAGCCAATGTTCCGCTCTGATATTGCAAGATTTGTCGGGGAATACTTTTCATTGCAAAAACAAAGGGCAGTTGGCTGACTTTGAAGAATCCATCTTATTTTGCAAGATTTTCTTCTCGAGGTGTCCAAAACTCAGTGCACATGGGCAGTGAAATCCATCCCTGTGCTGTAGGGTCAGCACAAGAGCTGCAGATCAGTTTACTCCTTCAGTGGGCTGCAGATTTAGTGCACAGATTAGGTCTACATTTCATACATTCTGTATTTTTTGTAAGCAAGTCACTACAAAGCCCAAGAAGCTCTTACGACCCATCGCTATGCACAAATCCCAAAACAGCTGATCACCTGGGGGCAAAATACTCATATATTTAGACAGATAGCTAAACCTTTTATGTTTAAACATGAGTCTTTAAAAACTTGCTCAGCAAGACTAGTTTTTTCCTTGATAATTTGACAATATGCTGACATAAGTCTTAACTAAAAATACTAGAAAAAGTTTTTCTTTGTGTCCTTTAGTATTCTCTTTTCTGAACTAAAGGCCCTGCTTCATCACTGTGCTGAATGCTCCAGCACAGGTCTAATCCTTCTGAATTCAAGGATATATTAAAAAGCTCTATTGAACCCAGAACTCTGTGAGAAACTGGGAAAGAATGCAGCTATAGCTATCTGAAATCTCTGAACTATCCGAAGTACCTAGTGTATGTATTATCTAAGTGTTTATGTCTGATCTTTTTTTCTCCTCAATTTACACATCTATCATTATCCAAACACACCAGAAGCACGTCAGAGATAGCTGGCTACCTTATGTGTGAATTTAACTAAGTGAGAATATACAAAATAATCTTTAACAGATGCAGAGTTTAGCCCATGTAAGTAATCACACCTTTCCCTTCTGCTGCTAATTCGCTCTGAAGGGCAAGTCCTGCCCGGGTCGGGGCCCGCGGTCCTGAGCGGGCACACCAGCCGCTTTGCACGCGGGCCATACACATATTTTATTCTATTCATTTATTTACTTCACATAATACTTCTCATCAGGAATTTTCTGAATTCCTTTAAAACTGCCTGAGGCGGTGGGGTTCCGGGTCTGGTTTTCCCCTCTCCCGCCGGCGGGAAGCTGCACGGCAGCCCGGGTGTGACGCCGCTTTCCCGCACCCTTGCCCTGACCCGGGCCTCAGCCGGCGCCACCACAGCTCCACCGCGCCGTGCCCGCGCTCCGGCCGCGTCCCCGCGGGAGCGCGCGCGTGCCCGAGCGCACGCCCACCGCCGAGCGCGTCTGTTTGTCCGTGGTAAAAATAGACGGGAGCGCCTGGCAACTGCCTCCTGATTGGCTGCCGCGGAGGTGCCGGCAGCCTATGGGAGCGCGGGGCGGGGCGCGCGAGGCCGGCGGGATGAGCAGCGGGGAGGGTGGGAGCCCGCGGGGGCCTGAGGGAGCCCGGCATGGCGTGTCCCCGGCCGCGAGCGGAGCCCTGCGTCCCTCGAGCCCTCCCTGCCTCAGTCCGTCCCTGCCTCAGTCCCTCCGTGCCGGCCCCCGCCGACTCCCCCGGGCCTGTGGGGGCCGCTGCCCGCCCGCGCCGGCAGGTAGCGCTCCCGGCTGTGGCGGAGCATTGCCTTCCTCACTGCTTGACAAAGGCAGGGCGCGGAAGAGTTAAACGCCTTTACAGGAGCGGGTTACCGGGCTGTTTTGGTGTATTTTCATGGCCTCAGTCGACATTTCGTGCACGTCTTGTACAAAGCAGTACCTGCAGTGACAGAGTAATAAATCAGGGAAACAACAGGTAGCTGAAAGAACAGAAATTTAATAGAAATGTAGGTTTTTTTCCCATGGAATTGCCAAAGAACGGTGTTAAACCAATTGCAGTGGAGAGTTAGGAGAATGTCTTGAAATCTGTGCAATGAATGCATCAAATCTCTGCAATGAATGGATGAAATCAGTAATTTTACTGGAGAGAAGTATCAGCTTTGTACATTAACATAGTTGCACAGGCAGGTAATAAAAAAGAAAGTTTGCTAATAAAATTGTAAGTGCTTTATAGTCCCAAAAAGTGTGCTGCGGGGCCTTGGAAGGCAGAAATGGGAGCTGATTGTCAGAGTGCTGTGTCCTAACTTACTCAAGCACTGGATAACATCTCTGAGGCTGTTAAAATACCTCACTGTCTTAAGAAGTGGTTTCACTCTTTCATATCTTTTTCTCCGGAACTTCTTTTCTCATGGGTGCCATACATTCTGAGCATCACAGAGGTGTGAGTCCAAGCGTGGCAAAGGTAAAAACTGTTAAAAAAAGAAAAGTGAAAGAAGGCTTTCTTCCGAAGAAATTTGTATCTCCTGATTCTCACTGAGCTTATGCCTTGGCTCACACTGATAGAAGGAAGCAAGCAGTTCTGTCTTCTGGTCCATTTTAAATTAAATTACTTGCAACGTCTAAAAGTCATTATTTTCTGTTGCTTTTACATTATGCACAGGTAGCTTTCAGTACACAAGGATTATCATGTCCATATGAGCTTTTGGTGTGTCATCTTGTAATTTACATACTAATTGCTCACAATCTTCAGTAATAGAGAAGTTAACTGTCCACAATTCAAAGGATTTCTTAATTATAAAAGGAAAGTATTTCACGGCAAAGAGTGTAGCCAGTAATTATCTACTGCCAAGCGTCAAAACACAGGTAAAATGAATGTTAACTGCTGGGAATGGAAAGAAGTTGATTTCTTCTGTGGCAGTTTGAGGCTTCTAGTATGAAAAAGAAATTAATTGTTCATGTATTAGTTCCAAATGTAACAGTATTTTCTGTGTGGTGATGGCACTCAGGAGAAATAGTGTAAGAACTCTGGAGCTGAAAATTCAGAGGTGCGCTGAGTTATACACGGGGGGGGACCATTGTCCGTGTGAGTTCTGAGCACTTCTGAGGGCTTGTATCACAGCTTGCAGCTGGTGGGGCTTTTCCTTTGTGCACACACTCACTCTTCGTGTCTACAGGCAGCAGCAGAAATTTGGTGGGTTTTAACAAGTCCCACCACCTTATCATAGCCTCTCTTGTGTCATCCACTCACAAAGCCAGAATGAAAGGGTTAAGCCTTTTAGCAGGGTAAATGTTCATGTTTCTCTTGGATTTAGCTAGAGGATTTCTCATGAAAGTCATAAATGTGAAACTTCTTTAAATTTGCCCTTTTTGCTCTATAAAAGAGTCCAGATGGTTTTGGTTTTGCTGTGTGCAGCTGGAGATACTTCCAAAGTTTAGAAAAGCATAATAAGTTGGAGATATGTGCCTAAAAAACTTTATGCAGACATCTAATATGACATTTGCACACTTTTTGTACCACAGCTTGAAGATATGTCGAAACACGAGATATAACTTTATATATTAGTCCTTCAATGAGAACATTTCCAGATTTTGTTGTTTTGTGTACACTGGCTTAGTACTTTTAACTTTCTGTTTTCAGATTTATCTCACCCACGTTTTTAATTTTCTTCTTAATCTTTGTTGTATATTTTATTTTCAATACTGTTTCTTGTAACTTCATGTATAGCTTCAGTCTCTTATCTTTTATAACTTCTGTGTAGCTATTTTACCATGACGTGTGTTGCTGCATATGTGCTGTTAATGTAAACGTGGTATTTTGTGTTGATTAAGGTATAAAGTTCTTGAGGGCATCTGTTCAGGTTTGCATGTAAAATTTCTTTTCCTACAGTGTTTTACTTCGGCCTTTTCTGAAATGACTGTGTTATATTTTCTTTACCTTTCTGTACAGCGAATCCCTCTGGGATGCTTTTCTGAGAGCTCTAATTATCATGCTGTCTCTAAGACAATTACATAATTAAGTGGTTTTCATTTTCATTCTGAATTTGGTAATCATAACAAAAATACTGGAAAGTGCATTAGCTGCAATATGGAGAAACTCAAATCAGTAAAAGAAAATGTACATAGAGGAGAAACACAGTTGAGAAGATTCTACTAATAACCAATAAATGAAATTAAAATTAAAAAGAAATAGAAAGAACTGAGCTTTCTGGACTCCTTGAGACTGTTACTTTAAATTATAAACATTTTGTACCTTTGATGACTGCAAAAATGTAATGCTCCAATGAAAATTCATAAATATAATTATAGTAGTTAAACATTTTTCCAAGTATGGTAGAATAGAGTGCTGGAAGGGCAGATGTTTTATTGTTTCATAATTTTCCATATTTAATATTTTAAAGATAGATTCTTGTTTTGTTCTCCCTACTTCTAGCACTGCATCAGTCACGTGTGTGTACTTTTCATGTTTTATTGAAACAGATGGCATATCTCCTCTTTCAAGGCTTAGGCAAGGGGCGCGTAGGAAATAGGGTAGGATTAAATTATTTTGAAACAAGAAGACATCTTTCTCATATCCTATTTCTCATACACCTGTTAGTCTTTCAAGCGAGCAGTGACAGTAAACACTCAGGAACAGAGAGTGTGTTTTGGTTGTGGTGTTCTGAGAACCCTGCCATGTTCTTCCGTGCTCAGTTCCTATGACTACCTGTTTTGCAAAACAGAAGTCTAAAAGTTAGCAGCTGAGCTTGACAGAGCTCAACAGTAATACTCCTACCAGCCACAAAGGGAGCAGATTAGGCATTTTTTCCAGCTGTATTAGAAAACCTCTCCCCTAAATCCACCAAAGTCACCCAAGGCTCAGTGCTTTTGAGAATCGGATCATCTTTTAAATCATATAAACATTGAGTTCAGAAGCCTGATTTTCAGCTTTTCATTGTGAAGATGTTGGACAAGCTGAATTTGTACAGAAATACTACAAAGTCAGGGTTTCTAGAATTTAATATGCATATATGCTCTGGGGAAGTTTTGGAATGCTGTGAGTAAAATGCATCTTTCCAGCCTCTGGATTCTTTATTTATCATACGTCAATGTATGAAACATTATCCGGTGACCATGCAGTGCGGGGCTTCTGAGTGGAACAGTAGTGGCCTGTCTGGAAGTCCAGATGAAAGAATGGCTTAGAGCAGTTAGAGTTCCTGATTCAGTCAAAAGTTTCACATATGGTTATGCTGCACATACCAATGTGTGTGTGTTCAGGCAAGTAGTTGTGCTGTTTGATGAATTTCCATTGAATCCTGCGGGAATGTCTGTTCAAATGCATGCCTGAGATACTTATATTTCTATTAGAGTAGTGGCTATGAGTATTTTTAATTTTAACATCTACTTTAATACTTACTAAATTAATGCAATAGTTGCATGAAATGTACAAGATGTTTATTTGGGGGCTTGGTCCTAACAAACTGCTGGTAAAACAGATTTCCCAGACCATGGGGAATTCTCTACTTTTGTCAACGTGTTTGTGCAAATAGCATAGAACTTGATCATAGAGGAGACCTGGTCAGGCAATCATTTAAAATTATCCTCTTTCCTCCTATAAGCATCACTCATAGAATTGAGACCTTCAGGATGTGTTTTGAAATATATTTTAAGAATGATGTGATTCTAAAGCTGTAATTCACTTCCAGATTTATGGTAAAAAAAGTTTAAAATTAAGTGTCTGCAATTTAGCATTTAAATCCGTCTCTTGAGTCACAGTGAAACTCAGAGCGAAACCTGTCCTGGTAATCATGAGTGTCTAACTTCTTCATGTGACTGGGGGAAGGATTAAATGGGTCAGGGGTCTCAATCAGTAAAACAAATCCTGTTTTCCCAGAGGTTTCCAAGGACCTTCTTCTTTGTGCATACTGAATTGTTTTGAGATGCAAAGCATTAGAAATTTGAGCTGGCATAATGAAATGAGTGCAGTTCAGAGCTGTGCATCTCTAACTCCATGGCTGTCACATGGCTGTGATATGTGGCCCATAGCTAGTCTGAGGAGTGGTGCTGTTTTCAGTTTCAAGGCAGGGGAGCAATCCACGAGAAACTTGAAAACATTCACAGATATTTGGCTCAAGAACCTGGGAAGTTGGTTTGAAGGACTAAGTTCTTGTGTGATTTTTAGGGGGCCCTTAACATGCATGTGTCAGGTTACATTTCATATCAGAAATTTAATAACCACAATCAAATGCTTCTCTAAGTTTTCCCACAGATGCATTTTACAGTTGTATCATAAGTTTTTCTGGTAAAACACATTTCAGATACCAGATTTTTATTCAACATTCACAAGCCCACATTTGCCACTCAGCTTTCAGCGAGCAGCCGCTGCTGGCAGAATGCCAAGAAGGTGTCAGTACAAATTCACATTTGAGAAGACAGAAGATCACATGGGCATGTTAAGATTCATTATTGATCAGAACTTTGTCTCCACAAATTCAGGTTATTATTTTCCCTGGAGTCAGGAGTCATACTGCTTTGATGAAGAAATAACTTGGACCTTATCCAGCTATTGATATTTCTAAAGTGATGATCTGGCTCTAAATCTGGCCGCAATGATGCATTGCCTCACCACACAGATCTTATTACATGTGCCTGTCATTAGTAATGCTTCTGACTTCGACTTTTGAGTGCCTTGAACACAGAGCCTAGTGGTTTTCTTTCTAATAGGTTCTGTGTGTAAGGCAATCCTTTTTCTCTTGTATAGTTTTTCCAGTGGATTGCTTACTACTGACAATCATGCAAAAGTTGCTGGATGTGCAAAATGTGCTGCTTGGGAGAACTGTGCAGTACCAGAGTACTTTTCATATAAATGGGTAATCTACACTGATTTTCACCACACAAGTTCTAAATTTAATACTAAGTTCAAAATGATGTCATTTTCTTAAAAAATTCTAATTTCTCACATTCATAAATGTCTCTGTATTACTCAGCAGTATTATGGGCTAGTAAAAATTTTTACTGCAGCACAAAGGATTTCAAAGTCAGTGGTACAAAGTTGCTCTTTTCTTTGCTAGAGCTTGTATGAGTTGATGGAAATGTCAGTGAGGTACAAAATGAGTAATGAAGCCAGGATTTGGTCTGGTGGTTTTGGCTGCCAGTGACTCTACCTCCCTCGGTTCACACTGTGTGACAACACCTGTACCACAGCAGCAATACCTGTGCTCCTGCAGAGCTCTGGCAGAGCAGCCGCTGCAAATGCACCCACACCTCCTGCACTGTGAGGCTGAAATACCACCCAAGCAAGGCCAAAGTGATGTTGGTTGGAGAACAGAGGTGGTCTGAAAGCGAGGGTTCCCTTTTTTACACGTGTGCTACCATCAGTTCAGTGCTTGTCTGACTGCTTAGCCAGGCTAGATAATAAGATGCCAGGTGATACTCCTTTTGCAGTGCTGAGCAATATTTTAAATAAAAGCTTGATGACTGGACTACATATGTTTGTCCCTTCAGGTGAAATTTTTCTCACTAAATTCAGATACTGGCTTTACAGATGTCTGTTCTAGGTCACAGCCATCTCATTTGACTGTACGTGTCTGTGAGTAGTGTACTATTGTATGCTACAGTATACAAATGTACTATTGTAAATGTCAATATTTACCATTGCAGATACTCATATTGATAGTTTGAATGCCATATTTCAAACTAATGCAAAATATGACTGCATTCCACTCTGTATGGTACTTTACTTGAGAGCACTTTTTTTTTTTGATTCCCATTAATCTCTTTGTAGTGAACAAGTCTGTTCAAGAGCTTGATCTTCCAGCTCATTAGTAACAAGAGAAGTACATGGGATTCTAAAACTAATTCTGTCTTAAGTTTGTCCAACTTAACTCATTTTCAGGGATGTTGCTGAAGCCTGATTTTGGAAGAAATCTTTTTGATGTCGTATTAATTCCATTTGGGATACAAGTAATAATAAGAAAAGGACATTTTTTAGTATAGCATTACTTAAGGTTATGCCCAGGCTTTCTACTATGTATGTACCTCAAGATTTTTGTGTATTTTTCATTTGTCTATATATTTTCAGGTTCCTGCCTTTTGCTATTTGCTATTTTGCTATTTGTGTTAATGCATTTTTCATAAGTCAACTAGCAGAGTCATCACTGCAAATATAGTGATTTTTGCTTTTTTATTTTATTTGTCATGATCAACAAAAGCCCCAAACATAATTCTAGCTTTATATACCTTCCTAAATACATTTTATGCATAGTATCAATTCAGTTTACCCTTTGGCGTGGTTGAAAGGATTCTCTTGTTTGGTTTCCTTTCATTATTTTAAATAAAGGTAAATTATTACAATTTAAAACTTTCCACTAAAAATATTTATTAATCATTACTTGGTTGCATAATAACAAGAATCCCCTCACTTTGGCTTTATTTTTATTTAAAAGTACTGAAATATTACTTAGTTGAAATCTCAAGCAAACCAAATCATAGCAATGCCTTGCTTCCCTGAGTCTTGTACTTCACCCACCACAGAAATTAGAATATGGAAACAGAAAAAATCTAATACCAATGAGATAAAACCAGCACAGTGCAAAAGAAGATAATTACATTGCTCAGCTGTCACAAGGGCAACATGAAAAAATCAAGTGACTCATCTGCCTTCACAGGCACAGCCTGCTCAAACGTACATATATAATTATTTATTTGTATGGTTTTGATTCTTTAGCCAAATGTGGTTTAACCACTTGGGGATTTCTGTTCAAAGAGTTAAGTTACAGTTTTATCACTGAACCACAAAAAACTGTTCTGGGCTCCAGTGTAATTAAGTCGCATGCAAGTGCTGTATATCATTAAATCTTACTCTGTATGAGTACATGAGTTCAAAGACAGCTCTCCTGCAAAGATAAGATACAATATGCAGTGATCAAGGGCTGCTTTCTAGTGAAATCATATTCCTTACCAAACAAGTGTATCAGGCAAGAGTATGCTCAAGACCTAAACATCAAAACATTTTCATAGAGCATTGTAATTTTGACTTTGGAGGTAAGTGAACAATTGATTTAGACAATTTATTAAAAGAAAGGGACTCATATTTGTAAATCATAAGTGTATTTTCAAGAGTTTGACCTATGATGTTATAAACAAGATCTATAAAAATCGCAATATGCAAAAACGTTATACAGGAAGAACACTGATATGGAATTTTTGAATAATAATTGCTATTGATTTAAAAAATTAGACAAAATATGATACTCCCACTAGGTGGAGAGTCTGAAATAAGAAAGAAAGGTTTTCAGGGCTCGAGATACACTTTTGTAGAGAATTTTTATGCTGTCCTCAAGCTGAAAAAAGTGTAACAGTTTTGCCTCATAGAACTTAATGTAGAAGTTAAGGCTGAGCAAATAGTATTCATTCTAATTTAGCTTATTTTTTTTTCTTTTTTTAACTGGAAGTTATTCCACGTTTTTGGATGCTGTGTTAGTGGTTCATGTTTGCTGAAGTTACTTGGATGAATTTGAATTTTTGAATATTCAGCCAGTGGATTATTTACAAATTGTTTGCTTTGACTGTTTGCCGTGCTCTATTGGGTCATTCTATTGAATCTAATTAATCAGAGTAAATTCCAATATGTGCAATGCTTATCAGAGCAAATGAGAGGAACTCTTTTGCTTCTCTGACTGGCATCAGGAGGTGCTTTGGCAAATCAAACTGCTTTGGCACACTCCCGCATCTTTGTCAAAACAAAAATGAGGAGAAAAGATAAATCGAGTAAAAACAGATCTTTTGTGATACTAGTATGAAACCCAGAAAGCTACTGTTAAAATAGGAAACTTCCTCAGCTCTGTGAAAATCAAACCACTGCAGATAGCAAGATTACAGACTGAAAATACATGTAAACAAAAAACTTGCTGACTGCTGTCATTTTTTGTCAATCTCAGCAAATATCTACTCACAGACAAGCATCATATAGTGACCCACTTCCTAGAACTGATTTTCCCTTCTTTCATTTTTAGCAAATCTTCTGAAAAATTAGTTCAAAGGGAATAAAAAGGGTGACACTGTGGTTGAATTTCTATAATCTAAGTTGGCTGAGGAAATATGTCTGTTTGGTACGAGTTCCCTCCCAAGTTAGGGAGAGAAAACAAGCCCTGTCAGAAATGAGTTCAGCCAGTGCGATAATAGGTCTGTGTGATAGGTCCTTTGAGGCTATGAGTTTGTTTGTGCAAGCTAGAGATGCAAGATGAGCTTACTTAAATGTAGATCCTCAATATGGATATGAGATGGTGCCAACGCCAAAAGAGATTTGGAAACTGTCATGGGTTCAGTACAGACCCACTGATGCAGTTGGAGCAGCTGTGGGAAGAGGCTGAGGAGCTGGAGCTGACTCAGCTGGGAGCAGAGGTGTCTTTGCGTAGGCTTATGAGGCAGCCATCGAGAAGATGGAATCAGACTCTTCACAGTGAGGTAACATCCACAGGTTGAAACAAGAGCAACTGAGATGGAATATAGGGGAAAACTTTCCACACTAAGAACAGTCAAGCAGTCTCTTTCAATCTGAATTGTGATCCTGTTTTACTGGAAGACGTTACTATCCAGGCCAAATGTACTGTTGGGTGCATTGCTGGATCTCCGCTGCTGTGTTCTATCTTAGGAAGTCATTAAAATGTTAGAAAAGAAAGTCACAATGCTGCTGTAAAAACCGTTTACATAATGCACTATTGGAAGATACTCTATAGCAATCTATTTGGTTGAGAGCTGTTTATTGTAAACAATTGTAATTGTTTATTGTAATTATGTCACATTTCCTTTTTTTCCCCCTATATTTAGTGTGTTTAAGTTAACATTTGAACAATATTCACCAGATTTCACTGTGACTTTTGTGAGCTTTCTAGTAAAAATGCTGAGCTTTTGCCTGATCACTTTTTAGTCTTTACACCTGTAGTACAATTATTCTCTCACAGGCCAGCTGACGCAGCTGTTTGAACACAGGTATCTTGACATGTCTTGTTCTTTTCTGCTTTTCTGTTTCTAGGAGTTCCCTATTAATCTCTGTTCAGTATTGCTAAGATAATGAGTTTACCACCAACCCGGAAGTAGGTCACAAATAAAGCTCTTGTGGCCTCTATGAATCATATCCCTTGTAGAAAAACATAATTCTAAACCCAGAATTCTTTGTTTCTCACAGTACAGAACTTAATCCATTATTGCTAAAAAAAATAAAGTCAGTAGGTTAGAAATGTATCCAGAGACCTAAACCTGTTCGTTTTTTCCCGCTGGTTAAACATGCCATCTTGTTTTTATGCTTTCCCCTGAGTTTCCATGTGAGAAACCAGTATTTATGCAGTTTAGCATACAAAGATACTAAACACAGAAGTTTCAAAATGCAGACTACAAAAGAAAGAACAGAAAATGCCCTCTGAAGATGAAAATCAAAGTGACAGCTTAGCTGTGAGTAGTCCATTCCCACTTTTGGAAAGATGAGATTGTGAGGAGAGGTACAGCACACTCCAACAGGATCAGCTTCACATACTTTCTGACAGCTGTATGGCTGATATACCCTGGGGGGAAAAAGGAGTTAAAAAAATATCTTAAGGTTTAATTCCACCTTTCCTTTCAGACAAAATGCAGTTCAATTCTTGCTTCATCAGTGGTGGGGTGGCAGGGGACACAGGAGGAAGACCTTCTTGCATAATTTTTTCCAAGACCTGTGATGCCTGGATTCTAGTACAGCATAGTAGATGATGAATCACCTAGGGAGGGGAGGCTGAGTCCTGGGTCTGTGAATAAACCTGTATATTACACAGGGCAATTAGATGTTTTACTTGCTGATTTTCTGTTGCCCCTCTTATAGTTTCCTTGTCTACTTTTATAGGAAAACATTCAGGAAAAGGGTGGAGTCTGGCAGTGTGTGTGTGTTGAGACCCTCAAAGGTTCTCTGAAGTGTTTAAAAATCGTATTCTGGTTATTTCAAAAAACTAAGAAGTAAGAAGGACAACCTGCCTTCTCCATGGCTTGGTGGTTTTTACCAATACCAGTTCTTGATTTGATTGCCTTAATTTCTAATCAATGCAAACATGTTCCCATCATAAATGATCTGTGTAAATTTCACACTATACAGAAAGAAAACATTATGAAGAAAGACTCCAAAATAGTTAAAATATTTTTTTCATAATGGCTCAGAAGCTGCATTTTGCGTAGTCCGTTCTCGTTTCAGTCCCTCCCTGGGAACTGTTGTGTTCGCAGCACTATTTGCATGCTTTATGTGGAACAAGGCTCTTCAGAAAGCTGCCTGTGTTAAATCTGCAGGGATTTGTTTTGCTTTGTAAGGAAGGCACAGAAAAAGACGTTTGGAGTAGAAGGTGGAGATTACTGACTCCATATGCAATACTGAAAGCAAATAAGATTCAAACCATGCTTTCCCTTACCTTTTATATCCTCATTTCCCAGAACTACCTGTTTTTTTGACCAATTTCATTCTTTTGTTTCTCGTTGCTGCTGTCGCTGGGAGTTATTTGGGGCTTGCTGCAGCACCAGGGTGCAACCGCAGTTTCAGGAAAAGCTCCTTCAATAAAGCAACTGATAAAAGGTGACCTTAAGCCTAAAGGAATATGTCTGGTGGAATACTCACTCCTGAATTAATATTTTGGAGGGCATACTATTGATGCGATCACTGCCTTTAGGCTCAACATCTGCTGCTTTTTTTCTCATTTGGGGGATTATCATCTGAAGGGATTCTTTGGGACACATGCTCCTTAACATGTGCAATGAAGGTCAGAAATCTACCTCCGCTATGCCTCTTCTCTGTGATGCAGTAGAGGTTTTTCGACAGAGCACCAGTCATGCAAAGTTATCAGAGGAGAATTTCTGGATGTCTGCTGGTCTCTGCTATCCTCCAAAGACATGTCTGAAGGCAGCATGGCTAGATGTGCCCTGTCAGACAGGTTCCAGTCCCAGAGCTGTCCTTTGAGGTGGTGTACAGAGCAGCTGGAGTCTCTGAAGCCCTGGGGGGCTGTCAGTAGGCAGAGGGGTGGTAGATGGATGTCAGAAGTAATTGGTGCTGGGGCTTTCTATGAAAATTGATCCATAGCTGAGAGGATGTAAGACCTCACTTCTGGCAGAGAAAACACTTCTCTGTCTCACCAAAAAAAAAAAAAAAAAACAAGGAACAAAAAGTACTTTGAGATAATGGATCACATTTCTCTCACATCTGTGTTACCCTTATCCAGGGAAGGACAGAGTCCAAAATTATGAATCATCTTGATTTTGAGAGGAATGAGGAATGTCTCTTGAATGTATTGATGTGCATGGTAAGGAAGAGTGATACAGAACACTGAGAGATAGGCTTAGAATTATAAATTGTAGCTCTAAGCTAAGACTGGAACTCAGATTTTAATGTAATACTTAAAACTAAATAAGGGGTCTTTTTAATGCTTTCTATTTTACTGAAAGAGAATAGTATGTTTGGTAGCACTGGGCTTCAGAAGTTAGGATTTGCAAGAAGAATTGCAAGAGAAAATAGAAGTTTTAAAAAAGCAAGTTGAGAGAAGTATTTTCCATTTTCAATATACATTTCTAAAGACAACCTGTAGCCAAGAAATAAAAAGGCATTTGAATCAGATGACAAAAAATTTCTTTTTGGTGAGAGTCTACTCTGGTGTCATTGTGCCGCCTATGATTTTTCGTTTTATTCCTAAAACCTCTTTAGTTACCTTTCTGTAATGATGAATTTGAGGTCATGGTATTGCCTTTACATCTGTCTTGTTCTTCAAATCTGTTATAATGACCTGTTCCAAAGTCCAATTTAATATCTGTAGGGTTTCTGAAAAAAAAGAGAAACAAATAGGGAGACAAAAAAAAAACCCCACCAGCCTTAATTTAAATACGAATTGCTATATGGGACAGCATGAATGTACTATTTAGTCAGGAAACTCAAGGGAAGAAGGATCACAGAGAATGAAAAAGGAAAGGGCTAGTGTGTGATGTCCATGTGTATTACATATGGAAGGTTTTCCTAGCATAACCAAAACTTATTTTTGAGACAGCCAAGTGCTTGACATTACAAAATGCACTATTCAGCATTTGGAATTAGCCAGGCATACTGAGTTTTCTTATGCTGGGTGTCTGCCACAGTCTGGGGATTTTCTTTGTCTCCAAATGGTATAGCTGGTTTTGTAAAAGTTGTTCTTTTTGCCTACTGTTTAAAAATCCACCCATGCTTGAACGTGCTATAAACCAGGTAAAATTGTCTACTTGAGCCCTGCCAGACATTAAAGTGTCAGGGTGAGGAGGGAGGGCATGGGGCGAGGGAGGGGGTGAGATGAGTGTTCAGACATTTTTCTTGTTCTCTATTACGCGTGTGGGAAGAAAGCCAGTCAAGGTGGATGCCAATGGCACAGAGATGTGATCTAAATAATTCGGGCATAGAAGATAAGATAGAGAAATTGAGACTAGACATTGTTGCTGCAGCAAGGAAAGGCTAATACTGAATGCTTGCACTTGCTGAGAAGGGGAAGACAGACAGGTAATTGGGAAGGAAAGCCAAATGAAACTGGGGATTGGTGATGAAGAGAAACAGATACCATACAGATCAGCACTTGGTGGAAAACAAATGTTTAAAATTGTTAAAGTAATGCCTGATCCCATGGAATTATGGTGTCTCATTATATTTCCTTAACCCTTGTGAGCTTTAAATTGTACTGTTAATGGTCTTTAAAAGGCAGTTGAGTAGGTGTAGCCTCTCCACACATGCCACTTTAAAAGAGCTATGTTTTGTGAGGTTTTACCCATATGTACGTGAATTTTTCCTGTCTGTCCAGTTCCATCATCTGAGCTGTAAAACCTGGAGTGATATTCTCTACCGTATTACACAGCTGAGAGTAAAGAAAATATTCCTAAGTGTTGGCAGTGGTAAGAGCGCTACAGAAAAGTACTTTAAAAAAACCATTTCTTCTTTATTCCAGTGTGCATTTTCGTAGAAAACTGGTATTCCCTCCAAAATTTTAATATAAAAAAGTATGCTATAAAATAATTAAATCATTAGCAGTACATTTTGAAAAGAAACCTAGATGATTTGAAAAAGAAGGGGGGAAGAAATATCATAGCAACCTTTTAATAATCTCAAATAAAATACAGTGACTAACAGATAAAAATGTTGTGAACTTTTCTGGCTACAGAAGTCCATAGGAAGCTGAGAAACAAATGTAATTTGTTTAGTTCATTCATTTAATAAAGACTTCATTTGTTTCACTCTTAAGAATTTTTTAATTGGCTCAAATATGCCATTTGTTCTGACTTTGTTTCACATGCTTAACTGCCAAAGGGTGTCCAAAGTTCCATTCTTTCAGAAAGGAAAAAAGTCTCTAGGAATAACTTCTCAGTTCTTTCAATGGCAGTATTTGAAAAATGTGGGTACAGGAAAGTTAAAAAACCCAAGACCTCACGATGCTTCTTTCACTCAAATTCAGTCATCTTGTCATATCTGAGGAGGGATTCCTGAATTCACAGAATCAAAACAAGGTCATTTTAAGAAACTCTGGCTTATTGGTGTACTTTCAGATAATATCTTCTGACAAGTAGCTTTAATCCATTTGTATAGTGCATTATCCTTGAAATAAAGAGCTGAAGGGTAAGTAATCCATTTCTGTACCAAAAAACAACAATGTTCGCACAGCTTTCCCAGAAGGCTCAGTCACTTTAATCTTTTGCCACTGTTTCCTTGCATTTATTTCAGAGTTTAATTCCGATATTGCTGCAGTCTACAGAATTCACCAACAAAATTCTTCTTTAAAGAAGCACACTTTCCTGAGCTGGATATTCAACAGCACTGAATATCCCCTGCAGTCTCCGTGTGGACCCATTATTGAACTCCTTCCACTTAAGTTCCAAAGTTCTTCTGTTGAACTTTGGGCCTTTTCTAGCCCAAACCTTGAACAGCTTCTTAAAAAACCACTGGTGACCAAGTGGTTTGCAAACACAGGGCTAGTAAACTCTACCTGGTTTATGATAATTGCCTTACTGGTGTTTACTTTTCCTGGTGACATCACTGATAAAAGAGTTCCCATTTGTTTTAAAACAGGTACAAGACCCTTTTTGTAAAAGTAGTCCACATTCTCCACCTATGTCTCCTGTGCAGCTCTCTGGTGGTAGTGTCAGGTCATAGTGTCATCTGCAATCCCCACTTCCAGCTCTGCTGCAGGATTCCTGATGCCTCTCAGTTGAGCCCTTTACATTGTTTAATGCCCACATTTTTATGTGGACAATAGAAAAGGTAACTTACCTTTCCCCTTGTGTCTTACACTGAGGCCTCATTTTTGCAGGGATCACTTGTAAAAGATGTCTGAGATCACCTCTTGTAAATCTCATGGATTTTATCTCTGGTCTCTATTGTGGTTTTCAGCTATTTAGGGGTAGAAGTGTCATCTTTAGCCTTTTTTGAATCGAAACGTAATGTGCTGAGCTCAGAAGTGCCAGATACCATTACTGCTAAGAAAATACTTCCAGGTAGCCAGTGGTTCAGTCACTGTGAGGTAAAAGTACAGCATATCCTATCCTTCTCTTTGCAGGAATCGATATGTCTGTACTTCCTTGACCCAGTGACATTTTTTTGGCTTTTTCATATTAAGCCTTGAGTGTAAGTAATATGAGCAATATCTCTCCTAGTCTTGAAAGCTCTTGTAATACATCCAGAGACAAAAATTGTATAATTCACAGCAGCCTTGGTGCTTGCTTGTTTAGAGGGGAAAATCTGTATCACTCCAGCTAGCAACACTAACACAAGAAAAGAAGACAAAAGTAATGTTTGTATTAATCTTTTAAACTGCAACCTGCTTTCTCAGTAGTCAGAGCTGTACACTGATGCAAATCAGATACTTACATAATGCTTTATGCAAGGACAGTGACAAGCTGCAGTGATTAAAATACTCTTGCTTTCTTCAGACTGTGTTGTCCTTTCACTTAAAAAAAAACTTACTGACAAATTAACTGCTTGAAATGGATAATTCTAAAGAGTCACTTGAATCAAACACATCTCTGTACTCTGCTGACTTTTCACCTAATTCTTTTTTGTTGGGTTTTTTGGTTTGGTTTTTTTTTTTTCCTCCCGAGGTGCTTCATGGAGCACACCAAGATGAACATCCCCTTTTCAGTATCACATCTTGGGACAGCTCTCTCATACTGGATGCACATGCATGCATTGTGCAGAGTGGCACATGGCTAATATTAGGATGTGGTCTTTAGCTGGCATACTGATGGAAAGGCGACTCCTAATCTAAGACATGTGCTCCTGCATCACTGCGCATCCTGACTTAATACAAATTACAGCATTTATGTCTGGCCATGCAGTAGTTCTTTTTCAACAGAGCCATGTCAGGAATCGGATTAGAATTTAATCTTGATTCTTTTAGTTAGATAGTATCAAAATAATTCTGTGTATACTAAACACATCTAGTGCTGGTTTAAATCTCTAAAGAGATTTCTTTCCTCTTGTTTTCCTCCTTCATTATACCTTTGCAAAGGTCTAGTCTCTGCCAGATGAGCCAAAGAGCACATCAAATATTAAAGACTTTGTTGAAAATAAATTTATTTAGAACCTATAAATGTGATATCCTAATAGAAACTGTATTTGAAGAATTTTGTTTGCCTGTATACAACTACATTGTAAAAATGTAGTAGGAATTTTTTACGTTTCAGATATTCAGTGGTATTGATGACAGAGATGGTGGAACTACTGTAACTGGCTGATTAGAGATATATATCCTAGTAACTCTTTCTCATTGCTAGATGACATGCATAATCATCAAAGCTGTCCCAATCAGCCTTAATCATTTTGAACTGGTTATTTTGTCCATGTTTCTTGTCTTAATCTTACCATAGTATAAGATAAGGCAAGCAACATCTAATGCGGAGTGAATTCAGTCAAAGTTAGTAGCAAATTGAAATAAAAGCTTATTTGAAACTTTGTGGTAATAGCAGAAACAAAACAGAACACATTGAGTTTGGGGAAGAAACACTGAGAATATTTTTGTACTAAAAAGAATGTTTAAGGATATTAATATATAGAATTTTTTTAAGTACCTGTAGCATATTCCTTTTCAATAAAATATTTTTACAGCAATGTGAAATTGCTGTGCAAATAGTATAGCTAAGGTCAAGTTGTCAGCAGGGCAGAATGTGAGATGGTAACAAAGAAATTGTGTCAGGAATTTGGATGATCTCCTTTTCCTTCCTCCATATTTCTCCTGGAGTCACCAAAAGCAAGAGTGCAGAGTTCTTTTGCTGCAAAGAGTAGCGAATGAAGCACCAATAGCTGCACCAAGCCAGGAAAGGAAACAGGAGAAAGAAGAAAAAAAAGAAAACAATAGTTGAAGAAGTACCAGATATATTTGTCCAAAAGTTTATACTATCCATATGTCAGTGGTACAGTATTGTGAATATTTGCATCATACTTAGAGATTTCAACTGCGATCATTCTGTGTTGGCTATTTTAAAAGCACATAGAAATGAGAATTTGTGTCTTAAATATTCTGAGCATTTGAGACAAAGAGGGTTTGGAAGAAAAGCAGGTGTCTAACATACCTTAGATTCTGGGTTTGATTGTGGTACTGATCTGGTTTAGATTGTGGTCTGACTGCTGGCCAGAAACAATGTATTTTAAGTGTCTATTTATATGTGAAATGGTTCACCCTATGTCAGAATTCTGATCAGTGGCTGAGCCAGGAATAGATCCAGGTTACCTGGGAAACTAGTTTATTTCCTTATCCTGAGGTTAACTTATTATATATAACATCATCATAAATTAGCTGAATGAAATCCTCTCATACCTCCCTTCATTTTAGATATTTGGTGGCATTAATTATCATAATGTATTTCCACATTCTCTGACTTCCCATAGTTATTCCACTATATTCACACTCTCACCAGATAATTTAATCTCTTCCCCACAGGAGATCTCTGTGTAAAATATGTTAAAAAAACCTAGTAAGAAATGGCAAGTAAAAAGAACTTGGTAACAACTGTCATATCTTACGTCAAATGCATCCTCTAACTCATGATGCCATAAATAAAAATTGTTAATGGGAATTATACTATGTTTTTCAGGCCTGCTGCTATTATAGGTGAAAATTATATGGAAGACAGTCAAAAACTAAAGAAGTAAAGACATTCCAACCTTTTCTGAGCTTCTACTACAATCACACATTCAATTGAATTGGGACACTTTAATGTAGCATTTGTCTCCTTTTATATTTACTAAAATATGAAAAATAGATTTGCTTTCTTACGTGAAATATATTCAATAGTGGGATGCATCTTAACATAAGGTACCATTGTGTGTAGCTCTTCTTTTTGGTATGCTATTGCTCAGTCCATGACTACTTGGAATATATTGGACAATGAGTAAACACAAAAGGTTTTGTATTTATGTCTGGAAATGGGAGGTGATTAAGTACCAAGTGCATGGCAAAAAAAAAACAAACCCATTTCTGCATTATTTTGCAAGGCTGCTTTTTTTCTGGTGAGGAAAAAAGAGGTTATCCTGGGAGGAGCCCAGCCTCAAAAGCTGGAGCGTAGCTCTGCTGCCTTACACAGCCAGATGAGCTAAAAGCACAACTTGAGCTCCTGCTTCAGAAACAAGAAAGGGTATTTGGGACACTGATTGTCATCGACATTAAGTCCTGTCTCTGTAGTCACCTATTCCAGCAGGGTATCTCACGTGGAGCTGAGATGTGGCCAGGAGAGGAGATGTCATAATTTAAGATTTTGACCGTTGGTTATAAGGATTTCTCCAGTACCACTTTTACTTCCTGTGTCGAAAATCAAGATGCAATATTTTGCTTGAAAGCTTTTGCTTTTAACTCTGTCTGCTTCAGCATTCGATTTTGTGAGTCGGGGGTTACTGCACACACTGGGATCAAGGAAGATATTTTGCACTGATTTCTGGAATGATTCTTCATGAGCTTATTTGTTTGCAGATGAAACCCTGTCACATATGCATTTGTCATGACACTGCTGTCAGTGATATAACATTGATTGGAAAGAGGTTTCCCCTTGATTTTTTGGAAAATTTTGACCCCCAAAAGGATTAGTTTTATTTCTAGCTTCCTCACAACTTCAAGAATTTCATAAAATGGATCCTATTTTTTAATGTGCTCTTCTGTACTTATTACTCCCTCTGTCCCCAGAATGAGTCTATAATGAGAGTCACTACTGCTGTGCTGTTGCTATAACTCATTATCCACAGACAGAAATGAGAACTGACCATGGCACAAGATTAATCCATTCCCATTCCAGCATCTTTAACTTAACATGAATGGAAGACAGCAGCACGTTTGCATGTTCAGGCTTGTGACAGGAATGAGAAATGGAACAAGGAGGCTCAGTTTTCTTCTAGGGATATGCTTTGAAATGTTTAAAGTCATGAAAATCTCAATCAATAGATGATTTATATAAATTTTTCTAATTGACCATCTTCTAAACCTAAATATTATCTGGGGGAAAAACTAAATACGCTTTTCACTACATCTTGATCCTACAAGAAACCGGCAAACTGCTTGTGAAAACAGTAAAGATGACAACATACAGAAAACACCCCTAGCACATGGAAGTCATTCACATACAATCCATAAAGCTTTCCCTTCTCCAATATAATGCTGGTGAAGAGGGGTGTTGGTGTTATTTATGGTAAGAATTGTCAAAGTTGGATTGAAAAAGAGTTCGTTGTATGAACTTGGTCTGATGTGTGAGCATAATTCTAAGGATTTTTATATGTCTGCAGCATCTTCAGATCATTATGTTCCAGTTTGAAAATTTCCCTGAGAGGCCACACCTTTGGGAAAAAATTATAACACTAATTTATAGTTTCTGCTACTTCAAATGTGTTGTCCTAGATTTCTTGCTCCTTGGCCGTCATCATGGCATATGCCAATATTTGGTGACAGTCCAATCCACATAGCTCAGCTCTGTTCCCTTCACATACTGCATGTTTCTGTGGTGTTCTTTCAGGAGCATTACATAAAACGAGCTGATAGAAAGACATATGATAATAAGCATACATGCCTCAGGCTTCGCAGTTGTAAAATGTCATGCTTACACAGAGAGCATTGTTTGTTTGAAGTCAGCAGTCTCAATAACCCATTATGGCTTTGTTTACTCAAGGGCACACAATAAGCCCTAGTTTCAACTCCCAGCCAAACACTTCTCTGCTGAAACACACAGTACCCCATCTCACACCCAGGCTGCCATTTACCTCACAGGCATTATTTCAGCACATATTTTTTGTAATATAAAGTTGCCAGCCCAAAACCAAAGCCATTTTGTAACTCAAGGGCACAATTATTTCATTAGTTTGTTCTTGGGTTAAGTACCCTTGAAGTACCATGTTTCTATTGCTCTGGATGGAGAGAGCACAGTAGGTGCTGTGCTCTGCCATGTGAAAGGATCTGTGAGAATCTGGAGTAGCCACATTCCCAGAACTGCAGAGGCTGAAAGACAGGACAACCTCAGAAATGGTTGTGGGAGGAGTGAATTCTGTGGAATGATTTTGGTAAAGGACTTGTGCACAACATAGTCTCACATATGGAAGGGGGGAGGAAGGAAAAACAGAAATCAAACAATCAAACTCCTTTGTTTCTTCACCCTTCCTATTTTCAGCATAATATACAGCCAGCATTTAAAAAGACAGGTGAGAAGAAGTGCACCTTTTTGCTGCTTTATACTCTGGATTCCAGTCCATGTATGGCACTCTCCCCTGCTTCTGCTGGTAATTGTTTCAGCTGAGTCAGAAGTCAGCTGCAGTTTCAAAAGTTTTGGTGGAAAACATTCTCATAACTGCACTGATATGGGTTTCAGGACATTTTTGGCACTCCAGCATCTAATTCCAGTAACTGAAAAGAGGCACGTGGCAATTAAAACCTTAGCAGAATTATCTCAACCTCAGATGATGTTCAGTGTGGGTTCAGACCAAGTTTCAGGCAAAGGTACTATTCTTATTTAGTAAGAGCTGGTTTAGTCTCCCTGTAATTTGGACATTGACTGGAGCTGGTTTTCATTAGCATATGCTAGATGTTAAATTAATGTAATTCAGATTATGAATTTTGGCAACCTTGATCTTGGCTTATGTTTGAAAGTAATTTGTAGTTTCTTCATTTTCATAATTAAGTTTTAACTCTGTTAACTACTAGAGGAAATACTTAGCTGTGTAGGGTTTGAGTTTTTGGTTTTTTCTTTAATTTTATTAAATTGCAAAATGAATTAATCTCGTTCCCTCTAAGAAAATTGGAAAAGTAGGGGAAAAAACCTCTTTGCATACTCAGCTGGATTCTGTAATGAGAGAAGCATTTACAGGGCTGCCCATGGTGCTCCTTGGGGACATGGCAGCTGGTCACTTAAATTATGGATGACCTCTTTCTTGGGAGTGCTTCACAGTTACGTTTTAGGAGCACGTTTGCCTGCAGTTGTGTTTTCATGTCTTTGCCTGTTTTGGCAAGCCTCTCAGTTTCTTGCTTCTGTTTTGTATCTCTAGTACGAGTTTTCCCTCTTAGTAGCTTCTTTTCAGTGTTGGGTGTAGCAGAGAGTCTTGTACAGCTTTTGCCTTTTTCAAGCAAAACGAAATTAAGCAGGTAATAGGAAACCCTGTGCCAAAGCAATTTCCCTGGGCAGTAGTGAGTGGCACTGTGACCGCCTTTCCTCCTAACCCACCGGGCATGCTGTAATTGCTCCTGTTGCATAGTCTGCATCTTTCAGCATGTTCTCTCCTTATTTTCTCTAAAAGACAGTTATTTGCCTCTTTTATTCCTGCCCTGCTCCTGACCTCTTTTTCTGGACCATAATTGAAGCTGAGCCACATTTAGTGATGCAGTAATTTTCTTACACTTTTTTTTCATTAAAAATCATGGTCTTGGTTCTTCTGTGTGCTGAGTGTCATTGCCATTTCCGTCTTCTTTTTTCCAACATTTTGTGTTTTTCACTTGTGTTATCACTAGAAGTTCCAGGTAATACTGGGGTTTTTGTGTAGTTGTGTGGGTCTTTAAATACCCAGTTCGAATGGCACCCTTCCACACTGAACTTAGAATTTAATGCTAGTTTTTTAATGCTGTTGAGTTTGGCTTTGTGCACATAGGTAAACATAGCAAGAGACATGGCCTGCCCAAGACGTGAACAGTACAAGCAGATGTATAGAGCAGACAAAACTCAGGAGATAAGCAAAGGAAGTAGCCCCCTCCATTGCAAAAAATAGTAGTAATTATTCCTTTATTTTTCCATTTTGACATATTTCCATTTAAGACCTTCTTTGGTCTTAAAATGATTGGAGTCTGTGTCAGAGAATCTGAATTGTAAGATGGAAAACACCTGGAATGTAAAGATTATTCAGATTTATGCCATAGACATGTATGGCTGAGAAGTGGTCTTCTGTTGCCACAAAGACATTTTAAATGGCAAAGCAGTTGAGCAAGATGTCATTATACAAATAAAAGGTTTCTCCAGGCTGGGCAATCAAAAATACAGTGGTTCCAAGCTACTGAAGAAGCTGTTCTTCCTTATAAATGGGTGTGTCCTACTGAATAAAACCAAAAGCCAAGGCAGCATTGTTGCCTGACAGTTATGGAGCCCAGAGCAGCTGCCTGCAGAACAAGCCAAGAGAAGTCTTTTTTCCTGCCATGGAGTGCTCTGCCAGCCCCCAGTGGTTTGCAGCCCAAGAGCTTTCTGTGTCTTTGTATTCCCATGACTTGCCACTGCCAGCTAAGTGGCCAGACACTACTGGGGTGGATTTAGATCCAGAGCAGCCCAGAGAGCGGGGAATGCCGAGGGACAGTGCACCTTATTCCTCTGCCATCAGCAAGAGATGAATATACTCACTTTGTTTGGGGGTGGCAGGTGACCTCAGAGTCTCTTCTTGTGCTAAATGTTTCATGAGCATAGCAGAACACTGATGCAGTGCCCTACACATCAGAGAGTGAAAATAAACACTAATTGGGAGGGCATGTGTCTAATGCACGCTGTGGTTCACCATCTTTTGAAAAGCTATTTCTTTGATTGCTGAGTTGCCAGCTGATAAAATGTTAATTTGTTATTTCCAGAAGACTACTGAGGAAGAGTTATTTAAAAATAACTAAATCAACACAAAGCTGGGCTGATATTGAATCTTGCCATAAAACATAAACTTAATTCCTCTATCTGACAGGGGGATCAAAACTTGACTGTGCGTCACAGCTCACTGGGTGTGACATTCTGAAAACAGCATCCGCTGCACTCCTGGAAGTCATTTTTAAAATACAATTTGCACTTTATCTCTGTGGCACCAAGAGATCACACATCAGCCAACACAGTCAAGTATCCAGGGTGAATCAATGGCTGGCTTACCTCCCAAGGTCTGTCACCTAGTTTTATTACTGCTGACAGTGGAGCCACCAGTTAAAGGGCAGCGTGAGATGATCAATTTGTAGATAACACTAGATTTCTCACACTAGCTGAGCCTGCTGCGGCACAGTTTCCTTTAGAGTAATGATAGTATCAAAGAACTTCCACCATAAACTTGCAAAGAAGTTTTATCTGCCACACAAAGGCCCATGAATGCTTTCTTAAATAGCAGGATAAAAGCCAGCAACAGTAAGAGTAACAAAACCAATAGGTATATACAAGAAGCAGTGTCTCAAAAAAAAATGCTTTTTAGCAACCAGAGGCAAAACCCCGGCATAAATACATGAAGTGGTTGTAAGCCATGTGGTAGTGGGATATAGTATCACATTTTCCATCCTCTTTAGGGAAGGCCACACATACTGTCTGTGAATGGGAAGCAGCTGGGAAGTAATCTTTAGCAGCCTGAAGCATATACTAGCAATCTTCAAAGTAAGCTATATTTTGCAAATTGAACTGCAAAGTGGAAAGATGTTTAATGTGAAGAGTTCAATATTGAAAGGATTTTAAGATAAAAATAAAACTTCCATCTTAGCTCATTATTCTCTGATATGGGAACATAAATACTTGTTAAGGATAGTTGAAAACTCTCCCTACTTAAAAACCTGCGTTCCAGTGGCCTTTTGTGGCCCTGTTGAAAGCACTAAATCCCATGTCATGTCTTTGCATAGTCTTCCATCAGCTCCTCTGAGTGTGAAATTTTGTTATTTCAATCATTTTTTCATAATGTACTGCATTTTGTAACTCTCTATGACTTGTACTCATCTTTGTTTCCCCCTTGTTTTCTAGGTCTCATGATCTGTTTACTTCTAAAGATTTAAAAATTTTCTGGCGTTCTAATCCTGAGCATTAGTGAGGAAAGAAATTTCTTTCGAATATTAGTACAAACTTCTTAGTCCCCTTGCTGGCCATGACTTGAGAACTCATTTTAGTCCCACATGTTTTAGATGGATGAATGATGTGGGCGTGAATTAACAGCACTGTAGTGTTAACTGACTGTTAGAAATCAGATGAAGAATGTCTGCCAGGACAACTTGAAAAAAATAGGTCCTACAAAATCACTCAGCTTTTTAATAATACCTTGGACAATGGTGCTATATTTTCAAGAGGCTTTGTAGTTTGATGTGAGTTGCATCATTTCGAGTTCAAGGGGAAAGATGTCGGCATGTTAGTGCAGCTGCTTTTCCTAAATATGGAAATTTGAAGGATCTAAGGTGAAAGCGTCTGTCACTCTTCAATCCACAAGCCCATTAGTTGTTTATCTTACCCTGGCTTTCGCAAGAATGGCTCTAAAATAATACTTGCAAACACAGGAATTAAGAGTGACTGTGACTGCAGCTGGCAGAGCCTTTGGATGATTTGTCAAAGAGGGGTAGAGACAAGCTTTGTGCCTTGCCTGTGGTATTACCCAAATCTGGACAATCTGAAGGATATGATGAATAGTGATGGGGTGTTTGGGGAGGACTGGGGACAGAGCTTGGGAGCAGCTCAGTCCAGTACTTATAGACATCTAAATATTCAATGGAAAGGATGTGGTGATCTTTTCCCTGTCAACTGTGTTTCTAATTTTGCACAGTGTGTTTACATTCCCTTCTTCTTTCCCCTATAATTATTGCATTACCTGTCTTCTGCCTTCCATACACTTAGCCTTGGATTTGACAGGAAATGTCTGGTGATATCTGAATATGAGTCAGAATCCATCTAAAAACACAGTTTGTGTACCATATTGATAGCCTTGGCCTTTTGCAGAATTCTTACTACCCATTGTATAGAGGCAATTTTAAAGCACAGTGTTGCTTTAAACAAATTTAGATCTAAAATCTGTGCCAGCCTTCTTCCTGAAGGGCAGATAAAAGGTTTGCTCATTTCCTAGTGAAAATTCATTTTCACTGGTTGACTTGATGATTTGAAAAGGAAAATAATTTAAAATAGCAATGGTGTAGATAATTATGCAATTTGAGTTCAGGAACAGGTTCTCAGCTTTAGACAGAGTATTGTTTAAATGCTATGGATGACAATGATTAAGGCAAAAAATTGATATCCTCTTTAGAGTTTTACATCTGTAGCCCTGTGTTCTCAGATACTGTCAGGTGCCTGCTAATGAGGAATTGCTAATAATTGGTGGGGTTTTGAGTATATGGAGCTGTGAAGGCAGAACTAGGTAAAGGAAACAATTTTTTGAGATGTCCATATCTGGTTTGAAGCATCAGACATGTTTTATTTTACATAAACTGTAATTTCCTGGGAAACACTGTGTACCTGTTTATAATTTTTCATCACTCTGATGAATGGTCAGGTTCTCAGTCTTCTTTGTTTTTTTGGCATTTGTGTAATACTCAACCAATCCTTCCGTACTTGGTACCCAACCTTTTTCCTGTGGGCACACTTTTAGCTACATACTTGTTCACACTAGAAATGCACAAAGATATTTAAACTCTTTACCACATGTTCTAAGATTACAAGATGACTTCATATGCAGTAAACTACTTCCTGAAATTTCTGAGTTTAACATGGATAAGGTCTCTTTTGACAATGTGTCTTTGCTATTGTTGCACTCGTGCATAGAACCAAGCCAAGGGTTAGCTGCCTTCAGTTCTCTGCGTGCAGTCTCCAAGCAATCAGCTTTGCTGATGCCTACAAGAAACTGATGGTCATTCTCTGCCCTCAGAATGGGCATCTCAAAGGGAAATTAGTACTTGCTGTGCATAGGCTACAAATGAAAAGTTTTCAAAATGCTCAGTGGAGTTCAATCTGGGCAATAACCTGTCAGAGAAAGCAATTCAAACAGCACTGAAAACATTTCTGGTGCTAAATCCACATTTTAATTAACTCTGCAGAATCATAGACAAAAAAAATGTTACTTTCTAACTACGTCTTACAATGCTCTTGATATTTCTTTGAAGGATACCATTTTATTAGTGGGACTAAGATTACACAAATGCCCAAAACTACCCTAGATTCTTGTCCCAGAAGCATGGAACCTGTGCTCAATGCATTTGGAGCAAAGAGCTTCAATCCACCACAGACTGAAAAATATCTCTATGGCTGGGGGTGTTAGAATTCATCACGCAGCCCTAGAAGGATGTCTGTCAGAAGTCTAGAGTCCCTTTAGAGGCAAAAGAAAGACATGATTTCTCTTATCCTTAAGTAGATAGGTCAGATTAATAATTCCCTAAGAGTACATGTTTCTCTCAATTTTGTATAAAATTAGCTCATAAAGGGGACATCGGGGTCATAGATACTGCAACTTACGTGATATCAATCTCCCCCAGACTGTCTTGACATGTTGGCATATCACATAGCCTCAGTAACACTTGTAAATATATTCAAGAGGAGTTTTGGGATAACAGCACTATGCTGAGGTACTAAGTTAATAAAGTTAGTTAAAGCCTTATGAATGCAATTAATTAATGATTACCTTGAAATTAATAGCCTAAATATATATCCAACTCATGGTGTAGCCTAAAACATTAATTGAAAGGTCAAGATTCTTGTTCTCAGTTACTTTCTCATATGAGAGCACTGGGACATGAGGAAAATTAACAATTTTTTTGGTGTCGATGTTGATGAAATTGGAAACTGAAAAATGGAAAAGTAGTGAAAAATGACACCTCAGCTTTCATAAATCCTTTCACTGTGTTTGAATTCACTGTGATGTGGTAAAAATACTTAGAAGTGTTAAGAAAAAGTATAAAGGAGAACAACTGTCTTTGCAAAACTGAGAGGGTTTTTCCATTTATATTTCTAAGGTCTATTTTTGCAGGTAAAATTACTATAAAGGTGTCTGTTCTTTGGAGTTCTCTCTGTACAAGTGTGTAAATTCAGTCTGTACCTTTGACAGGAACATCATCTGCCTTCTAAATTTTGATTCTTGGATTTAATCTTTTAATATTGAATCACCATATTGCCAGGAAAAGACAAATCCAAGGTGAAAAAATAAGCCAGAAGGCCTTGCCTAAACTGGTCTTTTCATAAACTAAAACAAAAGTGACACCGCCCCCCACTCTCAAACCATAATGAATTACAGCCACGAGTTTGACTATACTGACCCAGCTTGGTTTAATTTTGCATCCTCCTATTTCCTGAAGCTTTATCTAGTTTGCTTTGCTTTCTGCTGTCAAGAAAGAGAGAGGAAGAATCATGTTTCCACATAAATTCTTTTCTAGATTCTGTCATGTGAGATTTTTTTAATAAATTTCATAAACAAGTACTCAAACAATACCTTGTCCACAGTTTTCTGGCCTGAAACACTGACAATACTGTTTTCTCTTGATCTTTCTGTGTGAAAAATGTTAGATTTTTAGTTCCACAGAACAACACATGTCCAGTAACTCCATTAGTGACAGAATAGTTTATTTTTTGGTTTGAGACCTTAAGATCTCATTGAGACTTCCAGTTCTGTGAGGACCCGAGCTACATCTTGCCCCTTGTGCACATCTGCTCTGCTGCCATGGCCCCCCTGGCACAGGTAGCCAGCTCAGGACACAGCCCAGGAGGGAGCCACCTGCACAGCCCTGCTCACCTCTGAGAGATCAGCCTGGCCAGTGGTTGGGATCACGAGGACATTGGGGTTGTGGTGTAGAGCACATCTTACCCATAGTCTAGATTTTGCCTGATCCCGTGGGATCTTTTACTTCAGGGGTGTAAGTTATGTTCTGGATCACACTGTAGATCTCTGCATAGAGGATACAGAGCCACAGAAGATGCTCTTCTTTTGTGTGAGATGGTGGTTACCCAGGGCTATAATTCAGCTGTACAGTGTGAACAGATAACAGGCTACAATGAATCTCATACCTCTCAGAGTTTTTTTTTCAGTTGTAAAATGATATATCAGACACTGGTGAATAAAATTAGTGGCCTGTAAATCCCACAATATAAATCACTCGTGGGAAGAGTTAAAATATGTAGTTGGAAACATCAGTATTTCATCTGAGGTAATTGAATTAGTTCATAAATAAAAGAAAGATGTGTGACCCTTATTGATTTTTTCCTCTTTGAATATAATGGCTGCAGAAGGGAAGGAGAGAGGAGATGACAGCAGAGGGAGAGGGAGAGGGAGAGGGAGAGGGAGGTTTGTTGCAGACTCAAAGTGGGAGCACCTCACAAGGGCAGCAGCAGGTAACAAGATACTTAATGATCTAAATAGAATGTAGACAGTTTAAGAATTTGATCACAAGTTTGCTCTGCTGAATGTTTAAC
This sequence comes from Machaerirhynchus nigripectus, assembly GCA_013397975.1. Classification (NCBI taxonomy): domain Eukaryota; kingdom Metazoa; phylum Chordata; class Aves; order Passeriformes; family Dicruridae; genus Machaerirhynchus; species Machaerirhynchus nigripectus. The sequence continues at coordinate 691,383 of VZRQ01005527.1, read as the reverse complement.
AAGGTAGTCCCAACTTAAAGCCACAACCGCTCAGGTTTTATGTAATCATCACTAGTGAATTCACCCTGTTTTAGTTACAGCATACTTAATTAGCTCATACTGTTTGTGGCTGTGCTGCTAAGTGGGTACACTTTGAGCTGTGCCATGCAGTTCTGCTTGCTGACTGAAATCTCCTGGAGTATATCAAAGCCCCATGGGCACCCAAGTTTCCCGCTAGAGGACACTGGGATACGTGGGGATACACTGCAGCTGGAATTCACAAAGAGAATTCAAACACGGAGATCCACACAATGCCCCATGGCATAAGCCCAGCTACTGTATCATGTGAAATAATTTTCATGATTCTTTTGCTGCTTCTTCCAGCATTTTAGATACAATGTATATACCACATGTGTACACTCAGTAATAAGAAGAGAAACTTAAAACGATGCAATTATTTTTGGAAGCCACTCCGTTCTACAACTGGAGTTTGGAGAAAAATGCGTGTTGTGGGTGTTTGCAAAATATAATATGATCAGACCACTTGTAAGTTAAGTTGATATGACAACATCTCCTGATGGAAATAGTCTGCAATCTGCATTACCTTTTGTTAAAAGAAAAGACAGACAATTTAATTCATTTCTGTAAACAAAGGAATTTTCTGACTAGCAGGCTGAATTTGAGTGGCAAATCCCATTTTCCTCCTACTAATAGATGTTCTCTGCATTCCAACTGAAGTAATTAAAACTTAAATTAGTAAAAAAAAAAGCAGTTTCTGGTACAGATTTGGTAAGGGCTATACACTGCACTGATTAATTCTAAAACATATTTTTAAAAACTCCCTTCTTGTTCTTGTTTCTTCTCACCTTCCTGTTTATCCCATTCATCATTTAAACCGTCTTTTCACATGGAATTCACCTAACTTTAGCCATCTAGAAGTTAAAAATCTAGTCGAAGTGGGAGTCAATTAAAAGTAACAAAAACATTCTGAGGGTGATAACAGTTAATCCTAAAAAAGGTATCTTAGCCAGGTTGGAATTAATTGCTCTCTGGAAGTGGGCTTCCCACTTTCCTGTTACAGGAAATGCAGTCATCTAACTTGGTGTAGAAGCCCAACTACTGTATAGGTAAAGATAGGTGAATCATGTCCGTAGAGTAAAAGCTGTTTAGGGAAGAAATTCTTGGCCACAATTTAACGTTTCCAGATATTCCTGTACATACCTGTGGGATTTTAAAAAAATCAACAAACCAACAAAAAAACCCAAACAAATGAACAAACAAAACCCCCACCAAAACACATAAGCAGACAAACACACAAAAAACTCCACCGTTCCAAACCAATAAACCTCCTAAAATGATACAAACATGTCTGGTTTCTACCAGAAATTTTCTGTTGACATCTTCTTGAGTTATCTGAAGAATCCTGAAAAAGCTGTCCCTTTATATCTAGGTGGTTGAATAAGGAATCAAGATATTGGGCCTGCTTGAGACCTACTGGAGCTACCAAGAAGTCCGGTCTTAAACTTCCAGTGTACTGCACAGTCCCTGTGAGCTAGAGCTCTTACGTTGCCCTGCTGAAGTTTATGGTGTGCATACCTGATTTTTTTAATCTGTAATTATTTTTATGAAAGAGTGAAACTGGAGATTTTGCATTGTCACTTAAAGTAGCTGCTTCTTGTGAGAAAAACTGTTTTCATTTAAAAAAAGCAAGAATCTTTTCTTCTTCTCTGTGTCCTATACATGACGTATTTTAAATACATTTGGTTGAAGAACATGAATCTTCAAACAGTACCTTGAATTTTAATTTTTTATTCGTAGCAAGCTTTCTGAGCTTATCATCATATTTATCAGCTGTATTAGCCAAGCTGCTTAAGCCATCATTGGCTGAGCACTTTGACTTCACTAGTCATCTAGCAGCATGGAGATTCTTTCTGGAACTGATTTTCTCCACTGACTCTGTTGAGGTCACTTTTCCCTGCCTCAGAGATCTGAAACAGTTGGAGAGAAACGAGAAATCTCCTTCCAAACCATAATGTCTGCAAGAATGATGCTGAAAAATTGTAGTTTATCTCTGATTATTTTAAAGGAAGGCTTCCATAACCAGAGTTGTTCTGTAGCATTTTTATAACTGATGTTTACTAATTATTCTTTCAGGACTGCTTCCTTATACATTCTGCAAATAAGAACTACTAATTTAGAACAATCTTCTCTTAAAACAATCCTGATTTTGTGCATTGAAATGCTTGCTTTGATCCTCAAAAGTAAAAGAAATATCACTTAGTTACTTCTTCATTTTGTGGGGAGCATAATTTAATCCTTCATTAAACAGGTACCTCTGCCGGAGCAAGAAACAGCGACTGAAGCCACGAATAGATAATAATAAACATTATTATCTATCAGTTAGTCATGTCAGTCGTGATGAATCCGTACAGCCCACCAATATGTGCTTGTTTGCTACACACGGCTGGGAGGCAGCCAGGGGCTGTGTGTGGAGGGGCTCCCACACAGCTCCTCCGGGATCTGCCACAGGGCTGGCTGCAGGAGCACCCTCACCCCTCTGTGGAGAGCTGGGGACAACCTGTGGCACAGGCGTTCACTCTGTCACGGCACTTCTGCTCCAGTGCGCTGCGCCTTCCAAACCTGTGGTCTTTTCGAAAGACATCGTTAAGGCTCTTAAACACCAAAATCACCTTTGAATATCATAGCTCCAGACCACTAACTCAGCTTTTTTGCACCTTTGTGCTTCTAAGGTTTCCTGGTAGCTAAAATTCTGTTTTCTGTGGGACCATGAGCATTGCAGTTGGATCTTTCAGCATCTATCTTCCATTCAGATATGAAGGAAGTCCAGCAACATGGCACTTCTCAATGTGAATCCCCTCAAGGGAGCGATCTGCTAGCTATCCTCACAGCATGTCCAAAGTAAAGCAACAAGATGTGACTCTCCATGAAAGGTAGTTGCAACAGCTAATCAGTACAAATTACTTTTAATGCTACCGCTTAGTAGCAAGGGCACTTTTCCTAAGATGCTTAGGATTCCTGGCCTGGACATCTCCTCAGTCTAACAAAGTTCAAAGGCACAGTTCTCTCTTCTGAAGTTGTGGGCTTTGCCATCAGGCCAAATGCACTTTTGAATAGGGCCAGCTCTCCGCAACTTCTGAAGATGTTACAGCCAAGACTCCAGAAGAGGAGAAGCTAAATTTGCACCTTGGATATGGAGCTCCTGTCATTAACTGAGGCAGCCTGTGATCCTCATGTTATCAAGTCAAAGGTCATTAATTAAATAGAACACAGAAAAAAAAAAATCCTGGGATCAAAATCTAGCACCTGGTCAGAACCACAGGCATTAGTCAGGTCAATTTACCATATCATCTTTTGTTCTATCTATTTTTATTCCTCTTATCTTCTTCCAGCCTTGGGACCTCAGAGACCAGATTTAAAAATTTGGTGATACCTTTTCACATTGCACATTTACAATGTTGTTTTCTGTAATTACAGTGGGAAAGAGCTTAAAGAAAGGAAGAATATTTTTAGACAAGAGAAAACTTTTGATGAAATCTGAATGCTGTAGAAATAGAAACCCAGCTTGACTGGAAGCAAAATTAAGTGGATGAAGCTAGGAGGTGGAAAAGCTGTGTTCCTCATCACAACTCTGCCTCAGAAGTCCTGACAGAAAAAACATTGAAAGCTACAGTTTTTTAGAGCTGAAGATGGTTTCTGAAAGCAGATCTGGTATTTTCTAAATGTAAGAAGTGTATGTTTTTGGGGATTTTTAAAATATAAAAGTTACTAATAGACTCATACAACATTGCGCAAGGGATATCTTGACACTAAAACGCCTGAACAATAAATCTGAGACTCAAAATACTGGACTATTTCTTGGCCTTAATTCTATATTGATTCACTCGCTGCATAATTAAAATTGACTTACCCAGAGAAAACTTATATGAGTCACATATTTACATGAATCCCTCAGATCAACTAATGATCCCATATACCACATATTCATCTGTTTTTCAGACACATCAGTGTCACTAGCACTTTTGAGCAGAATTTGTTTGTTTGAGGTTGAGGGTGATTGAAGCAACTTCTGAAATGACATCATCCCAACCCTGGATGGGCCAGTGGAGACAGACATTTTAAGGCAATACTGTTTAAAAGCAGAGCAGTAAAACAGTAAGAGCATTTGTCAGGTTAGAGGTTCGTAAAAATAAATAGTGCTCTTCAGACTCAAATTACTGGATAATATAGAAGGACTATGATTTATGAAAACATGATCTGCAAATATTTTCTGTCATGTACTGAACTTCTGCTGAAAATCCTAAGATTATTTACTTTTTCTGACCCTGTGGTATACTGGTGTCCTTTTCTGCTATTTTGCTTATTGTCACAAATGTTGTGTCTTACAGAATCGTTCATCCTCAGAATGTCATTTGTCCTCTTTCCCACAATCACATTTGTCTGTGCTAAACTGCCCACAGAAAAGCACCCCACCCTCCTTCTTTCATGCAAGTGCTGTAAGAAACCTTCTCACAGAGGGTGAAACACAAACACATGCTGCCAATGGAAGGACTTTTATACTAAGTAAACACTAAAACTATTATTTTTTCCTTTAGCTGATGCTAGATAGGTGGCTTCAGTCATGCAGACCCTCAAGGTCAGTTGCCCAAAGCAGTTACAGTCTTGAGCTCTTAGGTATGCTTCTCATACACCAAAATATCTGTGTATACTCTTGCAGAGTGCCACAAAGGTTAATCTAAATAAATTTGTGAGGCTTTTAAGGAAGACTTGATTTCGATTAAATTTCTGGTTTCTGCTGTTAAACAAGGTCTCCTTTTTTTAGTGCCTGGCTAAAATGCTCCCAGGTAAAATCCTTCAAGTATCCCATAGCTTATACTTAATAAGATTTAATTATTTTACAACTTATCTCTTTCCCATTAGTGCTCCCCCTGCATTTGCCACATCCAAAGGAGCAATCCAAGTGCTGAATTATGAAAAATAATTCCAGTAGAAATATGGGTAATAACACACAAGGTCAAAAAACAGGCAAGAGTAATTTGCAACAACTAAATTGCTTGATGTAATACTTTGGCTTGATAGTCTTTAAGAGGAGGCTTTACATAAGTCAAAGGTCTTTGGAGTAATATGCAAATCAAAATCCTACTACTATCCTAAATCCTTTTAATCCAGTCGTTAATCTCAATAATGACCCAGTTTTTGGAACCTTTACTGTGTTCAGCCAATTAATCACAATACCTAGTTTGCCCTTTGCAAACTTTTAGAGGAGAAATAAATGTACATAAATAGCATCCTGCTTTAATGTAGCTGAAGCTGTCCTGAACAAGAGCAGTTTTACAGCAGAAAATGCCGTTAACACCTGCTGAAGTTTCATGTAGCCTCTCTGTTTAACCGTAACTCTTAGATTTTTAGAGCTTTGCGTAAAACAGAGGAAGAAAGAGGTGGATGCCAGATTCTTGTACTTACCTGACAGTTGTTAGAGAAACATCAAAATGAAGAATGGGAAGCCATTACACAACTCTGGATCTTTTTTCTCCAGTTGCTGTGCATTTTATGATCACTGACATACCTAGGGTAATGTAAAAATAAATAATGGAGAAAATCACTGGATTCATGTGAGTTTCAAAATTGTAGAAGAAGCAAATTACCAACCATGGTAACACACACGATAACTTTTTAACATATTGCTCTTACAGAGAGTAAGAACTGGTTTAGATTTAATGGAAGACACAATGTCAGAATTCCTCAAAAAGGGAAGGCACAGACTGGCTAAACCATGGCATGTACAGCACTCAAATAGTCTCCAATACCAAGCACACCGAAGCCTGAAGTTCACTTAAAACAATTGGTTGGCTGGTAAATAGGTTCTGTGCTTTGTGTCTGAGGAAGCATGTCAGAAGAGTTTTACACAACAGGATGATGATCTTCCTGTGTAATTCCACCAAAAAGATAATTACATACCTACCTGATTGTCAAATAACTATCAGACAGGCTAAGCACACTTTCAGGTGATCTTCTCGAAAAAGATGGGTGGATGCTATTCCATTCTATTCTATTCTATTCTATTCTATTCTATTCTATTCTATTCTATTCTATGCTGTGCTATGCTATGCTATGCTATGCTATTCTTTTGTATGTATTATTTTATTCTATTTTATTTTATTCTATTTTTATTTCATTTCAATTTATTTTTGAAAGAACGTTCTTATACCAATCATATTTTAAAAAACCCTAGCTCTTTTATCTCTGATCTTTCATAGCCATCCTGCACTTGACTTGAAGTTAAGTAGTGTTTTTAGCAGTTATGCCTCAGAGAGAATACCAGAGAGTAAAAATAGAACTGCACTCCCATGAAGTGTGTATAAAACCAGACAGTAATGTATGCACTCTCCATAAGGAGTCACAAAGGCTAAAAGCATTTGCTAGTTCTCAGAAGCCTAAAAGACCATGACAGATACAATGCATGCTCTAGTAACTAGATACAACAACTCTGAATCGAGTTTATCATTATTGTGTTTCATTTTTTTAAACCAGTGAAAGTAAAAGAAAGCCGAAAGTAGGAATAACAACAAAGAAATGAGTGTTAACACTACTGTTGAGGATCTGAATGGTGTGAGGAAGCCAAGCGTCTGTTATTGAGAAGGAACACAGCTTGATGAAAATTATACTAGAAATCTTTCACCTTTAATAGGACATTAAAATCTTTGCCTAGATTTTCTGAAGTATCCCATTCTCATATCTATGGAAATGATATAATTTTCCATTATATTGCACAGCCTGGTGTAAAAACATTTCAGAAGCTTAGCGTTTTCCATCACATTAGTGCATTTTCCAGGAGTTTTGTCTAAAGGATGGTTTCTTTAGCTCCTAAATTCCCTATTATTTTGTCTTTTTAGCCTTTATATTATTTCAAATTAATTCATAGATTTATAAAATCATGGAAGGGTTCCAGTTCAAAGGGACCTCTAAAGGTCATCTAGTCCAACATCCCTGCAAGGGTGAGGGGCACCTTCCACTAGTCAGGTTGCTCAAAGCTCCATTCAAGCTGGACTTGAACATTTCCAGGGATGGGAAGCCATAGATTCTCTGGGCAACCTGTTCCAGTGCCTCAACACTCTCACAGTAAAGAATTCACTCCTAATATTAAATCTAACGCTACCCTCTTTCAGTTTAAAACCATACCCTCTTATCCTATCTCTACACACGCTTCTAAGAAGTCCCTCCAACTGCCCCATGTCCTTCCTATGTTTGGGGCCTCAGACCTGAGCACAGCACTCCAGGTGGGATCTCATGAGGGTGGAGTTGAGGGGCAGAATCCCCTCCCTCAGTTTACTGGCCATACTTGTTTGGATGTAGCCCAGGACAGGTTTGGCTGCGTTCATGACCATGCCAACCAATATTCCTTGTAACAGAGAAACAGAGAATGATTAAGGTTGGAGTGGACCCCTGGGGATCATCTACTGCCAAGTCCCTGTTCAAAGCAGGGATCAGCTTCAGCAGATAACTTTCAGCTGTGTCCAGTTGGGTTTTGAGTATCTCCAGAGATGGACATTCCACAGCCTCACTGGGCAACCTGGTTCAGTGTTTGATCACTCACACAGTAAAAATGGACCCCAAGATCCTTGTCTGCAAAGCTGTTTTCCAGCCAGATTGTGTCCAGCCTGTACTGGTGCATGGGGTTATTCCTGCTGAGGTGCAGGACTTAGTAGTTGCCCTTGCTGAAATTCATAATGTTCTTGTCAGACCATTTCTTGTACCTGTTGAGGTCTTTCTGAGAGGTAACATGGCCATCTGGTGTATTAACTGCTCCTCCCAGTTTTGTGTCATCGACAGCCTGCCAGTGCTACCTTCAGTCATCATCCCGATCGCTAATGAGGAGCTGCACCGGTACTGCCCCAGTGCCAACCCCCAAGGTGCATCACTGGTGACTGGCTTCCACCTGGACCTTAACCTGTTAAACTTGGCAGCTCAGCCAGTCCACTGCCCTCTTATCTGGCCTGTACTAAAGCTTATAAAAAGTTCCAATTTCTCTGCCTTCCCATTCCTTTGAATAAAAGATGAGTATATGTACCAAGGGTAAAATTAGGCACACATGTATAGATATATTTTTATGAGAAGAGCATGTAGAGTCTCTTTATGGTTTGCATTCACAAAATTGCATGTGTTGGCCTTCATAAAGCTGGAAATATCTTTTGTACTGAATTTATGAAGCTAAGTATATTTAAGTTGGTCCTGCAAGGCTCTGCAGATTTTGTCAGAGGCTGTATAGGTTTTTAACATCTCTGATAAAAATTTTCCATAGCATGTAACATCAACAATACACCTTGGATCATTTGAATAACAGGAGTAAATATTATTTGCATGGAGTGTAGTACAGGATAGGGCAATGCTAGTAAATGAAAATTACATCAAAGTAATACTTCATTTTCTATAATGACAAACACAAAGGAGAACAGCAGCCTTCTGGCATTGTTAAGGTGGCATTTTCCAGCCCTAGTGACTCATCCTTGAGGCAGTCTCTGAACACTGACAGATATTGTTCAAACGGTTATCTTTCCTTTTCAAATATTGCAAGCCACTGCTGAGGCACCAATAAGAATGTCTTTTCTTCAGCAGTTTTCAAGATGTTTTCTTGATGAGCATAGGAAAAGATCACAATTTTATTTCTGTATCAATGGCCACTGCAAAATAAGAACCAGTTAGAAATATAAGGGATGTAGCAGTATGCAACCTTAGCAACTGGAATGGAGGTTGGCAAAACCAAAATTTTAAAACTCCTGAAACTTTTGCAGAGATGGGAAAGGTAGGATAGGGAAAAGACTGTACTAATATCCACATATATGTACTTCCTTGTTCCATGAAGATGCTTAGTTTTATTCATTCAAATACTCATAGCAAGATCAGTGACCAAGAGCTGCTGCAGATATCTCCAGGTTCAGCACTACTGTAAAAAGAGGAAGATTTTGGATGAGGGGGGGTGGCAGAGTACCTAAACTAAAAGTACACTGAACCACAGAAATACTGAGGTTGGGTTTTAGTTGGAGTGTCCGGTCTGACCTCTAGGCTGAGCAATTAGCAATGCTCATTTCAAAGTGAGGTGAATTTGTTCAGGGCCTCACCTACAGCTTCCCTAAGCTGACCTGTTCCAGTGCTCAGCCACCCTCATCCTGAAGAGGCTTTGTTCTGTAGCGCGACTGGATTTCCTTTCTTGGGACTTTCCACTGTTGCCTCTTGCATATTTCCAGTATTATCCATGGGGAATGCCATCAGCTCTAGAAGGCAATGCAGTGCACATGAGTTGGAGCTTGCTTCTTGCATTTCATGTCTTTCTACATGCAAGGAGATTCAGCTGACTGTTCTTCCCAGGCTGAACCTGTCTTCATTACTGCTTCTCCTCCTCAGGAGGAATAAGTGAATTACATGTAGGAATTTGGCTGCTTGCTTATGCACCAGATTTCTTTATCTGTTTATCATGGAAGCAAAGGCCTGAAACAGATCACAGGGTCATTTTTGTCTTTCCCAAGAGGTACATCACCTGTCAAAAGTGAGTCAACAGTGTCTGTGTGAGTTCTGAAGGACTTTAGAGACAGTTTTTTTCCTTTTACTAACATCCATTCAGACAATGGGAGCACAGCATTCTCCACAGTGCAGCAGGTTCTGTGTCTCCACTGGGTATTTTTGAATGAAGATGTTTCTGGCAGAAGAAGAAATGTCTGGTTAAGAGTGGAGTAAGTCTGCTGCTAATTGATAACCTGCAGTCCAGTGCAATATGACTCTAATGCAATCTGGCAGATCAAGAAAACTGTGCTGGCTTGTAATTCAAAAAGATATGATTCAGATTTGGGAAAAAAATAAATAGGGGGAGAGGGAATCAATACTGGGAAATCTCATCTATAGCTGCCATCTGAATCCTCCAAAGATTGAGCCCTCTGTAATTTGAGGTATTAATCTGGATGATCTGCAGAGGTTGGCAAGATGTAAAGGGAACACCAGATAACAGAAAGAAACCTCTTAACACTTTTATCAGGCCCAGTTTTCACTGTCAAACACATAAGAATTGAAAGGGCAAGCAAAAAGATCTGCAGCCTTTCAATACATAAGGCATTTGAAGTGTGCTTATATTGCTCTGGTAAGTTATTTCACTCCATCAGCAAAATAGTGGTCAAGGGAACCTGAAAGGATGAAACAGTTATCACATGGATCCTTGTGAAAAGCCCAGTATGAAGATACTGGTGATTTTCATGATCGTCGCGAAAATGCACACAACAGTTCAATTTTGATTGCATCAGGATTGTTTGGGTTTTATGTAAAAAATTCTTGTCTTTTGATTGGTATTCCTCTGTCCTCTGCATATCAGCTATAAATGACAGAATAATAATGACAAAGTTGGTTTTGTTTAAATGCTTACTATAATTCCATTTTGTCTCATTTATACCCTAATCAAATCACACAGAAAGTTGTCCAAGGGACAGAGCTAAAGGAAATGACAGTAAATCAAGAACTTATTGTCCTGACATAAAAAGTTTTAACCTTTATTAAAGGACATATATTTAGTCTGCAGCAAAGAAGTGCAAAAGGTTGAGCTGTCTGAACCACTTTGAGGCTGAAAGCACTTCCTCTGTTGCCTGCAGAGTCCAGCATCAGCCCAGGACATTGGCTTACACATGGCAAATAAGAAAGGGCATGGCTCATTAGGGCTTACAGGACCAGGTAATTTCATAGGAATAAAATAAATATTTTTGTAGTGCTGTCTACAAGTTCCATTCTTCAGCTGCGACAAGTGTGCTGCTGGAGGTATAAAATTTCAAACATCAATATGTGCCTTGAGGTTCTCTGAAGAGCAGAGACTGGTCCTCTAGTTTCTGAAAGCAGCACAGACCTGTAGCCATGACCTTGAAGCTGCCTGTGGGATCATCTCGTGCATCAGTGAGTAAGCAGGCAAGAGTGTGTTGCATTCCCCAAGAGACTTAAAGTACTCAGATAAAAATTTACCATAATAAATTAAACTTCAGGTTAGTAAGATCTTTATGGGTTTTGTTTTCTTTTTTTTTTTTTAACTCAGAAATGTGTGTTAATCACAGAGGTTAATGTTAAGATATTTTAATATCACTGAGCATTAGGGCTGGATAATTTTGCAAGTGGAAAATATCCTGAGGTAAGGACACTTTCCCAGGATCCCTGGGAGGTAGTTACACCCTATGAGGGAGGCCCTAAGGCAGTCCCCATTGCACCAGGCACTACACAAGCACACACAAACACACCTGCCTCAGAGAAGTTTCCATGTCAGAAGCCGTGTTGACTCCTTGTCCCAGAACAGATAGAAGTACAAAAGGATATTTGGGATGAGACTTATTTCACTTGACTGCAGACCTCTCCAGGGCAGATCCCGTGTTTTAGTCATGTGGGAAGCTTTGGCTGCCCAGCTGCAGCAGCTTGGAGCCTGAAAACTTGATGCACCTCCTCTGGTCTCCCTGTGGTGTCAGGTCACTGGTGGTTCTTATGAGCTGGCACTGATCTCTCGGTACCATGTAGTTGCCTTCCTTGAAATAACTTACTTCACACAGGACAGGGAATAAAACATGAATTAACAGTACCTTCCTCTGTACTCAAGCCAAGATACTTATATATGATCACTTAAAATGCACTCGGTATTTCTTTTCATTACATACAGCATGCAAGAGAACAAAATTGATTTAAACAATGGGCATTAAACAGTTTGTAAGAAGTTAGCCAGAATTACTATTTTTATACTTAGGCAATTGTGTTTATATCCTATCTTTTTGTAAACAGAGTTGTCTGATTTTGTTTTGCCTGTTTGTTTCTTTTATTTTTAATCTAGCCCCAAATATGAAGAGGCATGAAAGCTAAAATAAATCTTGATTAGATGTAGTTCAGGGTATATATAACTCCTGTGAGAAGAGGCAATTCATGTGAATGTAATGGGATGCCTGGCAAAACTGTAAATTCTTCAACGACAGAACAGAGCAGCAACTGTGCACCAGTGCCATTCTGAGCCTGACAACCATACAGCAAGAGCTGGAAAAATGTTTCCATGAGGTTGCTCAACAGAAAAAAAAGTTTCAGGACATTTAAATTCATTCATAATTTTGGTCTTGGGTTAACTAAGTCTTATAAGGAATCAGTAAATTCATTCAGATCAGCTGTATGGAAAGTGTTCACATTTTTTAAGACAAAATTCAAAAGTCACATTTTAGCCAAAAGCAGCTTCTCACCCTCTACCAAAATTTTTTTCTCTTTATTTTTCTTGGCTTTAATTTTGTCATCAAAACAATGAGTAATTTTCATAGCCCTGTTCGTATGTTGCTGTGCACTATCACAAACATGTTTCTTTGAAAGCTTTAAAAAAGACCAGGCTTGCTTACCACTATCAGACTCTGTTCCAATATGTAGGGGGAAAAAAGAGATATTAAGTATAGAAAAAAATTACCATTACTATAAAATAGTATTTCTCAGTGTGCCAATGATTTCTTTGATCTTTCTGGTGATGTTATGATGTCACAACTCTGTAGCTTTGGCCTATTTTTTGCATAGCCCTCACTGGGCTAGACTTGATGGAAATAAACATCTTACATAACAGTCCGGCTGTGCACTCAGCTTTTTTCCCTTCTCTATTTTTTTTTTCCTGAAGGAGATTTTCCCAGCATGAATTCTGTATGTGCAATTAACATTTGCCAAATTTCATCTTCAAAATCTGTTAGGGTTTATAAGAAGATTAAGAGACAGAGCTGATGTGTTTCATCACCCTTCCTATGTAATCACACAGCTTTACACTAGGAAAGAGAGCAAGAGGCAGGTTAAAACTGCAGTAATTCCCTTGAAAGGAGAACTGAAATAGAAGGCTCTGAATGTGAGACTTTGTACCACTGGGGTTATTTAAAACAAACCCTTTCAGGAAAGAGCAAAGATCAGATACAGATTGCACTCACAGACATAAAAAATACCCTGACCTGATAGCTTTTTCTGTTATGTTAATAGCAAGGAGAAGGGTGAACAGTATTGCACAGCAGAATCTTTAACTCTTTCTTTTCCTTTTTCTTAATTTTTTTTTGGCTGACAGTGTAGCAGGTATGTATACAGACAGACTGGACAATAAATCTTCCTAAAGAATAAAGGATGAAATGCATGTGCAGAAATATTTTTACCTAAAAGTGAATACAGAAATAGATGCAAATATACCAAGAAAAAATATACGCCGGAATATGTACCATAGATTGGCGTTAACCAAGTTGCATATACAGGTTTTTAAGTAAGGAAAGTTTATAGACAAAATTTTGCAAAGCTCTCAGTATTGTTTACTTTCTAAAGTAGAGTTGCAGGAGATACCATCAACCTCTGCTTTTAAAATGACTGAACAGTTTAAAATAATGACAATTAAAAACTTATTTTTTGGTTTTCTTGTAGATAATCTTCTGTTATTCCAGCCTTATGCCTTTAAGTCATTATATTTTAATCCACAAAGCTTAGGCAGGAGAAAAAGTTTACTTAAAAGAAAATGAGGAACCTGAAATTTATGGTAGTCATTGGGCACTTAAGCTAGGAATAATTTTTTCTTTAAATTTATGGTACCAGTTCTTCTCTCTTTCACCAGTTTCACCCCCCATATCTCTGTTGGCATTAGTGGCATGACCTGATGAGGTAAACTGAATCCTAAATGATCAGGCCTACAATTGCCAAATCAGTAGTGTTAAACCCTCTGTATTAGAAAAAAAAATACTTGATATGTCACAGTGGACATGAAGTAGCTTCTTTTCATTTTTAATAATTAAGTGCTACCTGTGTCCTTTAATTAGCCTAAACACTTGTGTGCTTGAAAGAATGGTCTGTAGTACTACAGACCTGAATCAGATGAAGGCTCACCTCCATCAGTTCAGGAAGACCCCGTTTCCAGGTGCACATACAGGATAAATGTCCTCCATTGGCCAATCTACTGCATTAACAGGCATGTAATCAATGTGCAGCACATAAAAGAGGTTTTTCCAAGCATTGTTGAAGTCAATACCTCTATCAGCAGGACAAAAATTCACTACTTCTGTCTTTCTTTCACCCTTTCTTTTCCACCGTGAACTACATTATCACATGGAAGCGCTAGGAATGATAGTGCAAGGGAAATCCTTGCCCATATCCTAAATGGCTCCCCAGTTTTTTTAGGTGAGGCAAGACGAAGAACTGGAAAGGCAAATAAAACCTAAATTTTACATTAGCTTGCCTTCAAGTTGCATGAATTTTTATGCCCATAAAGCTTGAAAAAAATAATGTAAAGTTTTGTGTAATGGATGTTGATTTTACTTAATTTATCTCATGTGTCTAATACTTATAAAGTGAGAACACTCTGGATTGAATCTTAGGATAATGTTTTTATTGTGCTGTATATAAGCCACACTCCAAATACTAACGTTGCCATATGAAATGGTAAACTACAGACCAGTATGTCACATGAATTGAGAATGTGTCACTGAACTTTAGAGTTGGCAGAGGCATTTACCTCTTAATTCATGTTTAATTTCAAAGGAACAACAGTTAGTGAGGGGTCCCAAAAATAAGTAAAATTAAATAAATCCAGGCAAGCAAAAGAGCATTCACTGTCTATTAAAATAAACCTCTTCCATGTAGCAGAACCTTCCTAGAAAATTGGTGATGCAGAAAATCCTTGTGAAAGACAGCTTGCTGAAACATAAGCTTCTAATTGGTCTGCAAAGTAGGAATAGGGGAAAAAAAACACCTGCTAGTGGTGTTTACGTAATCACACCACACTGTTCAGTCATATTACCGCCCTCGAAAACCCTGATTTCATTTCTGCTTATGAGCCTGACTTGTGCAATTGACTTCCCCTTGAGTTTGCATTCCTTGTAAGAGTCACAGATAAAAGCTGACAAAGTGTCATGACTTGAAGTCAGGATCATATGCTGGAAATACCAGTTAAGGAAGAACAAGCACTGCAGTTCAGTGAAACAGGATCATTGTCCCAGATTGCAGCTGCAAAACATAGCTATTTCTTAAACCAGGAAATCAACCTCCATCCACATGATGTATATTTGAGTTAGAAATGCATTGATGATGGCATTCAAGAGGTAACAAAAAAATGGACGCACAATCATTTCTGTCTGAAATGGAAGTGGAAGCTCTTAATTAAATAATTTGCATACATTTCTAAGTGTCAATGAAAATCTCTTTATCTAAACTACTGCAGCTTTACAAGGCTTCAAGCAAACAGATTTAAATTCCCCTTGCAGAACCAAGTACAAGAGATCCACAAACCAGATAACTGAACTGTGTATGTATGAGGAGCCCAGAAAACATGGAGAAACTATAATAGTTAATGTCCATTTAAAGAGAAAGGGTGATTTTTTTTTTTTTTGACACTCATTGTTAACCAAGAAAAGGATTATTCACTTCACAAGAATAAAAAAGTGAAGTCTTAAATGTCTTAAAGCATCACCTAAATTTAATATAATTAGAAGTCCAAAATATAAATACCATCAATCCCAAAGCTGTTATCAGATATAGTTTTACCTTAAAGAAGTGTTAACTCATTTTTTATGAAAAGACTTTAAACTGATCTCTTCTCCACCCAAAATTTTTCTATATTTACAAAAAAAATTTTGAAAACATTAAAAAGATATGAAAATACATGAAAACATTTTGTGAAAATGTTTTGATTTTTCCTAACAAAATTGATGAGGTGAACATTGAGTTCTCACAAGTGTCAAAAGTGACATCTTTTCTTTCACATATGCACTAAACATTGCACCTGTACTTCAGTAGCCTGATAAAATATTTTCTAAATGTTGATTGCAATCAGTACTGCTTCTATAAAAGAAATGTCCCATTCATCTGGCAATAATAAAAGTATCATTAAATCATAGAATCTCTAAAGGACACCTTCCACTAGTCCAGGTGGCTCAAAGCCCCATCCAATTGAGCCTTAAGCACCTCCAGGTATAAGGCATCCACAGGTTCTCTGGGCAACCTGTTCTAGTGCCTCACCACCTTCACAGCAAGGAATTTCTTTCTAATGTCTAATCTAACCCTACTGTTTTTTCAGTTTAGAGGCATTCCCCCTTATCCTGTCACTGCATGCCCTTGTAACAAGTCCCTCATCGGCTTCCTTGAAGGCTCCTGTCAGGAGCTGGAAGACCACAATAAGGTTCCTTGAAATATTCTTTTCTCCAAGTTGAATCGGTTAAGTCTCAGAAATTATGGTCAGCTTCAGTCTGTGTGTTAAACCCTTCTTGAGATGATAGAATTATCATGTCCATCTTCCGAAGATAAGAGGTTCTTTCTCCGTATTCATTTTTAGACGTCTGTACTGGTTTGGCTCTTGGGTGGAGGACGAAAATTTTCAGTCACTGACATTTTCTAAGAGCTACCTAAGATATGAGAGAACTGATTAAAAAAAAAAAAAAAAAAGCAAAAGCACAAAAATATAGTCTTGGTGCATAAAAATGCTTGTTGACATCACAACTACACTGGAAATCAGTGGCATACAGAGTTCTGTAACTCAGATTCAAACTTCCATAACTAATTTAGGAAAGTAAACCTTCTCTTTCCTCTTGCCTATATACAGAAATTTTGTTCTTTTCATCAGTATGATCAATGATAAAAAAAAATCTATCAAGCTTAGTAATGCTGAATTTCTAACAAAATGAATAAACAAATGCAATTTGTGATTTCTTCATGGCAAAGCAGGTTCTAAAGTTTGATCTGAACTTAGTCAAAGTAACAGCAAAAAATAAGTGGAAACTGTACGCCCACATTATTTCAAACCAGGTTTCCAGAATAATTTATGAGCTTCATGAAATTTGCAAGTCATGGACATCCATGCCTTTTCCACGTGGAACTGACACTTACTGTGTATGATTTATGAGTGACACTGGTTAAAAATTGGATGCCAGCTGAATATGTTCCTTAAGCCAATTTTATGTACATCTATAGATACAATGTCAAAACAAAAAGGATAAACCAACCAAAAGTATTAACAAGATTTAATGCATCACCTCCCACTTCTTCAACTACTGTTCAAGAGAGGAGGAAGACACTGAGAGGATGGGGGATGGTCTCAGATGTCAAATTTTAACAGCACTCACTTTCCTGTGACAGCATACAGATTTGGAATATATAATCACGAAGGGAAAACACAAAAACATCTGCTCGTAAAGTATCATACTTTAAGATGCTCCCAGATTAGCTATTACTTAGGTATTGCTCAGTTGCATAAACTCTGGTGTTACATAAGGATTCTCAGTTAGATCTGTCACTGAAATGTGCAGACTGTCACACTCAATGGCTCTGAGCAATAAATGAACAGTAAGAGTCCTCAGACATAATTTAGAAGGTTTTCCAGACCTAAAAGGTATCTTTCTTTACCTCATGCTGCTCAGTGGAGCAAAGTATCACTCAGTTCTGCATCCCTGACTGCATCCTATGCTGTACATAACACCTGCCATTGCCAGGGCCTAAAAGGACTGGTCCAGACTGAAAACTTTCTCCTGCTTCCTGTGACACTCAAACCAGAGGAATTATCTTCCCATGAAAGCAGAGGTTAGCAATTCCTGCATAACGCCTTCTGCTGCCTCATTCCTTTTACATGATGTGAAGAGGATGGACTAACATGAGGGTCTGACAATAAATCTTCAACATTAATTCAAGCAACATTCTGATTTGTTTTCTATCCTGTTATTCGTGGCCTTCCTTCCTTTTTATGCCCTGTATTCATACTCATCCCACAGAGATATTAATGAGCAGGTAAAACAGATGCTGTCACCCTTCTGAATCAATGGAAATTATACAGGGAGTGAAACTGGGTTTATCAGATGATATTAAAAATAAATATTTTTAATAAAAAATAAAATAATAAAACAATATAAATAATATAAAAATAAAATAATAAAAATTATTTTTATTAAATAACTAATCAGATTATATTAAAAATCTTTGGGGCTTGGTAGCTTTAGCATAAAACTTGGTGAATTTCCTAAGTTTCTTGTATTTGCTTTTACTTCTGCAGTGACCTAGGAAATATTCCAAGAAAAATTGTGACCCCAAGTATAATCCTTTTGGAAAATAATTCAGAATATATAGAATAGATACAATTATATGTCTTCCTTGTGAAAAGCCTCATTTTATACTTTCTTGACTGCATGTGCCCTAAATAAACACTTGCCTAACTCTAGTTCATGCCATTGATGGCAACCTGACTACTCTTGAGTTTGCAGTCAACTGTGAGTTTTTGGACCAAGATCTATCTGAGTGTATTGCATGCTTTTGTGGGAATATGGGAACTGCGGGCTCAAGAACATCATCTGAGCCCTGCAATCCAATTCTCTCTGTAAACATATTGTGCAATGCTCAGATGGACCTAGAAAGAGTCCTAGAAAGAGGACTTAACATCCTCTTGCGCACCATGAACTACGTCACGGTGAGCAAAAAAATCCCAAAGTTCAGCCAGTCTGACCCAAGGCAAAAATATTCCTATGACCACTGCTTGTGGTTTAGCCAAAAAACCACTCAGGAGGCTTTAATGCTTTTAGCTAGCTGTGATACAAGTATAGTGCTTCATCGGAAGGCAAGAAACCCAATAAAAAACCCAACCAAAAAACCTTCAGATAGAACACTCCAAAACCCCAATTGTTGCTTATATTCAATAGATCTTCATTTTGTTAGTTAATTAAAATAGAATTAATTGGACTAAAGGCAAATGCCTACTTGTATGACAACATTTGATGGTCAACGGAAAGAAAAAAAAAGGGCAAATTAGTTTCTTCCTAAAGTAGATACTTTTAATGGTTTGGATTTTTGCACCTTAAAATTGTTTAGTTCACTCAGTTTGTTGTAAACTAGGTCTAAGATAACTAGCTCCAAAGTAGGTGCTCACACTGCAAGCAATCACTGAATTAGATGAATCTCATGCTTGAACTGTAAGAAGTATTTTCTTGATTTGAATTGGAATTGCTGGCTTTTTTCTTCCAAAAACATTCTTGCTTTTTTTCTTCCACTCTGAGTGACAGACAAAACAGATACATATCCTGAGCACACATATATTTTTGTCTTATTCATTCAAAAAGCTGAAGTAAAAGACTTCTAACTGAAAAGCAATAAAAAATGATAACTGCAAATAGTATTTACCAGCTGTGATTTGAGCCCAGATTCAACTTAGAATATATTCAACTTAGAATGTTAGAAATAGATAGAAATTGAATTTTCTTGAGTGAAGAAGTGATACCACTCATTATAATATATATGATTAATGTGTGATTATTTTGAAAGGAAAATATCTGGTAATACCAGGGTATTTTCTCCAGGCTCGTTGTCAGGCAAATTCTTAAAGCTATTGTTTGAAGATTCCCACAGTCGTCACTTAAAGCTCTATTCAGCACCAAATACCAGCACATGCCTGAACAAGCTGCACTTAAATGTTCATTCCCACAATCCATCCTCTGGTGTTTCAAACTGGATTGCTACTTGCGTTAATGTGTAAGGCAAAATTCTTTCTGAGTAAAGCTGCTAGTGTCTTATCTCACACAAATTAAGGATATTGTCCTACTGCATAATGTAAATGCATGCAGGATGGACAAAGATGATTCCTGGCTTGTGCAAGTACAATTTTCATGTACAAAATAAAGATTGTATTTATATACAAAATATATGCACTGGTTTGGGCACGAATCTTTCTCATTCCCATACAAGCAGAAGTCAGTATTAGCATGGTGGGATCTGGAGAGCAGAAGGGACAATTCATCATTGGTCCCTGCAGTTTTATGGATGCCTTCCTGCAAATCCATGATGACATCCTATGTTGTCAGTGGTACTGAGAACTTTAAAATACTTAAAAATCCAAAGTTTTACCTCTGCTCTAAGTATTTAGATCCTTTCCCACCAGCAGCTTCATGTGGTGAATATTGACCTACTCCTGCTTGCCCTTTTTACCTGCTGTGAGGGAAGCATCAGGATGGGTCTGACCTGTTTGCTAAGAAGACAGAATCAAAAATGGAAGCTGCTTGTAGTTAAAATTGCATATCACTAGTAGATCTTCTGCCCACAACTGAAATGAAATAATTCAGTCAATCATCTGTCTACCTATAAGAATATTGTCCTTTTTTTGTGTTTTTCACCTAAAAAGAGGGGATTGTTGTACTTTCCCCCGATCACCCTGTATACCTGGCTGCTACAAGATTTGTCTGCCTTTTAAATTTTTTTTAATTGCTGTTTTATACAAAGTCTTTACAAGTCGTCCTGTTACACTTCAGTGAACTTTCAGTCAAAACAGTAGGTAATAACCCACATTACTCTGAGTCTTAGCTAAGTATTTTTCAGAAGCATTACTATTTTCAGCTTCTGAGACATTTAGGCACATTCCTTAGATGAATATTGTTCTGCAAAATATTTACAATAAAACTCAACCCCCCTGTATTCTTACAAAATTATTTTCTTGTTTTCAAGATGGTGGTTTGGATTTCTGTCCTTTGAATGTGATATATTTTCTCAGCCTTGCATTTTGCATTCTGAACCATAAAGCTAAGCTTTATTAGGACAGCTGAAAGATTTAGATCTTCTGCATTAGTAGTGTGATGCTTAGCAGTAAATTTCTCTAACCTTCTGGATAAAATACGTTCAGCCAAAGAAAAAGGATTTTAGAGTTGTGTTCCTTTTAACACAACAGTGACACCTCTCATATGCTGCAGCAATAGAAATAAAACCAGTAGTCATTCCTTTGCCAAGTTTAGACTGAAGTCTTAAAAGGGACTTTTTTTTTTTGACAGAATATTTTATAAGTACATAAACATCTGCTTCCTTAAAATATCTTTGGTTTACCCCTCAGCTTATTATGTTCCTGTTTGGCTTTTTCTTTTCTGGCTTTTCAAGGTTAGGGATGAAAATGTAATGCTTGAATTGGTTGGTTGGCACACATTTTGGAAGTCTAGTTTTGGCAAGGCAATCTGCCTTTGTTATACAGTGAACTTAAAGCTTAAGGGACCTTAAACCGTGCTTGATGAATTAACAATATCTTAAAGACATCCATTCTGCTTACAATAGGACTTTAGCACAGTGAAACAGTATTTGCGAGGAGGACAATTCATTGTTGTTAAGAGTATTGGTGGTATTCTCACAACATGATTCTAAACATCTAAGCAGGTACCCCAAATCTGGACCTGACACTAACCCCTGTGCTACTAGTGAGACAACACATCACTGTTGTTTTTCATGTTTCATTTCCTCAGAGAATATGAAAATTAGAGTTTCATGAATGAGCAAATATTAAAAAGAAATAAATAGAAGAAATGAAAGCAGATTATGTTTTTATGGCTCTAGGCCAAAATGGTCTTTTGAAGGATATTCAAGATTAGAAAAACACACTTACTGGTGCAGTCCTGTTTCAAAATTAACGTCAATTTATGTAGTCTAAGATGACAACCTAAATCTACTATTTTGATTCATGCCATTAATTCATGTTTGTTCATATCAGAACTGTGTTTTTGCGACAGATTTCCCAGTCATCTCACCTAAATATGCTTCGGCCTGCATATTGGTGTAATCTTGGAGCACCTAAATTGGAATCCTTTGGGATGAAACTAAACCAGCAGCGCTCAGCTCTCTGCTGAACACCAACCCTCCAGCAGCAGCACCTCTGCTCCATGCCAGCTGCTGCTGGGTGTTCAGTCTTTGGGAAAAACTGACCCAAAGTATCACACACAGCACGAGCTTTGGTTCCTCTGTGTCTGTGTCTCGCTCTGTGGGTGGAGAACCCCGTGGCTCCCACTGCATGCACATGTGGCCTCTGTCATAGACAGCACGGATCTGAACCTCAGCTGCTGCTCAGTGCAGGTTCTTCTTCCTTTAGCATCACTGAAGTGGCACTGATTAACATGACTTAAGGTACAGGGTCAAGTGAAATGTTTTTGAATGGAATTTATGGCAGAGGAAAGATGTTCTAGACATTGATCTGGCCTTTTTATTTTTTTTTTAAAGAGATACTTATTATTCTTCTGATGGCTAAAAAGTAACTCCAATGAAAACCACAAAGCAGGTGCTGCTCTGCTCAAAACACTTCACTGCACTTCAGCCATTGCAGGACCACTTGCTAATCTAAAGCTGTGGTCCCTAAGAGCTTAAATGATGCAGGTAATAAAATCAAACAGATCAAACCATGGACAGAAAATAGAAAAAAAAAGGTGTCTAAAAAATTTACTTTATGATATAGAGCAAGGCCTTGACCATGCTGAAAGACCTTGGATTCCTAAAAGCCTGAGCTGATCTTGCTTTCATTTTATCATCAGACCTATCAAATACAGAATCTCGGCTGACATCTATGTTTATAGTTCTAATTTAAACACTATTGAAAATGTAGTTTAATGTAGCCACCAAATTGCATACAGAACCACAAAGAAAATCAAATATATTTCACTTGCTTCTGGTATTATTCATTATATTTATTATTAGCAAGTGGCTTGACATTGTGGGTTGAATGCAAAAGGATTCATATTTTGCTTGATAGTGGTAAATAACTTTTATGTAGGAAGATTTCAAAGTCATTACACTGTTTGTTTCACATTTGCTTCCTAAGCAAGCAGGACCTGGGTCCTCCTGAACCCCAGCCATTTTGTTTTGCAGATCAAAGTGGGTGATTGCAGCACACCTTCTGGCCTTAAAATATGTTCCTTGTTTGTATTACAACACCATCAGGAAAAAATCCACTGTGCCAGGCCCAGTAAAAGGCGTGATCAGAGATAGTCTTTGCCCCTGAAGGACTCAGCATCTAGATAAATACAAACATTTTGTGCTGTAGAAATCAGCAGAGAATTCCTCTGAGGCTAAGCACAAAATAGTCTAAAATAAAATTATTGCGAATTGTTACATAAAACAGCACTGGATTAATGTGAAATGTCAACATGTTTCAGGTAGGTTTTGTAAGGCTTCTTTCTAATTTGTCTGTTCTTGTACGCCACTAACATTTTCCAAGCCATTAAAATACCTGTTACAGCCCATTAGTGTTGCAGAATAAAATGTGCATCTTCTCTTGAGCATTATTCTTTTACAAAAATGGGTTTTCTACCAGATATGTGAACTGGATATACATACTGACAAATTTTCCCCTATATTTCCTAATTTGGAATCTGAACTGATCAGGTCCTTGTCAATCAATGTGATGGACTTGTATAACTAAAATGTTAGAAAGGGCTTTGAAATGGGCAAAAAAGCAGAATATGTAACCCTAAAACTGATGGTGTCCATCAAATTTTCCATTAAGGCATTTTTTCCATGTATTAGAGTAATTTATTGACCTTTCATGCTGTGTATTTCATGCTCCTGCCAACGAATGCTAGCCAAAATTTTCGATTAGAAATGTAGACCATCTGAAAAAGAGGCTGTTTCTTTTCACTTCCATTTCTTACTCATTTATTTTTGTATTTATTCAAGTCCTCTGGAGAACTGCAAAGACTACATTATGCCCAGTTAATTTACAGCCCTCATTTTTATTGGGTTACTGTGAATTCCAGTTTTTAAATCAGCGTTGCTATGTCACAAAAAGACATGTGTGTACATCTTGTATGCAGGGCTAATTTTGTATGAAAGTAAGTGCTAGGATGAGGTGCTAGAATGCTAATAGCATATTTGTGAGTTTCATAGCAGCAGAGCTGACAGGCAAACAGATTCTGGCATGTCATTTCAGACTATTTTGTCACTAAATTAGCTTCGTGAAAATGGTTTTTAGCACTTTCAATTTTTTTGGTTTGGTCTTCATCTTTTTATTTTTCTGAAGTCTTCTAAATTGCAATTAATTATGTTAAAGTTTCAAGTTCTAATGAGTCGAAATAATTTTTTCCTAGTTTTCTATTTACAGATGTTTCCTAAGTGAAGAACTTGGGAGGCCAAGGTCAAATTCACAGTACAAGATATTTGAGGTATTCATTTGTTAATAACTTTTACCTTATTTCTGCTTTGATTTTGCCTGGCTTCAGTCTCCAGACACTTTTTCCCCCCCTTTCTCTTTGCAAAGTCCTATTACCTTCTTCCTATGCAATACATGATGACTAGTCCTTTGGCAACTATGAAGATTTCTTTCAGTTATTAATTTATTTTTCATCCATTAAAAAGTCCCACCCAGAGTCACAATGCATTGGGTAAAATAGTTTTGGCCTGACAAAAGGCAGACAGGCACTTCACAGATACATTAGCCTGAGCCTGGATGAGCACAAAAAGCAGCAAAAATTCGGTCACCTCAGCTATTTTATGAAGCTCTCTGGGGTCACTGAGGAGTTGTATCCACACTATTATTTTGAAAAGTTGTGAATAAAGACATAGAAGCCAGCATAATTAAGTTCTGTTTCAGAGCAAGGAGCAGGACCCAGTGTGATGTGTCTTTCCTCTTGCAGTTAACAGGGAATCTCATGTTGGCTTCAAGAGGGCTCTGATGTCTCCCTTAGCCACCTGTTTCTCTTTCCATTGCATTCTTCCCTTTCACTGACCATTCTACTTCATCCAAAAATCATGGGATTCCTTTAATTTGTACCAACAAATTTGATTTTAATCAGGTCCAGGCAAAGGATTCAGGGTTGGTTGGTTTGTTTACCCTTTATCATTTTACTCAACACTGGTCAAGCACAAAAGTAAAAATTAAATAACTGACATCTAGCCCTTATTCTTTCAAAACACAATTACCACAGTATTAGCAAAGCTGTCTGAAACCATCACGCAGGGGGACACAGGTTCCAGCAGCAAAGCTGGCTTACGAAGCTTCATTCTTTTCCTATCCGTCCTGCCGCTGACTCCTCTCCCTCACCTCCTCAGTGCTATGGGAGGAGTAATTCATGGGTCCATACTGCATGTCACAGGAGTAGTTAAAAGAAAAGCCCTCTCCAAAATAAGCCTTCATTTCAGCGCACAGGTACTGCTGAGCCAGTGCAAAAACAAACCATGTAGTGGTGGTTATGGCAACGAGCGGCTGAGGGAAGCAAACCAGTCAACAGCTTCTTCAAAAGGCTTCTCCTCCCTCATCTGGGTGCCATGGACTGGCCCTTGCATGAGAGCTGGACTGTGCCTACTGAAAGAAAATAGTATTCGTGCATAAAAAAATGAATAGCCAGTCCGGAGATTACTCATGAGATAATAAGATCAGAAAAAAGAATTTTATGATGGTTTCACAGAAGAAAATATTGCATAGGAACAAGGTCTGACCTCTTCAGGGCATATTATCAATATTTCATGAGCCTGTGAGGAAAGGAAACATTTAGCAATGGAGCATTAAATTTCCATCTGAAAATTTCCATGTCAGTGGCAAGCAACAGAAATAGTAGCTTGGACTCTGAATCTGTGGCGTTTTTTAAGGAATTCAGAAATTACCTGTTGAAAACTTGCATAAAATTGATTCAGGAAAAGTAGTGCTTAAAGTTACTGAGTGGGGTTTTATTAAGCAAGAATTCTTCAGTAATGGTTTAAAAAAAAATCATTTAAATAGGTTTCTGACAAGGCGTGTACACAATGTACTAAGACATATTAAAAGTATCTCTGATTTTAACCAAATGAAATGTGTCTGGGACTTGAGAATTTCCCTCCAGGAAGAAAGGATTGAGAATTATGCTTTCAGGTTCAGCAAAATATTGAAGTGAGGTGCTTAAAAACTGAGGGAAAATGTTTCTGTTGGAAAACACAATTTCATTGGAATTGAAACACTTTGAATGAATAAATCAGCTCTAATGAAATCTTCTCGGGTAAATCCTTGCAAGGAGATTCTCTGATAACATAAAAAAAATACTTTTACTTCTGATTCTTTTGTTTAGACTTTTCAGTCCTTTTAATAAATCAGCCTCTCTTCATTATGCCACACTATATCATACTATATAAATTAAGAAGACTTCTTTTTCCTGGAAAATAAATGCTTCAGTACTATTTTGTCAGTATTTATTTTTAAACTTCTTATTCTTCTGGAAGTTTCTGATGAGAAGTCAGCCATATATTAAAACATTAAAACTTCCCAGAGAATTTTATTTCATGACCCCCATCATCTTTTGATTCCGCACTCAGTCTTTCCTTAGTACTCTGAGTGACATGCTGTCCAGGACGAAGCCTACTGAATTTTGTAGTAAATGACCCTTTGAAGAAGATACCTAGCCACACTTAGGGGTTCCATCACTAATAAATGGGAGAGGGCTGAATGAGAACTCAGCCAAATGAGATCTTTATTTGCCTGGGAACATAATTAGGCAAACACATTGCTCATGACAATGAATGGATTAAATAGTTTTATTTCCCTGTATGTTCACATACTGGCATTTTTACTGATATAGCCTGACTAGGATGGTCGCATAAATATCCCTACTCTCTAGTTTATTCTCCTTCCAGTATCGGAATTTATTTTAGTGATACGTACTTAGCCACACATGCAATCATGTTCCCTCAGTGCTCCTGTAACCCTGCCCAGGCTGGAAAGGGCTGCGGCATTACTTCAGTTCCATCAGCGCACTGTCATTTGTGTCCTATCTGGTGGTTTTTGTAAGACATTGGTGAGAAGAATGAGAAAATGTCTGCTACTTAAACTACTGTCTAATAGTCCAAACTGAGACCAGTGTGTTCACGATTAATAAATGGTGACTGACAGAAGAGTGGATTCAATCTATTCCTTTGGCAGATGCATTAATTGATGTGTGTTCTCCATACCTGAGGAGATGTGACCATTTTGCTGCGCAAAACTCCAGCCATGAGCAGCAAACCATCATAGCGGTATTTCCACAAGAGAGGGCAAACCTTTACATAAGGAATAACCATTTTGTGCACGTGGTTGGTGGCTCATGCAGGGGCAGCTGCTGCCTAGTGCAGGCAGAGGGCTGTGCAGAGCCAGCTGCGCTGGCAGAGCACAGGTCCTGCCCTTCGTGTGTAGCACTGCCGTGAGGAGAATGGACAGTCTCATTTCCCACCAGTGGTTCTCTGCTGAGGCAGGGGCGTGAGAAGTCCGTAACTAATTCAGTGATAACTAAAATTCTATTTTGCTGCTCAGAAGATGTGTCCTGATGAAGAGAAAAAGAGGGAAGAGAAAGCTTTCCTGGTCTATTAAATTAGGGGTTTGTCATTTAAAGCAAAGAGAATAACATATTTTCATTTTCCTTGGCATCAGTAGTGTCAGCATGTACTTATCAAAGAGTGAAGTAGGTAAGGGCACAGGAGAAATATATCTAGAAAGTAATGGGATTTTTCAGAGTAATTTCTCTTAAATATATATTTCTCACCTTATACATATTTGTTTAGTAACATGAATTATGCTAACTGCTTATATCAGATGACTTCATCTGAAAGCATGACCTTGTGCATAAAGCCCTTAAGCTCTGATTTTGCAAAGATTTATGTATGTATTTAACTTAATGTATCCTAGGTCTTCCCTAGCTAAACTGAGGCCTTTTTACATCATTGTAATGAATGTGAGTGCATTTGATGACTACTTTCTAACCAATCTCATTACAAGACCACTTCAGAGAAACCACAGTGTAAATAAATGATAGACTCTGTGAGTAGGCCAATTGATTTCAATTATGCCATTCACAATGGGTTGTGTATGTCTGTGTGCACGTGAGTATTTATCCATATGCGTCTCTTTGCAGAATCAGGTTACTCTTACATGCCTGACCTCTATTACTGACTGAACCTAAATGAGAACTCTTAGCAATTCTATCTTCTAATGCTTCATATTAAGCATTGTATAATGAGTTGTTGCTCCCTTTCTTTAGTTATTAGGGATTGTTATTGTCTCTGGGTTGCATGATGAGACAATTACTTTTTATTCTGATATCTATTATGTGTAGTCATTACATAGTAGTATGAGAAGCCCTGGTAGTCTGCCACTGAGTATGGATTATCTCCTTCTGTGCCTAGATAACTACAAAGGTTGAAGGCAATGTTCCCCATCTGTGACTCTGCAAAACACTGAATACACATTTTCATCTGCATTTCCAGTACAGTTAATCACATTGTGAAAGAGATTACACTAAATATATTATCAAGACCAAACCATTAACCAAATGTCACTCAGATGTGTCAGTGAACAAAGGGTGGAATCCAGAATGATGTGTTTAACAGACCTTGAGCGTTCAAGTCAATAGTTATTCTGATTCTTCCATCCATCAATATGGGCAAATGCTGTATTTCCAAGCAAAGCTTAGATCTGACAACTCAATATTTGTATGTGATGAGAATTGTAATTATTTTCATTTGAATGTTAATTAATTTATTTGATAACTGCCTATTGGGCTTGTGCTCCATCTGGCCCAGTTTCATGTGCCTTGAAAATATTTATTTGTGGTCCAACGATGAACACCAGGTGTGTTTATATGCTTTGAACTAATGATGGGAAGTGTCATTCTTTAGAATTCCTGAGGCAGACTGCAGGTATTTAATTGTGAGTCTATTAATTTCATCATCTGAATCTGTATTTCTGTTATTCTTTGCATAAACAGGGAAAATCTGAGTCAAGAAGCTTTCCCATATACGCTAGCACACATGTGTTTTAAAAGCTTAATGGTTACTGCATTATATACATTACACGATTTCCACAGTCATTTGGAGAAAGCAAGGCATGTGTGTATTAGTTTAGTTAGATAAAATTCAGTACAAATGCAATGGGCTTCTGGGAGGAACAATCTAAACTATTCACACATGACTGACTTTTAAATTAATGGCAAGCACTTGGGAGAAGTTCTGGAGTCATTGTGGACAGCTCAATAGAAACATCTGCTCAGCACAGCACTGGCAAAATAATGAACAAACGACCATTCAAGCCAGCTCCCCACCTTTCTGAAGTTGCAGAATTGAAATGGGACTCAGCTCACTAACCTCAGCAATTTAAAAGTTAGACATCCTATGTAAAGTAGTCACTGAGGCTCTTTCTGTGGTCAATGGAGGGAGACTAACCTCTGGAGGACAATCCAGCTTGCTAAAGTATGTCTGCAGTAAGCAGAATGAAGTGTCGTTTTGAGGTGGCATCTTTTCCACCAGCTGTAGAAAGGTAAAGCAGTTGCTTTAAACTCCAGTTGTAGCTTTTAAATATATAAAGCTGTGGAGGATGTTGACATCCCCATGCCTTGCTCTCAGCCCTTAATATTGCATTTATTTTGCTGAAAAATAGTGGAGCTTAGCTGATAAGGCTCTTGGCAGGTACAAACAGGACCACATATCTCACAGATACTGCACTTACCAGACTTTTTATGCTGGGCATTGTAGCTGTCTTCAGAAACTCTGCAAGCAGGCAAGACACTGTTGTGGTCAACCCCATAAGCTTGGACTCTCCTGGCTGAGGTGTTTGTGGCTGCAGTACACTTTCCTATGGCAGCTGGCATTCCTGTTTCGTCCGCATTTTCATAGTTTAATCAGTGGAGAACCTGAGGACTGACTCATTTTTTAGTTGTTGTGTTTATTATTTGGCGTGGTTGTGTTCCTGACTCCTTACCTGATCTGATGGCCTAACCCAGTAGTAATTCAGGAACAGTATGCAGTTTTGTAAGCAGGGGAAAAGAGTGCTATTGGTGTAGCATTATTTTAAGAGAGAAACTTCCTGTTGCAAAATGTAATAATAATATGGATCATGGATCGGGTCTTCTTTATTCCATTCCTCAGTAAAAGTTTCCTTCAGGATCAGTGTGAGCTCCTACCCCTGATTTCCCCCACATTCTCTCAGTAGTTCCCTAACAGTGAATGCAGAGCTTGGGATTCACCTGTTTTCATTTTGAATATATGCTATTTAGGAGAACCTTTGTAAAACTTTGAAGCAGGTATCTGGAGAAACTTATCAAGGAAGTGACCTTTGTTTATGGCTTGCCCATTCCCAACAGGGAGAAAAAGATTTACAGCGTTCACAGGAAATGAGATTAATACATTTTTTTTAAACTCTTAGCTATCTTTAGCTGTTAACAAGTAGGATTTGAAGCTCCTTACTTTTAACATGATGTGTGAATATACTGTAAATACGTAGCAAGTGACACACCTTGTGAATTTTTAAGCCTAATACAAATAAACCCAGTGCACTGGGAATATTGACAAAGCTAGAATTTCCATACCTAAGGATCAGACTATTTGTTCTAGTTCAGGTGTAAAAACTATTACACAGTACAGCCATTAAAATCATTCTTCCAGCTGCTAATGTTTGGTTTGTTTACAAAATGTTCTGAGTGCAGCCTGTTAGAATTGATAAATGCACAACTCAGCAAATTCCATCTGGGTATTTTTAATAAATTGGAGGGCAAATGCAAATAGGAGTGTGAATTTCAAGTTACTGTGCCTCCCAATGTCCTCAACAAAGGAACACCAGATTGTCCATTTGCATACATTTTCATTCACAGTAGTCCTTATAAGTACACGCTTCCTTTAAACTTACAGTGTAATGCAAAAGAAAAAAGCCAACAAAAAACAACCTCCCCCCAACAAACCAACAAAAAAAACCCAAAAACAAAACCTCAAGGAAAAGAGATAAATTCTATGAAGCTATGGACCTACAGTCAATTTAAGATAAATGTCATATAACTAGGTATGAATCTGATACAAGAGGAGGAAACTTTCATGAAATATGTCCAATTCCACTCCCATGATACTGGAATGCATAGTGCACAATGATATTGCTCAGCTACATGGGACAAAAACATAGAAATGTCTTGTCAGACGAATTCTAATATTATCTGAAAAAATATATAGGACAGCAACACTACAGAGTTTCATAGATAAAAATTGGCTTTTTTTTTTCCCTGCAATGGAATTTCTTTGCTATCTTAAGAGAGCAACTTAATCAGCCCTGAAGCAGCTCCAAAATAGCCTTATAGCAATATTAAAAGAGGTTAAATTAGAACTATGTCTCACAATGGGATCTGTAGTTGAATAATTAGAAATAAAATAAACAAGAAGGACATCTAAAAGGCTCTGCTGTCAGACTGCTTTTCAACACTTTTTGGTAGGATGGCAGAATAAACTTACTTTCCTCCCATGCAGAAGACCATGGAAATTCAGATTCACCACACAGTATGTCATTGTCAGCTATTCTTTTTAAGACCAGGATCAGTAAATATGAATATAAAAACTGACTGCTCATGTGAATCCTAGTTCACTTTTATTCACATCCAAAATCTGACTCCTCAAGAAACATCCCGCCTTTGTTATGAATATTAAGCAAAATCACCCTTCCTTTTTAAGAAA
Source organism: Machaerirhynchus nigripectus (assembly GCA_013397975.1). Taxonomy (NCBI): domain Eukaryota; kingdom Metazoa; phylum Chordata; class Aves; order Passeriformes; family Dicruridae; genus Machaerirhynchus; species Machaerirhynchus nigripectus. Next base: position 660,210 of record VZRQ01005527.1, on the reverse strand, counting down.
GACTAAAAGCTGTAGATGAAAAACAATTCTTCGTTAAGCACAAAGGAAGATTAATTCTGGAAAACCCAGGTGAGCTTTATGGTTAGCACGTTCCTCTTTTTATCTTAAATTAGGTTTGAAGGAAGAGCACTCTGCCATATCAGCACTGTGGGTGGTACAAGGGTTTCCTGCCCAGTACAAATTCAGTGTTTGGCTCAAGGAAGTTGATAGTGATGGTCCTGACTCCAGAAGTGGAGATGTCTCTTGCACTGCACTGTTTTCGTAATAGGAGATGATTAAACCTCTGGTCTTCTGCAAATGATGTGTTAATTTTCTGGAACACTAGAAAATAATATGGATTTTTTTTAACCGTGTGTATGGTAGCCTTGAAATGTTATTTTAATCAACAGAAATGCAGTTTCATCCAAGGACTTATCTCCAACAGGCAGTATTCATCGTTCAACGCCTGTATGGATGCTCTCACACTTGGCAATATAAAAATAAAATTAATTATGAGACAAAGGTAACGTCACATAGCAGGAGGTGACACATTGTACATGATGAATAACCATGGCAAGGGGACAGTAATTTAGGCAAAAATAGTAGTTCACAAGTGTGTCATAAGTTCAGATTTGGCCGCAAGTTAACTGCTTGCCGAATAGTTGGGTTGGTTTTTTTCACTTGCACAGATGTGAATCGAGCTGCTGAAGATCTGCGGACTAAAATGAGAGTGTTTGTGATGGATAATTCAGCTGTCCTACTAACCAGTTTTCTGGTTAACGTACTGGTTGAAATAAATTTAAATTTTTTGCATCTATTGACAAATGTTATGTGTAAGTTTAAATAACTGAGGGGACATCATGGCTGTGACTTATCTAGGCTCCAAGAGTATAATTACCATGTCCTGCGAAAAGTTTAAGACCATATCTGTTGAATTTATTAATTTTCATCTGAGTGTCATTCCTGTCATAAACTCCACATGGGCAAGAAAAGATGCAGGTGGCGTTGTGCTGCTGGTGTCTCTAATCTCCACTCTGCTGCAAGCTCTTAAACAATTAGCCTAATTTTTGTAATTAGTTTTGATCTGGGGTCTGGGGTCTGCAGAATATTAGGAACTGTTTCAACAGGCATCTATGAAAGGGGTAAGCAGTGTTGTAGCTGAAACACGACTTAGTTAATTTTCTCTCAGAACACCTGGAATCAGTATTATCAGCCAGAAACATCTTGTGTCCTGTATTTTTTCCATTATCTCTAAAAGGTGCTTTATGAACCCTGGGTGGTATAATGATGAATATTGTGACAGGAAAAGGGATTTTCTACATTGATGTGACACTGTACAGTGATAAAGACAGCTCTTTTTTGTGGAGCTGGGAGCCATTATTTATTCATTCATTTATTTCTTTTACTGAATCTACATGCACTGGAGTGATATTGCATTAAACTTCAGCCCCTAGTGAACAATATTTTGGCAACCATTTCTAATCAGTGGAAATAAATTGGACCAAAAGCCTGTGTACTAGAAACAGAAAGTGTACCACAGCAAGGCTGGACTCTTCAGTCACAGAGAAAGAGAACAGAACAGTTTATGAGTTGCTGGATTAATGTACCAGCACACTGATAGTTCTCTCAAAGTGATGCAATGCTGGACACTAATCACAATTGCAGGTATCAGCCCCCACTTTATGACATTGGCTCAAAATGAAGAGGTGGTTGGTGCTCTGTGTAGGACAGGTTGGTATCAAAAACACCTGGTGGTTCCAAGCCCAGAAGAGGTATTCAAATTGTTGAACTATTGCACGTGTTCACTCTAGAATGAAATACGTTCAAATATTTGAAAAAAGACCAAATGTTTTATTTAATTTCCCATATTTTGCTACCATACAAATCAGTTTCCTAAAAAAGCAGGGGGAACTGGAAAGTGAGGAATTTCTTTCCCAATTCCTTTATAATGGTTGCAATTTCAAATCTGTAAATATGAGAAATTTCCAGGCTTTTAAAATACAAAGGCTTTCTGGACATTATACCAGCACAATAATGCATAGAAGAAAATCAAACAAGAAACCTTATTTGAAATCAATTAACAGCAAGATCTGAAAACATTCAACATCATTTCAAAGTTAATTACTAAATCTACATTAGACTAATTAGTACTACAGAAACACAGCAATGGACTTAGTGCACTTGTCTGTCTCACCCAGCAGCCATTCTTCATTAAGTTCTTTGAACTCATTAGTTGTAGCAATGATAACTAACGCTGTAGAGAAACACAGGATTTGGGATGATTTGGAAGGTATTTTATGAGTACACACATTTTTAAAAAATTGTGGATGTTGACATTGAGCCCACCTTTTAAAGAGCTGTAACAGCGTTACTTTTTTGAAATTAAACCTATTTGTTTTCTAAAGCTACAGGCAGATATTTTTAGTACATAATGATGGATCTATCAAGCCTGCTTTGAATTACGTTTTGAATATGAAAACATATTTACAAGCAGAAATCAAATCACGTCTTCAATCAAATGTGTTTTTCCAGTGGTTTAATATGTCAAACATGCTTACCTGCGTGCTGAGCATGAACCATACGATGGGTAACATGTACCTGTTCTAGGGTTAGAAAACATTTTAAACATACAGTGATTTACTTCTAAATAGAATAAAGTTGCACTACCATGCCTGAATTACTTCTAAAGCTGCCCTAGTTGTGGCTTCCAGTGAGAGAGGCCCATCCTGAGAGTAACCCGATCCACATTAGCACTGTACAGCCTCAGTGCTGCCTGCCACCACAGGGCAGGGAGGACCACAGGAGTGCTCTCCATGGTGCAAGCCCACTGTCATCTCTCAGGGCTGCAATCTCACATGGGTAATAGCTCCAATCACATGCCTGCCAGTTCTCAGAGACCTGATAAGAAGACTGAAAGCTCCTGATGTTCATATCAGCCTTGTTGTGTCTTGATAGTAGCCTAAGTTTGCCTGTTGGCCTCCATGTCAACAGTGGGCTGTTATTTTCCAGGTACAAGGTTCAGGAGTCTGTTCATTCAGCTTTTCTTCAGGGGTTGGTACAGGGTACAGAGCAGTAGTTCCTCTTTTTCTAGGCCCAGTCTGTGTGAGAAATCAGTATCACCCTTCAGGTATTTGGTATGCCAGACCTGTATGGGAATAGATGAGCAGTTAGTACTCAAGTACTCAAGAACCTTCTGTTACTGAAATCTTAAAAACACTCCCCAACTTGTCACTGTCCATGACATTCCAGTTACCATCACTGGGTTCTAGAAAAGTGAGGTGTCCAGCTGTACTGAGATTGTTAATGGAGTTTCTCACAGTTCCTGTGATTATGGCAGCTGTAAAGGTGCTATTCCACTTCAGGCAGATGAGCCTCAACTTCAGTGAATATATGTGTAATACACACCTCACAGGGATCTACCTGGTTCGCTTGTGGAAAGTTGAGCAACCATTTCACCCCTCCGTTCTTCCACTGGTGATAAATGCTGACACCCATGGCATCATCAGCAATGACATTAGCCTGTGCTGCCACAGGACCTTGTGGGGACGGCCTGACAAGCACAGAGCATAAAAGAAGGTCCACTGTACTCATCTGTCCTGCAGGCTGTCTCTGAAGGGCACTGCCCATCAGAGCAGGTTGGTGGAGAACTGGATCTGATGACCTTCACAGTCTGCATTAGAGGGAAAGTCTCCCTGAAGGACCCCATGCAGCCTCCCTCCCACACCTCAGCCAGCATCTTTGTGGTCATTTGTGTCCAAGAAGTTTACCACCCACCAGGGACACGTGCTCAGTGGTGCTTTCCCAGCCCTAGCTCAGGTTCTGTGTAATGGAAGCATTTTCACACAGTGCCCCATCAGCCAGCTGTGGTTCAGATGTATGGATCGAGCTGCCTGTGACTTCTCAAGTCTCTCTTCTCACCTCTGCATCTGAACCTGGCTCTGACCATTCCACCAACCATAACCACATGTTGTTGTCAGTAAAATTCTGAGTTTAAGTTTGCTTTCTACAAATATTTACAGAAGTCTTAAATGTCTTCTGAGCCCCAAGTAGCTCCCCTATGGAGAACTGACACGATAGAGAAATCACGCATTAAGTAAGGGATAATTACCTTCTCTTGCAGTTCCCAGAACAAGGATTTTCTGGGGAACCAGCCAAAGGACAGAAAAGGAGAGTGGGAAACATGCTGTAATCTCTCAAGCCCAGAGCATTGGACAGTCCCTAGACAGATTCAGAAAGCACTGTAAAACCATTCTGTGGATCCTCTCTGCCTCCCTTAGGAGGTGAAACACTGAACCTGACTCTGGATATTGTTCCAATTCCTTCGAAGCAGTGCAACTGGTGACTGTGTATTCTGCAGCCTACCTTCCCCATCAAGTATGCAAATTGAAGTTTAGAGGAGACTTTTGTCAGAAACAGGCTCATCCTGAACTTCCCATTTGGTTTCTGAATAGCCTAACGAAGAAAAAATCAGCAAAATGCCATAGGGTAATACTGGAGAATAAAACTGTGACAAAATAACATGAGTGACTCACAGACTGCAGTAGGAGTTCTGTATTTTTTTTTTCTGGGCTGTTACATCCAGGTTCTGAATACTGCAGAACAGTCTAAAGGAGCAATGAAATTGTGTATTGAAGCTTTTGTAGTTCAGTATTTAAAAGCTCCTTCAAAAGTCTTCTTGTTGTTAAAAACAGTGTTGGGGAATTGGTACATAAATTATATACTGTAGAAATAAGTCAGGACCTAAGAATCCAGGTCAAACTCTAGATTCCAGAAACAAAAGGATAGCTCACTACGAGTAGCTAACATGCTCAAAGGAAAAAAAAATCCTTTATGTATTCTTGACCTACATTCAAGTAAAATGGTACTTTTCAACTGCTCTTACATCTTCTTTTCAGCTTTATTCTAGAAAGGGTATTGTAGTTTGTAAGAAGCTTGACTGCTGGAGCACATCAGTTCCTTTAGTTTTAAAAGGGTTTGATTGCAGAATCCTAGACACTTAACAGAAATTTCTGTCTTAAATGGTAAAAACATTCTTAATCTAGAGGACATAAATATTTGCTTCAGTCCTAGAAACCTGATAAATACAGAGAAATTATTTGCATTTAAGTATCTCTCTTGACACTGTAATTACAGTACATTTTTTGCTTTTCCTTTCCTGATCAGTTGGGCATTGTTCCTTTTTTCCCTCTTGTTGTCTTTACTGGGACTTTTTCACTGGATCTAAATTGCTTTCTTTGAATTCTGAATGTTCATTCCTTTCTGTGTTTCCAGCTTTAATATCTTTAGTCCAGGATTCTGGAAATAAAATGGCACATATTTACCTGTAAATTCAATAAATCCAGCTAGCAGAAGTACTTTTCTGTTTCTTAGGCTGAATCTGAATGAGTTATTTTCTCTGATGCTGAGATTTCTGACTCATTCACTCTTTTTTTTTTTATTTATTTACTCAGTATGACTTCTAGAATCACTATGAATTTATCACCACTCCTGGATATTCCACATTTAATATTAATTCTTCCATCCTTTGCTGGACAGAAAAATTTCTTATTCAGAATCACAGAGCAAAGTAATTATTCAGCTGCGAGGGAAACATGAGGATCCAGGGCTGCTAACTCTCGTAACTGTACTGTGAATATTGTGATAACAAGTAGCTCTTTAAAAGCCTCTGTGCTTCAAGTCTTGTAAATGTGTGACAGCACAGACTGATGAGAGTGAACTCACCTAGGGAAACACAAGTGAAAGAGCCAGATGCCCAAACGCACTTTTTATTGCATTTATCAGTGCTGTTTGAAATCAAGTTAATTATTTTGGGAGAGCCTGACATACAGCATTCAGGCACCAGGTGTTTGACAATTCTGGAGGTGCTGATTTCAGTTTCTTCTACTGTTGAGACCTTCAGTGTCTGGGAACCAGTGGTTTTACCAGTTCTACTCCTCATTAGGATGTGCATCTGTTATGGGAACTGTGGGGAAAATCAAGACAAATTCTCACTCTTTAATGTTTTCTGTTTGAACTTAACAGCATTTTATTGCTTATTCTTCATAGGGGTGAGGCTTTTTTAATGTTTGATGATGATTTATGAAGCCACAAAACCATTCAGCACAGCAAGCACCAACTGATGTAATTAGCACATTTGAGGATAGTGAAAACTGCAAAATAAGAAGGCATCAGTCACTAAAGCAATAGATTGATTTTTCAGTATGTGTTCCAGTGATTTTATCAATACCATGTGTTAGTGCTTTTGGACGATGTCATTCTCCATTCTGCTCTTTGCTGGCTAAATGTCAATAGAAAGTACAATATCTGAACTTATTAGTGCTTTTAAACAACTATAATAACGTGCTACTGTTGCCAGATACTATTTGATGGTCAAAAGATAAAGCAAGCAGGGAGGAATGGAAAAGGTCATGGACACAGATTATACATGAAAAAATAATTTACCCCTTTCTGGGCCCTTCTTCCTTCTTTTAGAGGTTCCTTCCTTTCACATACTGTCTTCTTTCCTTTCCTGAAGGGACAGGGAGATAGACAGACTACTCACATACAGATAATTTCCTCAGCTTGCACTCAAACCTGTAAAATGTTTTCTTTGAGTTTTCCAACCTGGTCCACCAAGACACGATACATACCTTCTGCTCTGAATATTTGAGTTATGTCCCCTATTGTCAGTATGTGGCTAAGTTTAACCAAACCTAAACAGGAATTAAGAAACCGAAAATAAAATTCTGCAACACGTGAAGCGACTAATTTGAACATCCGTCTGTGTTAAAATTCAGGATGGTGGGGTTTTTTCTATGTTAAAACTAGAAATGTTATCAAGGAGAAAAGCTGGATTCAAGGTCTTCTGTAGGCTATAAACATTTTCATACTTTGTTTTGCTTAAACAAAGCAAATCTGAATGTGAAGAAAGCTGATCCAAAATTGTGATAGTACATGCTGGGATTTTTCATCAAGTGAAATCCACAGTTTAGGACAGATAGAGGATATAGGGAACAGACTGCTAAAAGTCTTTAAATCAAGCTGGAGTTGATAAAAACCTATCTTAACAACATAGAGCTTTTAAACTGGTCTTCACTGCAGAGGATTCTTCCTACGAGACTTTGATTTTCTTGTGGTAACTTTCCAAAAGTATGAAGAGGCTTTTTTTATACTATGAAGTAGGCTTCAAAGTAAGTAAGAGTGTTGTACAAATGATTTTTAAGCCTGTGACTTATAGGAGCATTCATTCCCTTTCCATAAAAAATAAATGTAAACAAATAAAGCAAAACCTACAGATTTAATAAATGAAGATCTAGCTAATAAATCTCACTTAAAATAGACCAGCAGTACTCAAAACACATTACTGACTGACTGACTGAGCCAAAGCATTATTCTCAAGAGAATGTTTTGCCCTTTTAGTAGAATTAGATAAGTAGTGGAAATAATATTTAGAAAAAACTTTTTCACAGCAGAGCCAGAAGATGACTTTTGCTTGGTAACTGTTTAACCAAGCCCAGCTGCTGCCATCACTTGGGAGCTGCGTTGCAGGAGGGTAGCAGCAGCTTTTCTCTCAAGTAAGGCCAACCAGCCTCGACAGGGACATCTGTGGTACTCAGCAAACCCTGAGAGTGCTTTGAGGTGGCTTAAACTTTACCCTTACTATACCATAATTATATAAGCTCCTCAAATAGGAGCTTCTAGGGGGTTCCTGAAGTAGCTCCCATACTGATATTTAATCCACAAAGGTCAGGCAGGTGATGTGTCTTGCAATGACAATGTTTTCTCCATTTTTACCTTTCAGACATGTTTTGACATACAGTTAAACTGAAGTGCTCTGGTGCTTGGATCACCTCACTGGTTTTTATACACAGGATAGCTCTGGCAGGGAAATTCTGGCCCCAGGTGAGGTCCTCCATGGCCAAGTTTTGACTGTGCTGTTCTGCTGGGACAAAATTGCAAATCTATCAGAGAAGACAGATCCTCTAACAGGCTCTGTGGTTCAGTATTAGGCAGGAAAGGATGAAAATACAGGGCAAGAGAAAAGCTGAGGGCAAGGTCGGGTGACTATGGCTGGGAGAAATGTAATCTAGACTTTATTGAGAAAAAGTCTGAGTGAGTTTTGGCTACAAGAAAGGGGTTTGGCTCCCGAACTGCACCTCTCTGGTGTTTGTATGGGGTGCATGCCCTGTGACTGTGGTGTCATCACATGGGTTGGTTGTAGCCCGCAGCCCAGCTGCGAGTGGCAGTGAGCTACTGCCGGAGGGAAGTCTCAGTGACAGCTCTCAGTTTGCTGAAGGAAGACTCCAGGTGTCCACCTGAGGAAGGTGTGCTGCTGTCTCTGAACTGAGCTGTTCCATGAAGGCTGAACAGACCGAAGGAAAAGGAACAGTTTCAGACACACGTCCCAGGTGTGTGCCTGAAGACTTATTCTTACTTCCTAGCCCTAGGCAGCACAGTATGTGGGTTTGATTGGATTGCTGTTCTGAGTCACCTAATTCCCCTTTTTTAATGATTGCAAGCATCTAATTCTGTATTCTCAGCTAGCAGCTGGTTGTTAAATGTGAGATAACTCAGAGACACCTCTGTCCTGTATTGCATGTGGCCAATGAAAAGAGCAGTCCTCGACTTCTAGTCCCTGTGGGGAAGGCCAGTAGTTCAGCCATGCAGCTCATTTCACAACCATGTAAAGCTCACCACTGCTGGGCTTATTGGAGACTAAAAGCAGATATTAACCTTAAGCTAGCTTGGCCAAATTTGACCATTTAAACAGCAGTAGGGTATTTAATTTTTTTTTGTATTTTGAATCAATCACATATTTCTATGGTTATAAAGGTTTTCTAAAAATCCTATCTCGACTATGATCTCTGTTTTTACTTAAACTTCTGCAAACCTGAAGGATAAAGACATTTTAAATATTGTGACTAATCTATTTTTCTGAGGAATCCTCTGCAATTATGGCATTTCTCCTAGGGATTCTACCAAGAATTTTTCAGAATTGGCCCCGGTGTAGTATCAGTGAACTTTGGACCAGCACCATTGCATGCATTCTCTGTGGTGGTGAGATTGAATCTTTGCTTTATTTATATTCACTGATACCAGAATGACGTTTTCCATTGTTAGTTTCTCATTGCAGGGAGAAATTAATCTCCCAGCCTATTTGCATCCACTAGCAATAAAGCCCCATTTTAATGAGAAAATGAATATTTGGACTTTACACTTTGTATCTTTTCTGGCAGCTGTGCTTTTTATTCACTCTGACTGAAACAGCTTCAATGACAGCAGCCAGGATCCTCCCCTTCTGTTCAGCTTTTCCATAGAAGGCAAAATGAAATATGCCTCTAAAGATAGGCCAGTACTATTTTGAGTACTTGCTTTTTCATGGGATTATGCCAGTAAACAAAAGAAAAATACTCATTCCCACCTTTATCCTTTGAGAGCCAAAGCTCTCTTTCAGGAATATCTACTATCTTCCTACCTTTTTCTTCAAATTCACATTCTCCCTCTTTTCTTTTTATTTATCCTTCTTGGCTTCTTTTATCATGCAATAAAATAAATGTTAGCTCTATGTTAGATTAGGTTGTTTTCAGAAACAAAAGTGGCATTTATTTGTTCTACAAGGTTTTAAAGCTAATGGCCCAGCTCACAGGTAGAAAAACAACAGTGATTCATATCTTTCTTTGTAAGCAACATCACCCGAAGGGCATTATGCAACTCTGGCTTTTATAGGGTTTTTCTTTTTTTCCTGGGGCATAATGACTCCAGAGAGACCAAACATAACAGTGATCAATTGGGCTGCTTTCTTTTCCATTCCAGTTTTACACAACAAAGGGATCCGTTGATTTTATTTGTCATTTATTTATGCTTTAAGCACGCATGGTTTGGAAAATATTGGCCTGTCCAGCAGGCACTTCTGCTATTGGTGCCTCAGCATAAATGTGTTTTTCCCCTGTATGAGATTACAACGCAAGGTCATCCATGGTATTACGGCTCTGAAATAAGCAACAATACCAAGAGCTGTAACCTTTTCTAGTTAAAGCTAGTGAGAATTTTGTTGCTGGGAGCTGGCTATAATGGGATACGAATCAGGAGTTGACATGTTACTTGTTGACTTTGAGCCAAATCTAAAATGTGCACCAGTCCAGAACTGAAGTCTTGAAAAGCGTTTCCTTTTGTGTTAGCCTGAAGTGCTGAGATTTTTTTCTCCAGGTGGATGCAGCTGGATCAGCTGAAACCATAAACAACCATAATGTGCCTAGATCCATCTAATCAGTCCAGTGTGTGGGACCTGGCAAGTCCAAGTCCAACTCCTCCATCCTGTAGAAGATATTGGGGTGAACTGAAGATTTGTGGGCTGGATTCCTTGCCAAAAATGAAGCTGTGATTCCCCTTGCCTTTAAGACAGAGCCAAAGAGGAGTGTGGTGATGATCACTCTCTGTCTAGTGTGCATATTGTTAAATTATCTTTTCAGCAAATGGATATCCTAAGGCCTACACTCTTTTGTCTGCCCAGGAGATCTAAGACCCTTTTCCAAATATTTCATGTGCGTGCCCCAATCGGTGATCTGGCAAACCAAGAAAGAGGACTGTTAGAGAATTATGCTTGAAAGGGGAACACCTGCGTCTGGTGCCTTCTCCCAGGACTGTCGCATTAATAACAAGCTTGAATAGTACGACAGGATGAGTTAACGACAGGCTTGGTTAACCAGCAGAGAGTTGGAAGTTACCTGTTCTTTGGAAACCCCTGCAGGCTGGGTCTCTGAGCAGCCTGTGAACCAAGAGCAAGCCATCCTTGCCCCACAGTAAGGGGGGCATGTTTGAGAACACCCGTGTAACGCAGGGTACAAGTCTCAGCAGTGGCTTCTGTGGAGTGGTTCAAGGCATCCTCCTGCTCTGAGACTCGGTGTCTCCCCCGAGTCCCACTTCCACAGGGTCAGTGAGCACACTGGGAACCTTGGGGTGATCCTCTGTTCCCCACAGATGTCAGAAGAGTAAATAGTATATGTCACAGTGACCAACAATATGATAGCAGGGCAAAAGGGTGCCTGTGGCTCCCTCACCCACCAGTGCCAGCTACTCACGTGCAGCTGCAGAGCCCCCTGCCCATGACAGCACTCCCATCCTGTCCTGCAAAATCCTAAAAGTCAAAACATCCTGATTCATTCTGGTTCTTTGTCCTCTCACCCAAAACATAAATGGATTTTTTAAGCCTTTTGCTTCATTAAAATCCTCCACATTAGTAGCACAGGTCTCATTACCACATTTTGGTCACAGTATCCTCTTTATAGCTACAAATATCTCTGGCGTAAGAAGCTTTTAAATTGCCTTTATTCTCTGTGGTGAACATGTGAAGGCAGTGACACATACATAATTAGCATGCAACTGGAAAAGAAGCTTGGGACAAATGTGCTGATGATTTTTCCCCTCAGTCCTTAAAAGGGGTCTTCTAGTTCACAGCAATCACAAGGTGTGTATTATGTATCTAAAAAGGGGACAATTGTAAGTATTTTGCCAATTATTAAAAACCCTCTAACATACAACCTAGTTTGTTAGCTGAAAAACGAAGGTTTCTGTTTCGAGAATGGTACAGTTCATTTAAGATACTTCTGACCTAGATTTGTACTGTACTGAATTGCTTCAAGTGAGTAATGCACAATCTATTTATAGGATCATTATTAAATTAGCACTTGCATGATTTAAATCCCCTTGCAGTGGATTCACAAGGGAAACTCAAGCACTTTTGTCACCCAGTGGGTTGCAAGCTTGGGTTAATGTTCACAGGAGTGTTAGTCTGGACTAGTTTTATGAAAGGAGTAACTGATTTTGAGGTGCAGATGTAAAGGATTATGAGGAGCTTGCTGTAAAATGGAAATTCATCTGACCAGTTTTGGACTTCTACTTTTGGGCAACATGACATATACTTCTAAGTACCTCTTTTCCATGATTCATTTTTCATGCTGGCTTCTTGAGTGCATAGGTTTTCAATATCTGCAGCTATTTTATGTAAACCCCACCACAGGGTCCGAATATAACCTAGGAAGGTCATTATTAAGTATTGTGGTAGTGTTGCAGTGCTGTGGCTCCAGTGTGCTGAAGCTGGCAGTAGGTACTTGTGCCAGGGCATGTTTCGCTGATCATTTCAGTACATGAAGTTTTCTACCTTCTTTTAAATTGGGTAATTGCTACAGCAGCACTGCAAACATCAAGGTGATCTTTCTGAAAGGTCTGTGAAGATGACCTCACTTGGAAATGTTGGGAGCTGGGTGCTTAATTTCTCAAAAAAACTAAGACATTAAAAAAAAACAAAAAAAAAAACAACATTGCTGACTGTTATTATCAGATGTAAGTTAGATATCTTGATATTTGCCAATTCTGGCTTCCAAGGCAAAACCGAACAAAATCAAAGAGACAACTGACATACATGGATTTGTCAAATCCTAGGACAGTAGCCATAAGAAATTGAATTAGTATGGAATGTATGAGTCCTGCCTTGGTTTTGCTTCCTCTCCTCCTTCCACTCTACTTTTACTTGTTAGCTGTATGGGATGTTGTTTAAGGTGGGAGCTATGTTTCATGTCCCTGCTTTGTGGCACTTGGTGTCAAGGGGTTCCAGTCTTGATTAAAGTCTTCCCACTGAATCATCACTTGTGAAACTAATGGCCATACATAAAATAACAGGTTCTGAACAAGATATTTACTATTGTAGCTTTGCCTGTCACTTCAAATCCCCTTTTCTTTTCATTTTGCTTCTCAATGTCACCTTTAGGTTTAAGTGCATTTTTCCTGCAGCTATGCAGCAATTTCAGCGCATTAACACATTTTTCATCTGAAGCAACACAAAAAGCAGATTCAGAATAAATCCCTTAGAATAAAGTACTGTATAGGTCAATATTGTATTGGAATCCTTTTCAAGGGTCTATCTAAATCCTTAGGGGAAAGAATTTGAATGTCCTTTAACTCTAAGAGGGCCCTAACTCTTATCAAGAACAAGGTCAGCCTCAAGTACTCCAGTCTTCTACTCCAGTTGTAATTTGAGTGTGCTGACTTATATAGTGGAGTTTAAAAAAAGATTTTAAGTTTTATTATTATTGATATTATTATTCATGACAGTGTTAGAGTTGTCCCTCGAAAGTAAAAATGCTGCTGAACGAAGAGCAGACAGAAAGGTTGTTAGCATAATGTACATACACACTAAGAGGCATCCACTTCTTTGCCAAAATTAAATCCCTAGACACTTTTAAAAGGATCTACAAAAAAAGTAGTGATAGTAATAGTATTAATAATACTAATTGTTACACAAAAGCGACATTTTTCAATCATAAAATCCATTTAATCAACACAGAATAATTTGTAGAGATATATATATATATATATATATATATTCAAGGACTTGTTTCTTTGAGAGTGAGGAAATTTTGAATTGAAACAGATAGGGAAACAAATGTCCAGATGGATACCAAAAAGCCCCCCCACTCTTCTACTTCAGCTTCTTCATCGCTGGCAAATGTGTATTCGGAGATGTCGGATATTTGTTCCAGCCCTGTCTTCTATGAATGGCCAGGCTTTATTTAACATGCCCAGGAATAACTGACTTGGGTGAGGACCTTCTTCCTTGACCTACAAAGTCTTTCAAGACCTAAGATGGAATATCTGTGACCTCATTTAAAGGTGACTGGGTGTGTAATGCAGTTTACATTCAGCAGAAGTCCAAGGGATAAAAATAGGGAAAATGAGATGCAATTTTTCTCAATAAAAATGCAGTAACTACTATAAAATAACATCCCAATGCATTCTGAAAGTTCAGTTACTGGAATTCTGGTGTGAAATGGCTTTATATTGCTGGGAATTCTACTCTTCTGTCCAACAGGAGTCTCAGAATTGGATGTAGAGACAAGCCAAGAGTCTTGTCTTTGCCCTTGAGTCTGCTAAAGTTACTGCATGACAGTGAGTATTTTAAAAAAACAGAGAAAGGGACCAAGTCAATACACTAAAGCAGTGTTCATGGGCAACAAAGGTCAGGTGAGGCATTGGAATAGGTTGACCAGAGAAGTTATGGATGCCACATCTCTGGAATTGTCCAAGGCCAGGTTGTCTGAGGCTCTGGGAGAGAAAAGTGTCCCTGCCCACATCAGGGCACTTGGAAGTACAAAGTGATTTTTAGGCTCCCTTCTGACCCAGGCCATTTTATGATTCTATGATTCTGTGATTCTGTGATTCAATGATACTGGGTTCTGTGAAACCAAAACCCTGTTTCTGTGAGTAGACTGGTAGGGTGATCGTGTGGTCTATGTATATACAAAGAAACTAACAAAATAAGTATACTTGGTTACCAAAATATTATGCAGAGTTATCTTCTGCAAAAGGCCTTCTTTATTTTTTCTTGTTTTGTGTGATGAGTTCTTACCAAAATATAAATAATACATAGAAAATACATCAACACGTACATGTTGTGTGATTCAGGAGTATGTTAAATGCTATGTGTTGTATTTATGAGAAGGAATGTTTTTGTAGAGTGTATGCTAAAAAACGTGTTTTTTAAAACACTGTGTCATAAAAGAAAAAATGACAACACACATGATAACTGTAGGTGAATAATTACATTTGCAGGATAAACTTTAAAAAGCCAGAAGAATCACAGATAGGAGACACTTCTCACTGCTGAATTTACTGACATATTGGTTTCTATCTCATACTTAATGCTATCTAAATGCTGGTTCAGCCAGTGAATTGAATTTTCTTTTAATTTGAGCAGATCATATATTCATTTGTCTGCACTCTATCTTCATCAATCAATGCATTATGCCTGGCAGCTTCATATCTCATCCTTAAAGATAACCTTGGATTATGTCATGACTCAATTCTGTATTGCCCCTACAGAGATAATGAATTCACACATGTAAGAGGATCATTTACCAATAGGTGTGGGATGCTGTTTTGAACATATCATTTCTATCTGCCACAGGATGATTCCATTTACAAAAATTGATCTCCTGGAGGAGGATTTCTCAGCTAGGGTAAGCACATTGTAGGCAAAGTGTAGCAGAGTGTGTTGTCTGAGAGGAGAGGAAAAGGGGATCATATTGCTTCTGCTGTCCCCAGAAAGTTAAAGCTCAGGGAATGGGCTTGCACCACGCTGAGGCTGGAGAAAGGAGCAAGGGCAGGGTAAACAAGTCCTTCCTTGTAGCAAAAGATTTCAGCTCAGCAGGTCTGCGAGGAGTAACACATCCACATGTAGGGATGGTACAGTGAAAGCTCAAAGTTACTCCACTTCTGAGAAGTTCAGCCTCAACTGTGATAAATTCTGTTAGATGCTGAAGCAGGCAACGCTGTGAGATGACCTCTTTTAAACAGCTTTAGGATTCAGCTTAATGGCTCCCAGAAAAGGATTGAGCTCATACTTAATTACTGTGAATAAAACTATGCATGTCATCAGCTGTAAACAATAGTAATCACGTGTATCACAATGAAAATTTATGCACATCATGCAGTTTTTCTTGTGTGAAAGGGAAGTTGACACAAGGGAGTGCAGATGGATGCCTAAGAATACTCTGCAGGGACACCTGGAGTGGACTAGGAACAGGCACAGACCAGTTAGATCTCTGCACACCTTGGTAACAAGGTAAAGTAGATCTTGCATATTACATCAGTTTTCATGTACTAGCAAGATCAAATTATGTACAAGGCAAAGGTCATTACATGATAACCGAGCAGCTTAGGGTTAGGAGTATTTGCATCCCTTGCCAAAATTTGTGAGAATCACACCTCTTCCTGTTCCCTGCCCAGTCACGAGAGGCAAGATGCAGTTGTGAGTTTGCAAGAGCAGGACAGTGTCCCTTTGAGCAGCCTGGGAGCTACTGAGTGGAGTTGCCTGACTTCCAGAGCAGCTGTATACATGTGTAGCTCAAAAGTCATGGCTCAAGTACAGTGCCAAGGAGCTCACTGAGTCCTGCCATTTCTATCTACTCTCAGTTCTGTGGAAAGCAAATACTCGTTCAGCATGTTTGAAGTACACCATATATTCTTTATTTGCTATAGAGATGGACCTCCATAGACCTACAGTCTGTTCTCTCAGTGCAACTGGCATCTTGCTGGCAATTCCTCTCACTGCCACTCACTGACTGTAACAGGAGATTCAGGTGCAATTCTGGTCCTGGTGGCATTCACATGTTCATGTAACATGAGGAAGATTATGTGTTTCTGTTTAATGCAAATTACTGATCACAGTGTGTTTCCATGTACATTTTTCAAGAAACAGGTTTGCTTTAATTCTCCCAAAGCCCATTTTTGCTATCATATTTTGGTATATGGTGTGTCACTCTTCCATTTGCCTTGTGCCACGGCATGAACCTGTCAACTGTCATAAAGGATGAGCTACTATGACAACTTATGTCCTAATGCAGTTTGACAAGATCAAATAATCAAAAAAGTAAACATGATTCCTGCCAGTGCCCACTGGTCCTAACAGCCTCAGGTGTACCTCCCTTAATTAATCACTAGCTAATTATGGTTTCCTGATAACTGCCAGAAACAGGGCACAGGATGGGTGCTGTGTAGCTATGTGACATATTTCAGGCTGGCATACAGACTTACAGAGATGTTGCCTGTATATTGTGCCTTGTACCGGTTCTTATTAGACCACTCTGATTACTTTTATGGTTCTTGCATGTAGGCAAAAGTACAAATTCACTGGAACAGCTTTTTCTTTTTGAAACACATAAATCAATCTAAATTCTTCAAAACTGCATTGTTCTAAAGGGTGTTCATAAATCTTGGAAATATAACTTATTTTTCTAAAGATCTATATTTTATGAAACACAGTTTAAATTTTCACCTGAGACCACTATGCTTTCTATGAAAAGAGAATGGGTAACAAATTGAATGAATGGACTCTCATTAAGCTTAAAATTACCCAACAAGAACCATTCTGAATCAATTAATCATAATGTAACAGGACTCTAATTTTCTGGCATTCTCAAAATCGAAAATAAGTATTTGCATCATATTTCATCATAAATGTGATTAATTTTGTTTACAGCTGATATAATACATAATTTAAGACAGTAATTAAATACTGGCTCCACCTTTTCTATTCTGGCAGCTTCTAAATTGAATACTAAGGTTGTCTAAAGAAGGTTGTCTCACAACAGTGCCCTTCCACCTGTTACTCTCCTCCCTACACACCTTCCATGACCATGTGCAAAAACGATCAGAAAATCCAATTTATATGACATAGCAGGGTACTATGAGACATATCTGTAGTTTAAAATAAGATTAGGCTCCAGGTACTTTGCAGGGAAATAACATCATCCCCTCTATTTATCAGACTCCATGTGTGACTGTTATAAATGGATTTTTTATTTGAATATATTATTTTGTTAATCAGTGTGTTTTGGGCTTGTCCCCAAGTTGTTTGATTTAATATTATCTAAACAATACAGATTCTCGACAGCTGAATCTGTCAGCTAACATGACAGCCTATTATTCAAGGACAGACAGGTAAATTTGCCATGGAACATTACCTGTGGGATTAGAGGGGGCTGCCTTGACACCAGCAAAAGCATTTTACTCACATTGATTCACCCAGCAAGGAATATTAATTATTAGAAAGGTAGAAAGGTGGTTCCTATTTATTGTTCCATGGAAACAAATGTTTTCAAAGACCATTTTGAAGAGAGTTTTCTTCATATTATTTCATATTCCAATTAAATTAAAATTTCAAATGTAAAGTAGGGAGGGGAAAGGGTTAAAAAAATAAAACATGAAAGTTAGCAATTAATTTCAAATTCTATTAAAAAAAAAAACCCAAACAAAACAAACACAAAATCCAGTTCTGGTTTTGACCAGCCTAACTTCTGGCCCTCACTGCATTAAATAGAACATAGTGAACAACAAAACCCACGCTCTCATGCCTGGCACACACCCTGCTGAGGCCGCTTAAGGAAGCACCAAAGGCAGCTCTGAATCCTCTGACCAAAACATGATTCTAATGCACTAAGCATTTAAACCCCTGTAACTTTGGAGAAGGTGGGTTATGAGGCAGGTTTAATGAAAACCATGCCTAGCTTGCCAAGTTAGTGATATCTCTGTGCTGGTACAGTGATCTCTTCCATTAAAGAGGTCAGGCTGTCCCTATTTGGAAGTAGAGCACTGTTCTAGAGAAACTTATAGGAACAACATGCCAGCTACATTATTCAGAATTTGTATACTTCAGGGAATGTGACGGATTATTTACTTATCTAAAACAATTTTTTCTTCCAGCATGGTTCATACAGTAATTCAGTTGCCATATTTAAATCAAAATAATCTTCTGTCTCTTGCTAACTTCTGTTGACCTCTTCTGTTATGGTGTAAGTTGTTTGTTTGTTCCCAAATACTAGTATTCCATTTGCCTTGCACTGCTACTGTGTATGCCCAAGGCCAATATTTGTATCTCTTACATCAAAGCCAGTTTTACTGATTATACATAATTTACGAAACATGAAGGTCATTCAGGCTGTATCAGGCTGGACCACCACTACGTATGAACACTTATTTCTCTGCCTTAAGAAGATAAAAACTAATGTATTTTAAGCTTGAGAGAGTATGAAAGAAATGCAGATGTGTACAGTAGGTTAAAATTAACTCAGGAATTTACAGTGCTCTTCGATCAGCACAAAGTTCTTGATTTGGAAGACCTAGAGGTAGCCGGTTAATTACTCTCTGAATCAGGATCAGAATGCTTATGCAGAAACATTTACTAATCTGGTGGAGCAACAGTTCAGGGGAAATATGTCACTAGCTTTGACACATGTATGAAACTTTTGACAAAATTAATAGGAAATTCCTGTAACAGTGGGAGGCACCATGTTTTCATGGCTGTTGCCCGCAGGTTATTGGCAGGCTTTTAAAAACAGTCACGCACTGCTCCTCCACCTTCAGTGTTTCCAAAGCAGGACTGTTTGTAGAAGGATAACGCAGGGAGTTTACCTGGGGGCAGGCAAGTGTGGATTCAAAAGGTATACAGCAATTAGCTGCAGTTCATCACCCGCTTGCTGCAGCTCTCAAGCTGTCTCCAGACTATCAGGTTTGGTGGAAGGGGGAGGTAGGGAATTAAAAAGCCTCCTCATCTTCACTGCAGTAGATCCTGAGACCTAATGCGTCAGGGCTGTCCTGTGCAGTCTGAGTCTTCTGGGTGGTTGGCCCCAGCTGATGTCCTCCACAGCCAGGTGGGTGCCAGAAGAGCCTTGCCTAAGGCATCCAGATTCCGCTCTGAAGGGAGCAGCTTGGCCTCTCCTGAAGTGCCAGCCAGGGCTTTGCCTGGGCTGATGTGTTTTCATCCCCTTCATCCCCTTGGGAACTCTCCAGGAGCCAGCAGTGAAGGCAGGGAAAAAGGAAAGGCTCTCACCCCATGCAACCCAGGCTTTCTTGCTTGACCAAGAACTCTCTTCTTGCAGCCCATCAGGCTGATGGACCATGGCAGGTTATCCAATAGATGGCTTTCAAGGAAAGGTAAATTTAAAGTTAAGTTTCTAAATTAACTCATGTATACAGTTTTATATCTCAGCGTACAGCACTTCTCTGCAGGTAAGTGACTTAGTAAATCAGAAAGGAGAGCTAGAAAGATGTCAGAAAGAAAAGCTTGGTACACACACACCTCATAGCTCCCATCATCAGTGATGAGGTCACAGTGCTGCTCAACGTCACCTCAATCAGAAGAAGGAGCAAAGGAAGGCAGAGGAGACTGCACCATGTGCAACTCTGACCCTGGTTTGTTCAATAGGAGTTTGGTGGCAGAGTCCAAGGAAAATTTCTTCCCTAGTAAGGCTGGTCAGGTCATGTCCACTGCTCAGCTCAGGATCCAGTGGGATCTTATATTGATTAGCAGAAGATTTAATTTCACCCTGATTAAGAGAGAGATGAAGAAGGATGCTGAATAATCCTACAGGCATTTATCAACTCTAAGGCAGACATTCCTTTTAATCTACTGTGGTGAAAAACCCATGATGCTCAGTTTTGGCTCCTTTGACATTTTTTTCTGAAGGGCTGTTCTCCATAAATCTCCCAGACTCTTGTTTTAATAACAGCATTGTCCCAAGTGCAGACATAAAACAACCTTGTTGCTGTTACTCATTAGAATCTATATTTATTTACTTTTGCCATCCAAACAGCTTTGTTTTCTTTTGTAAATTTCATATAAAAATATCCTGTAAACACATTCTTGACTAACATGATTTTTAGTAATGCAAGTCATAAATGTTAAACATTAAAAAAATTAGTTTTGCTAGTATAAAATAACCCTGCGTATTTTAATCCAAAGAATAATATGCAAATGTAATTAAAGTATGTAGTATCTTCCTCTTGTTGGGAATATGACTCGGAAATGAAAAGACGTGAGGGTCCTGGTGGACACCAAGCTGTCCATTAGCCACCAGTGCCCTTGTGGGCAAGAAAGACAATGAGATCCTGGGGTGCGTTAGGAAGAGCATTGCCAGCAGGTCGAGGGGGGTGATCCTGCTCCTCTACTCAGCCCTGGTGAGACACATCTGGAGTGCTGTGTCCAGCTCTGGGCTCCTCAGGACAAGAGAGACATGGAGCTCCTGAGAGGGTTCAGCAGAGGGTGACAAAGGGACTGGAGCTTCTCTCTTATGAGGTAAGACTGAGGGAGCTGGGCCTGTTCAGCCCCAAGAAGAGACAACTGAGAGGGACCTCATGAGTATTTATCAGTACTGATGGGACGGTGTCAAGAGGATGGACCAGGCTCTTCTTGGTGGTACCCAGCAAAAGGACAAGAGGCAATGGGCAGAAACTGATGCACAGGCAGTTCCACCTGAACATGAGGAAGAACTTCTTTACTGTGCAGGTGACTGAGCACTGGAATAGATCACCCAGAGAGGTTGTGGAGGCTCCCTCACTGGAGCTATTTAAGAGCTGTCTGAACACGATCTTGTGCCATATGCTCTAGGATGACCCTGCTTGAGGGGGCTTGGAAAAGATGACCCCCTGTGGGCTCTTCCAACCTGACCCTTTCTGGGATTCTGTGATTTGCCATTTGTGAATAACTGTTCAAAAGATTAATTCATATCAAATGTCAGTTGATTCCAACGAGCTGAACTCTAACACAGGATGGCCTCCACGTGTTTTTATACATTTCCCATTCCTTAGTAGAGCCTCTTGCCATGACAAAATTGCTGAAGTGCATCTGAGCTAGTACACAAGAGACAACTGCTTACAAGGGTTATAAGGGTTTGTGCTAGCTCAAAGGAACACTTTATTAGACATAGAGCTATTGCTTTGAAAAGTGAAAGAACCCACAACATAGAAAAAAGTTGTGGACAGCTGCAACTGATGGAAGCTACTACCCAAAAGTGGTCTTTCTCGTACAACAAACATTAACATTTACATAAATCTGGAGACTTTAAAGGTGTCTATCAAAATTTTTCTGGAAGTGGGCTGAGATAAATACAAGATTTCATTTGTTGTATGTGAGTATAATCAGAACAGCGATATACAGATTTTTTTTTCTAAGTAAAATAAACAAATATAAAGAGAAAAACACCATGAGATTGCATAATACAATTTTGACAGGATTTCATTGAGGTGCCTTTGACCTTTAATGCTTATCATCATGCTGATTTGTAAATAGCAGTAGTTAGACTGAAATTCAGCACCTGTACTAGAGGCGGGTACACTTACTGCATGTCTTAAAAATACAGTAGGAGTACTTCCAACCCAGTCCATGACAGCTAATGAAAAGTTCCAGGGCATTTGGAAAAACATTCCTAATTTCTTCCATGTACAGTAATTTCTATAATTTTCTTTTTTTGTTATCAGAAGAAACATAATGTTAAGGAACACATCCAAGTAATAAATACATACCCATTTTATAACACGAGAAAGAGCAATATTCACTGGCTCCATGCAGGATATCTCACTCACAAAAAACATTTGAATTGTTTGGTAAAGCGGTTTGTTTTCGTTGGGAATTCTTTTCCCTCTTCAACTTTTTCCCTTAACAATGGACCTTTTTCTTCGTTGCCTTCTTACTGAACTCCCCCCTAGTTTTGTCACATAAGAATAGTTTGGCCAAATTTAAGATGCCAGGTCATCCGGAGAGTTATGAGCCTGGAAGGGGAGTAGAACTCATCTCTTGTCTTGAAGTCAGACAGAAAAACATGTATCTGAGAGTCTCTCAGACCCGGTTTTTTTTTAATTAGTGTGACTTCCTAGTGAATACTATCACTGCAATTCTCCCTCAGTTTTTTTACAGGTAGGGAAAGAACGTGAATAAGATTCTTCTGGGAAGCTTCTTCACAGCTAGGGGGAATAGGTTTGATAGCTGCATAGAACATTGTGTCATCACTCACACTGTGCACCCCATGGGCAAGACCAGCCCAAGTGCATGTGGGGGCTTGAGGGAGATTGTCAACTGAATGCACTCGGAGCCTTTTCTAACAAACACAATTTCCCAAGTGCTTCCTAGTTCAGTAAAGCTCTTCGTTAGCCTCCTCCTCCCTGTTTGCTCCTCCTAAGCTGGCAAAGCACACTTGCCAAGACAAGCTGCTGCTGGTTGGAGCACTGATGCCAGGGAGGGTTGGAGCAGCTGCCATGGTTATGCAAGGCTCTGGGCCATGCCAGCAGCAGCAGGGACCAGGGTGACCCACTGTTCAGCAGGGTCAAGCCTGGGGGCCAGTAGAGCATCCCCATCTGGTGGCTGCAGCCCACAGCAGGCTCTACCTTCTGGGCTATGGGCCTGTTTGGTCATCATTTTCTTCCCTCTTCTTTCTGATAATTTAATACAGAGGATGACATTTTGGCTGAAAATAAAGAGTTTCTAACATTGGTTTCAATGTGGCAAGAATTTCATCCAAACCCTCCATGCCTCACTGAGGACAATAACACAAAGAACACTGTTTTGGAATGAGAAATGCATCAAGTTTGCCAGCAGCTTTGTTTATTGTGTTTGGGGGCTTCAAGATGTAGTGTCCCTCCCACTTCTTTTTTAAATGTTACTTCGGCTTTTGAAAGTCTTGTAACATAAAATATAATGATTAAAAGTTTGTATGTGATTTCCAAAGTAGGTTTTCATTCCCTAGGGAGTATTAATTCTGGTTTAATTTGTTTTTCATCTTCATTGTGCAACAACACACAGTTTTGTTTTTAAAAGGAGGATCAAACTGATACGGGAATATGCGTACAAGTGTTGGCAGGCATTTCTTGAGGAGAGCTGCAGCCCATGAACTTGGACTTCAAACAAAAAATGTGCACAGCTCACATGAACTTGAATTTGCCCTTTATTTGTGATACCCATAAACATTTATGATGCTTTGTTTTTAATCCCAGTAAGCCTATGTTGTTACTTTGGGTCTTTTAATAGTGTCTATTTATGTTGTGAAATCATGACAACTGTGTTGTCTTCCCGTAAAGCCAAAGGTCAAGGGTCTGCTACAGCAAATAGCAATACATGTGAAAAACTTCACTCATATGAATAATCAAATTGATTTTAACAGGGATGTGTTTTTAGGGTCAGGCTCCCAATATTTTGACATACTTCTTGAAATGTTCTGTGGATAGGAGTCATTGACTTTCATATGGTGATAAAATGCTCTAAACACACAACTCCCCTCCAAAAGACAGGAATATGTTTGGATTATCAAGTTTTAACAGTTACAGTTTTACTTGCTAGCTTTCTTTTCCTGAATACAAGTAGTGTTGGAGGAGTGCTTAGAAGAGATGAAATATAATTAGCGTTAATGATTCCTATAAGTTAACATATTTAACATTCCTCTCCCTTCCCAAGTGAGCCTGTGTGTAACCACGAGTTTGGAGATCTCAGTGTATTTTTTTGCCTTAATTTTCTGGTGAAGAATGATGGAACTAATTACAGTGATGTACTGCACTTAGTAATTGATACTGTATACAGATCATTGCTATGATGAAATAGACAAATCTGCGTAGGAGAACACTCTTTTCAATCACAAGAACTATAAAAATTTATGTTTTATACAATAAATATTATGCTGTTTTTAAGACTATACCTAGCTGTAATGCAATTGTGGTGTACGTGCTGTAAAAGTAAATTAAAGAGACACACACAATTCCAAATATAACCTGTAGTTATTCAGGATAAGCAGCTTGCCTCATAAAGAGAATTTCCTAATTGTCTGTTGGGATACTAGAGTGATCCTTGGAAAGTTTTTTGTGAATAAGCTAGTCATTTTTCCTGTTGTTTGCACAGATTCCAGCTGTGCTAGAATGCAATTTCTGCAAAAATTTGTCTCGAAAATCATGTCGGGAAGAAACTGGCTTTCTGCTTTTTACTGTAGTATATTCAAAGGTTTTCCATGTTGCATTCTGAACCTTGTTCTCAGAGTACATATTCTAAACAAGTGACTTCTACTGTTAAATTAGGGAGAAGCTTTACATATGTTTATTCTTCCTATAAAGGTGGAAAAAAATTGGAAAAGCTCAAGTGCAGATGAAAATCTATGAACACCAGTATCTTTTCAATTTGTAAACATAGATGAGCTATTTTCTTCATATCACCTTAAGCAGTAATGCCACAAAACTAGCAAAGGATCTGCAGTCTGTGTGTCATAACCTTCCTGATAGTAAAAGGAGCACTTCTTCCATTAACACGGAGTTGTGTGCGTGGTCTGGCCAGTGAAACAAAATGTCATTTAAAACATTCCATCATTCCCTGCTTGAGCACTCTGCTCTAATCTCATGAGGTACCCAGGGAAGAAACAATGATAGCCAAGGCATTAAAATGTAATCAAGATATGCAAATTCATATCTGAGTGTGATTTGCTTGGAAAGAGAAATTAATCTAGGCATGGTCAAATAAACAGTGTGTAATATGGATAATTAATCACCAAATTAGCAGCTGTAGTCCCGTGAGAAGATTATGCAAATTAAAATGGCCCCCATCTACAGTCACAATTAGAGTACTTAATACCAAACTCTAAACAAAACAAAGCCCCTGGGAGTACCACAAAACAAGCAAATCAAACTTAGTGGGTCATCTTCCAAATTTCACTGAGAGATTTTCTGAGTGCTTTACTTTTCCTGGTTTACAGAAACTGATTTAATTTCCCACTGACATACCAGGCTCATTTAATAACCTGCAACTTTGAAGTGCCACTAATGTTGCTTTACACAAGACTAAACTTCCATTCATACAGTCCAAATCAGCAGCTAAAAGAGGTAGGGACTAGAGGGTAAATCATCATCCCTGGGGCCCAGTCCATGTAAAACAGGGATGGATAGTGCAGAGGTATGTTAGGTGTCTTCTGCACATGTAGAAGTTCTCTCCAGCAGCTTCAGTTGCTGCTTTGCACTTGTGTTTCAATCATCTCTTTTTGTTTTATCTCTCTCAACATAGTATTTTTCCCATATTTATAATATGTCCTGAAAATATTTGTTCTACCTCCTCTGAAACCCTAATCCACACGTTTGCTTTTCACTGGTTAATCCAAGACAGTGACACCAAGGATGCTTCCTATGGACTAGGCTGGGGTATGGGACTACCTGGCCCCTGGCAGCACATGGTCTCCCCCGAGGCTGTGCATTGCACTAAAACCATGGCCCAATCTAGAATACATAAAACATTCTCCAGCTAGGAAACCTGAGTGAACAGAGCTATTCAGCATTTAAAGCACAGCTTCCTAAAGACCTCCCAGTATGTCAGATAAATTCATCTTAACACTGACTCAACACAAAGTGAAATATGCTGACTTTTCTGGATACAAGCTTTAGAATTTTTTAATGAAATATTGTAATATACTCACTCTTGTCTTCATTTATGGTGAAAGCAATTGTTCAAATAAGAAAATTGGCAAGCGTCCTGAATTTCCGTCTCCTGATGAACTCCATATCACTAGTTCCAAGGGAACAACCTGTTTTGGGAAGGAATTTTGTACAATGCAGGCAAGAAATTCTTCATTGTGTCCAGAGCCAAGAAAAGCAGAGCTTCTCACTTCATGTCACTGGGTACCTCTCAACATAAGCACTTATGGTGGGAGATACCTTTGAAAACACAGCATTGGGATTATATATTTTAAGGCAGTCTTGCCCTATCAGTCACTGAGAGTGAGTAGAAGTTGACTTTGTAAGAAAGAGGAGCTTGTTTCTATTCTGAAATGTCTTTCTTGGTCTTCTGATGCTCTGGACCGTGACTGGCTTCTAGTTGCTCTCTGTCTGTTCACAATAAATTTCACTCCTTTTATTTAAATTAAAATGTTGATTCCTCCTGGTAAAGGAAGCTTTTGGTGAGATTTTCAACAGCTTGTTTAAAGAGCCTAATAATGCTAATGTTTTAAGGCTCTTAATGCTGCAGAGTACCAATTGCTTTTCATGCAGAATAGTCTATCCTTCTCCCAAGCAATTTGCTGACACACTGCATACAGTAGCTTCATGCTGTCTTACCAATGCAATTAAATACATGCTTCTTGCAAACTACAGCGTAAATTTTCTCACTTATGTAGATTTCATCTTTGAACCTGCACAAATGTGAATCAGGAATGTCAAAGGGGAAGCCCCAGACACACTGGAAGAACAGGATTGCAGAAATTGCTGTGTAAATTTTAGTCTTCACTGATGTTTAGCCCCAACCAAGAGGTCATTTCTCATCAGTCCATGTGACATGAATTTAGCCCACACCAAAGTTTCCAACATTGCCTCGTGTGTTTTGAAAGTGCAGTGCCAAAGTATACTCAAGGTTTCCTCATGCTGTGTCAAGCAGAGTATTCTGGAAAATGATGGGTGTGCTGGCTTGTGTTTTGTACGCTATGGAGAAATTTCAGAAAATGAGAATGCAGGGAAAATGAAGTGTGGGACTGCAGCTGGCAAATTTCTTGTGCTTTCATGAGCCTAATGCTGTGATGTGTTTTTAGATCCTGAACAAGATCTAAGACAAACAGAGAAGAAATTATGCAGTCAACTTCATCCCTGGAAGTTCACTGGGCTGAACTGTGCCTGGGGATTAAAGTACAGATGGCTGATGACTGTGGGCTGGAGGACTATTAAAAAAGGTCTTAAAAGGTCACAATCGACTGCGAATCAGACCAAAGGGGTATGGCAAGGTTTAGTAGCCCCATTTGTGAGCAGCTACACTGAAGTGGCAAAAGTTACTTGCTCAGTAGGGTTATCACCATTTGTGGGTAAGGTACAATGCAAATTCATTTCCCCCGAGGTGGAAAATTCAGGCACTGCGGAAGCTGCAGGTTTATGAGGCAATGGAAACCAGTCTAAACTAAACTGTAACACAATTCCTGGCCTGCCCCAGTCCCACTGAGTTTCCTTATACCTGGATGATATGTTGTGCACACAGTTTCATGCTGTCCAAGGCTGGCTTTTGAAACCAGTAATTTCAGAGAGGGAGTGCCAGAGGGACTGCTGAAAGAAGCACTCCCTCAACCACCCATCTAATACAACAGTCCCAGGGCAGTTAATCAAGCACTGCCCTTTCCTCAGTGTTGCTGCAACTGTCACATGTTAACAATTAACTCTGAAGTGTAAAGGTGCACTCTGACTGTATGGTGGGCCAAATCCTGTTCTACGTTTTGCCTGGTTTAAATTTGGAGGAACCCTTTTTGTGAGTGAGCCTACCCTGCAACTGAGAAAAGGAACCACTAATGCATTGGTTATATGAACACCAGCAACTGATAAAATTGAATAACTACCTTTTCTATCACTCTTTGTTATAGTTCAGTGAAATGGAACTCCAAATGAAGTAATAAACCTGCAATCAGGACACAAGGGAACAAGCAAAGTAGATTAACTGGTAAGACAATGACATTGACAGCATTTTCTTAAATTATTATTAGGAAGATAATGCCATCCAGCACATCTGAGCAGTATTTTGGGGGAAAATCAGTCTCTCCAAGGAGACATTTTAATTAAGATAGAATTGTTAGATTGCAATGAAATTCTTGGATTGACAGTCTTTGTCATAGTGTTGTTTTTCTATTAATAGTGTACACAAGTTAAAAAAAGTCAACCAATATTTACTTATGTAATCCACTACCTTGTCAAAAGTACACAAGTAGAATTTAACTATGTAGTTTATATTTGATATATAAACACCAGCAAGAATGGCAACAGACCAAGAGGAACACCTTTTCAAGCGGTGTGATTACTGAGTCTGGTTAGTAATACACACTGACCATTTTCATTCTTCCAGTGCTCACATTTTACAATAATAAAGCATCAATGCTTATAGGAAAAGATTGGTCCTGATGTCATATCTAGAAACTAATTTAATGGGAAATTGGATAGTGACAAAGTGATGATGATTTATTTTTAATATCAGATGCCTCATTAGTTATGATTTATTTAGATGACCTTCCCAGTCGTATGATATTTTCTCCTACGGTATTTTCCTCCTCTCTGCCCCCCACCCCCTCCAAAATCTTGTACACTCCAAAAAGAGCAGAGGTAAATACTGCTGATCAGGTGCCTGATCCTCTGGGCCTATACTTCTGTTGGTTAGATCCATTGATTTCCATGGTCCTGCTCATGTATGGAATAAGCATAAAAGAGACCCCTGGATCATTATTGCAAATCTCTCTGTATCCCTCACAGGATGTTATTATCTAGTATCTTGAGGCAAAAAACCAAATTTTGTTATTTTTGATTATTTTTTTTTCACTTGACTTACTTGGATTATCAGATCAGTTGTGAAAGTGATATTTAGTTCCACCTTAAATGCATTGAATAATCTCCTTGGCTCTCACAGAAATTAAGAATGCTATTCTAGAGTAATTATTTAAAATGCATAGCTTTTAATATTAATTGATTTCTTCTGAAGGAGAAATCAGTTAATGATTTGGTGTTTAAGCTGCACATCTAAACAAGCAGCCCGGACTAATACCTGGTCTCCATTTAGCAAGAGCAAGAAAAACAGGAACAGAAATCTAACATCTTTGTTTCAGGAACAGGGCTAACAGGCTCAAAGTTAAGGTGAGGCAGAAAAGCTCAG
Organism: Machaerirhynchus nigripectus; assembly: GCA_013397975.1. Taxonomy (NCBI): domain Eukaryota; kingdom Metazoa; phylum Chordata; class Aves; order Passeriformes; family Dicruridae; genus Machaerirhynchus; species Machaerirhynchus nigripectus. Next base: position 631,298 of record VZRQ01005527.1, on the reverse strand, counting down.
CTTCACCCATGTGCCAGGTCTCTCCAGAGATATGAATCCCAGCCCCTGCAAGTAAGAGAAGTATCAGCTTCCAATATCAAACCTCATGGGGTTCTTCACAATCCACTTTTCAGAAGTCTAGCTTTCTTGGTGTCTTTTACTATTTTTCCCCATCTACTGGTGTACCCTATTAAAGGAATTAAAGTGAATTGAAGTCAGCAGTGCCCTGGCAGCCAGGAGGGCCAGCCTGGGGTGTCCTGGGGAACATCAGGCACAGCATTGCCAGCTTGATTGTCCCGCTCTGCTCTGCTCTGGAACAGCCACACCTCGAGTGCTGAGGGCAGTTTTGGGTGCCACAATATAAAACAGACATTCAACTATTAGAGAGTGTCCAAAGGCGGGCAACAAAGGTGGTGAAGGGCCTTGAGGGGAAGCCGTGTGAGGATCAGCTAAGGTCACTTGGTCTGTTCAGCCTGGAGGAGACTGAGGGGAGACCTCATTGCAGACTGCAACTTCCTCACGAGGGGAAGAGGAGGGGCAGGCACTGATCTCTTCTCTGTGGTGCCCAGTTACAGGACCTCAGGGAATGGCCTGAAGCTGAGTCAGGGGAGGTTTAGGTTGAATATTAGAAAAAGTTTGTTCACCCAGAGGGTGTTTGGGCACTGGAACAGGCTCCCCAGGGAAGTGTTCACAGCACCAAACCTGAGAGGGTTCAAGAAGCGTTTGGGCAATGCTCTCGGGCACACGGTGTGACTCTTGGGGATGGCTCTGTGCAGGGCCAGAAGCTGAACTTTGACGATCCTTGTCAGTCCCTTCCAACTCAGCATATTCTGTGATTCTGTGATTAAAAAATTAAAAAGAGGTGATGTTTTCTCAAGTCAATTCTTGCAGATTAAATTTACACAGCTGGAGCAGGAAGCCAGGACCTCTTTTGTTCACTCTTGCTCCTTACACACAAGCTTGCAGGGCTGTGCTCTCTGTCACACATAGTTTCAGCAGATATGATCTCTCTTCCCCATGTCCTAGTGCTATGAGGAGGAGAAATTTTTAGAATAACAGAGAACCAAACTCAGATTTTCCTCTGCCATGGTAAATGATTGAGTCATTACAAGTACTATGAGGAAAATGACAAGTGCATTTTATATGGGGCCTGATGACCTTAGAAGGAGGTCTCAGAGCAATCTCAGTCAAATTCCTGAACAAGACTTTGTGTTTGGATTTTGACTTAGGTAGGGTATAAAATGCTGGCTGCTCTCCAACTTTTTGACTGACTGTCAAAACTTGCATGTCTTTCATTGAAAGGTTTTCCTTTGAAAGTTTAGTTTTCAGTGTTTGGATTTGCAGACAGCTTGTCAGATCATGCCAAAGCACCCTTTCCAAGAATATGAAAAAACCCCACCTGTATAAAAGTGATCACCTGATGGTATTTACGTCCTCAAAGCCCTACAGAGAAGGAATTTTTTAATTCAAGGTGTCTGAGAACACAGAATTACCTCTTTCAAGACTACTTGTGTCTATTTGCCAAAACTTGTGTTTCAGATCCTTTTTTTTTGCTGTGGAACCATTGATGATAGCATCTCTCCCTTTCCATGAGGTACTGGTTCAGCAGGTTTCACTGTTTATCAGCAGTCCTTTTTTCTCTATGATCTCCCCAGGCTGCCGACTTCATAGCTCAGGACTCACCTCTGTGACCAAAGAAACACCCATGAGCAGCAAAATGGGAGTGCATCTCCCAAGTAGGAGCAGCACCTAAAGGAGAGTTGCATGGATTTTCTGCAGGAGCAGCAGTTTTGCCCATCCCTATCCTCCCCAGATGGTCTACCCCAAGGTTTGTTGCTGCAAGAAAAGTGCCACAGCACTCAGAAGAATGACTTCGCAGAAATAGTTCCTGTCTTTCTTGAATAAAGCTAGCCAAGTTATTCTGAGTGCTGCAAAAGAGATCTACTGGTTTCTCTGTATGGATCACTCTGTCCTTTGTTTCTTAGCTACTGTTTATTAAATCCTGGTGCACAAACAGTAGTTCCAAACAGAACTCCAATTCTTGCAGTTTTTCCATTGCAGTAGAAACATAGAAATATTAAACATCACTTTGCTGTTTTGAGATCCAAGGCATTGAAAGTATAATGCATATAGGAAAACGACCATTCCAATGTGCATTTTCTCCAAGGACTTTATGCTAAAACAAAACATGAACTATCCTCTGGTAATTTAATAAGAAATAGATGTAAATTTTAAAAATATTGAAAATAATAATACTATTCTTTATCACTATAGAAAATGGAAAAGCATAATGTACTTATGAAACACAGGAAAATTAATGTTCGATAGCACTGGTTCTAGCTGCAGAAAATCCATCAGTATAATATAAAACCAGCCATGCCAGACTTGGAAGCCAAATCGGTTTGCTGAGCATGCTGAACATTAACTATTACCACCATTTTTTTTTCCTACCTAGAGCCACTTTTCTTGAAAATGGCAAAACCATTAGTGAGCTGCCAAACTATATTTTCCGCCTAATTTCAATGCTGAAGAATCTAGACATGACAAAATTTGGGTTATCAGTAAATAGGAGGAAAACAAAAATTCAAGGCTGTCAGGAAATTTCTTCTTCCTGTGAACTCCATAAACTTTTCTCATTTGAATAATTATGAGCTTCACAGGGCTGACAAGGTTCACACAGGTAAATCACTGTGTTATCTGCTGCATCTGTGATCAGTTGAAGCCTTAAAGGAACAGAACTGGACATCAACTTTCTGTTCATTCTCCCTTTCTGTAAACCATTGAGTTGTGTAGTTCTGTGCAAATATAATATTGAAGGCAATAGTTGTGATCGAAAAGCACCAGGGATATCTACCACAACGAGTTAGAATTTCACACCCAGAAGATTCAGTAAGAGATCTATCTGGCAATTTCCTCCTACTTGATCTTTATATTAAAAGCTAGGGCAATTTTTTAACACATCTTGATATATTCATTTGCCTCTCTCTCACAGCATGGTTGTGTGAATATAGTTGCCTGTCTTACAAAGTTATCAAGCAGTTTTTTCAGCTGTATATATTAGAAAGCTCAATTTATTATATCAAAATATGACATCTGCCCATCCTCCAAAGATTCTTGAAGAGAACATAGGACTCAGCAGCCAAAAGGCAGACTTCGGGATGAGTTTTTGATGGTCAGGAGTCAAAAACAGCCTCAGATTTCCTGGAGCTCAAACTGATTTGATGATTATTTTAATCTTTTGCATAAAAGTAGTAGCTAAAAAACTTGATCTCATTTTAGGTCTTTTTGAGCTGAATACTAGAAAAAATATAAGGGTAGGAACCTGAGGAATTTGTGCTACACACAAGAAATGTCACATTGAGTGGAAGAATGCATCTGCAAAGCCCAGGGCAGAAATGATGATGTTTGCGTTCATGTTTTCTCAAAGCAAGTTAGCAAGCTATTGAAACAGCTCTAAAACTTCATGGAAACAGTGGGATGACTCCCACTGATTTCAGAAGGCTGTAGCTTTCACTTCTATATGTGCATATGCATGTTTCATCCCAACAAAGCAAATCCACAGAGATCAGCACTTGCCTCAGAAGGCCCTGCTGAATGTGTGCTGTTTAGCAGAGTGGGCCCAGCAGCAATTTTGTCACACTCTGAATCCCCAGAAAGGGACCTCAGTTCCAGCTCCAGCTACACACCACACTGAGCAGTGGGTAATGGCAAGGGACTGGTTCCTTGGCTCTCTCTAAAGGAATTGAAATGGTTGTGACAGGGCTTCCCAGACACAAGATGTTAGCCAGAAGTACTGAATCACAAATATTAACAGATCTGAAGAGGTCCTGTAATGTTTGTCCAAATGTCTTTTGACAATTCTTATGTATTTTGTTAGATCCTGCAGAAAAACCAGTTGGGTCTAGGAGGCTCAGCTGGGAAAGGCAAATATTTTACCTACAAATTCTTTTTCTGAAACTTTTCACGTGAAGTTATTTCTCAAATAAATGATTGACATTGAGCAAGCTGTGGGAAGAAATCCACTACTTCGGGGATTCCTATGGCATCTGGAGGATGCCAGAAGTACCTGCAGAGAGGATCTGTTCCCGCAGTTTGGGAGGGTGCACAGCACAAAGCAAGCAAAACAGGTATATTTCAGGCTGGACAGTTCATTCTCCTCATCTCCTAGCATGTGTCAGCCAACATTCTTCCAGTTTGGGGAAATATTTGAAGATGGAGTAGTTGTTTTAATTTTAGACCCTATCCAAAGCCTTACAGGTGATTTCCAGATCTGAAGGGATAATTGTAATGTAAGTCTTATATTCACCTCAATGGAGCTAGATCCAGTCATAGGGTAGGATTTTATTTCTATGTCCAGATGTTCATTTCTTTGTGTCTAAATCATCTGGGTTCTTCTCAGATAGCAATAATTTTGGCAGGGAATATGATACCTCAGATCAACCAGTCAGGAGGTGGACTTTCTGTATGGTTTAATTAAAATGAGTCTGTCAAGAACACCAAACTTATTTTCCGCATGCTAGGAAAGATTCACTGTTCTTAGATAGAAAACACAAATGTACTAGGCAGGGATAACAGAATAAAAAGGAAGGAATGACAGTCAATTGTCTCTCTGTCCAACATCTCCCATGAGAGAGACAGTGTTTTTCCCTCCAGTCAGTTTTCTGTCAAGCCAACAATTTTTCAGTAGCTTCCTGCACTACAATAGCCACTACTTTTCTCATACAAATTCCAAAAGAAATCTTATTTTTAATTTTCTGGGAGGCTTGGCAAGGCGTTTCTTCTTTTGCCTGTCTCACCCTGTACTACAAACAATTCCTTCGACCTTGGCACACTCAGGTGCAGATTGCCCTGCTTTTTGGCAGCTATTTGTGAACTGGAACACAGGACAAAGCAAATGGGAGGTCATCTCTTGCCTACTGCATGCAAGGACACTGCATGCTGTCTACTGCAGTACATACTGAACAAACCAATATGAGGGATACCATCCAGACGAATATATTAAAATGCTTTTTACTTCTTTTTTTTGTGAGCGTGAAACAATGAGATACCTGAAAATTAAGAGGACAATGTTTTATTTATTATTTCTACTATTTCTCTTTATCATTTATATTATGATACTCAAATACTAGGAATAGGATGTATCATTGACCACTTGGTCTATTCTTACTCCCTTTATCACGTGCTGGAAGCACACAATACTGGTTTTGGCAGTCATTTAGTCTCAGTGGGTATGGACACCTGTATTCGTGGTCAGCATAGTAACTTCCCACGCCACTCTTCTTGTCAATGTATGAACATTCAAGCAACAAATGTCCCTTCCCATTGCATGTTTCCATGATAGTAAGATAGAACAATACACTACTTGCAGATTAGAGTCATAGGAAGGACTAGTGGAGGTCATCTGGTCCAGTCCCTCACCTGAAGAAGGGCCTTGCCATTAGACTATGTTTCTCAGGGTCTTTTCCTTGTAACTTAAAACTATCGTATGATGGTAAGATTTTCCATTTTGCTTTATTTCCCCATCAGATTGAAGAGATTGTAGAAAAAGTCTCTAGAAACTTATTTAGAGATGTGTTAAGAGCATAAATGGGATGGTCTTGCACTTGTTAGAGGATATAAATGTGTTTCCATATTCCCTTCCTCACACAGTTTGGTCAACAGCCTTCAGTCATTATCTCCTCCACTGTCGTCAGCACGTGGGACAGGGGTAGGTATAGACATGGAGCAAAGAAAATCAGTTCACGGTTGTTATAGTTTTGTCTTCAAAATCCTCTTCTGTTCTTGCAGTCTTTCTGATTTGCCATATGGGCAGGTTGAAGTGGAAATGTAAGCATTGTAAATTTTCTTTCAGACAGGCTTACCTGCAATTTATTCCATCTTTCTCTGGATGGCATTTTCATGGAAAGTTTTTTACCAATGCTAACTTTCCTGCCAAAGTCCTCTGTGTTTATATCAACTGTTCCCATTCAAGATTGGCAAGGATGTCATTCACTGTTTCTTATGATTTAAGTCAACTCTGTTTCCTTTCCATCTTTCTGCTCTGCTGGAGTCAGTAGGAATATATGAGAGGTGTGTCTTGTGATAATCATCACATACACCATAAACATACATCCCCAGAGTGACTTTTACATCCTGATTTTTCTTTTTTTTTTAAGTTTCTATTGAATCAGAGATCTCCAAAATCCAGATCAGGTTATGCAAGTGTTAAGAGCAGAATGGACCTAAAACTGATGTAGTTTAGCACTTTCTAATTTCAAAGCACTGACAAATTCTGCTTTTGGCACATCAAACATCAGGAATGCTGGGAAAGAGTTGTACCACTTGAGTGGTAGCAGATGGTGATGTTAAGTTTGCAGATCATACTGAGCTAGCAGTGAGCCTGGTGCCAGAAGCATAGGGAAAGCAATACAGATCCAGCAGAGACAGTTCTGTTATCAGCTCGGCAGGTGAGTCATTGTATGACTGAGAGCAACCCAAAGGATGATTTCATTTATTCATGTCCCAGTTCCTCTGAAACAAGCAAACAAAAACCTTAGGAATGAGCATAATTTATAGCAATCCATTGAGGCCAATTGAGTTATTTTCATGTTAAATTTTTAACTATCAGCATATACATTTTCTTGATCAAAACTATGTGTTTTCATTTTTGGAAGTGGCAGCTAGTTGTGATATGTTGGATGCTTTTAGAGCATGAATCTCTAGTTAGACTATGATCCAAACAGTCAAGTACCAGTTTCCATCTCTTCCTCATATTTACGAGGGCATTTGCCTTTAGCCTTTGATTACTTCAGCTTGCCATCTATGCATGCAGTCACAGATCTAGACCTATTAGCTTCCTTTAAGAATACCAAGGAAAACATTAACCTGAGTTGTAACTGTTTTCAGGCATGTGCAAGACATTTCATTACATCAGCAGGACTTCCACTGGAACAGTTGGAAGGCAGGGGGTTATCCCATGCAAAGATATTCTTGACGGAGATTTTAATATGGCTAATTTATAGATACTTCTATTGTTCTACAATGGTTTTACTAGTAACTAAACAGATATATCAAGGGCTTGTCTTTTTGCTAAGATGAAATTCTGAATTGGGATTCCTGAATTACTGTTCTCTGTGAGCTCTCTGTGTGAACTAGAGATTAAAGAGTTCTGAAAATCCAGTTTTAAGAACATGTACCTTTTAGAATGATTTTGCAATTCACAGAAATGTAGCCTCTAGAAAACATATTACAAGTCTGTAATTATGGAAACATCCATGGGACTCTTTACTTTGGTATTCTCAAGCATGAGCATGTGACAGGTATATACCACAAAAAGACACAAATGAAATAAAAACCACACTGAAGGATGTAGATTGGTCTATGGCATCTTCCAGAACCATCATTTGCTCACATCTGCAGGCATTTGCAAAGATAAAACCAGGGATTAAGACATGAGAGCTCCAAGGCAGAAAAACATTTTGTAGGATAATTTTTAGTAGGGTAATTTCTCAATGAGAGGGGTTAGGAAAAGGTATTAGTAACTTGAATATGTTAGCAGCTCAGAGCACCCAGAAGAACATGAAGGTTCTTCAAGAAACCTGAGGTTGAAACCAGAAACTAAGGATAAATCAATATATTTTTTCCTGTGTTACTCAGAACTGCTTTAGTTTTGAAGGTCACAGTCCACCAACACTCATATAACTGTTCTGCTCACTTAACTGGAAGTTGTAAGTCAGTAAAGTAACTGGAGAGAAAGTGTTGGAAAAAGGTATACAAGTGTTTGAACCCTGCCTGCATCTGCAGAGCACAAGGGTTTGGCCTTTCAGCCCTGCATTTCAACACTCATACTTGTATATGTCCATGTGGAAATCAGCCTCTGCATCAACACCAGTCAGGCACACACACAGGCTTAACAGACACTGCTGCAATTCCATCGGAGGTGTTCCAGCTTTCATGCTGTATGTGATACAAAGCAGCCTCCCTTCACTGCAGGTATAGGAAGGAAAATATAAACTGTGTACAGGTAAACTCCTTGACATGAATTATCTTTTCCTGAAGTGTGACTAATATTGATAGCATACGTACAGAAAGTTGTTTCTAAATAATGTCTTTCTAGATAATATCTTGATTTTTGCACTGTGAAAAATGGGAATATTGCAGAAATCTCAATTAAATACAGTGTACAACTGCTCAACAACGTGACCATAAGCTATTGAATCACAAAAAAAAAAAAAACCCAGAAGGAAAAACCAAAAAACCTTACCAACTGAAGCTTAGACTTGCTCTTGTATCAGAAATATTTCTTGACTAAGACCCTAGAAAATATTGTAACTTCCATTTGAAACTGCTTCAGACTTTTAAATGCATTCACTGCAGAAAGTGATTAGTGTGCAGAACACAGGTGGGAGGTTAAAGGGTATGATAATTTATTATAGAGATCATACCACTGTAGTTTGAAAACGAGATACTTTTGTATGAATTTCCTTTTATGGTGAAACCTCTGAATTCAATCAATCGCTGGGCGTGATTTCTGTGCCTCTCCTTACTGAGTGCGAATCATAGTGTCTATTTCCAGGACTATTTTAATATTGTCCCAAGTGTAAAGCAATATTGTTGTGGAAAGCACCCCATTTAACTAATGGAAGCATAGAGTTAGGATTCAATCCTCAAACCTTTAAAAACACAAGTACCCAAACAATCAGAGCTCTGCTCTTACAGTGATGATGTAGCCTGTAACAAAATTGGCATATTTTTTTGTAGCAAATTTATCAGTGACCAAACACGTGAGCGATTTTGCTCTAACTCCTGCAGATATTCTGTAAGTATTAACCACTTGAAGCCACATGAAAGGAAAAGAATATATTGCATAAAAATATAATAAAAAAGCAAATGTCTTCATCTCATTAATGTAAGCTGAATCAATAGTGCAAACAGAACTGGAATTGACTGAACAATTGGAATATCATGGTATTGGTACTGCAAAGAATTTCTCTAGCAGAACTGCAGATTTCAGTTAAAGCCAGTAAACTGAAAGGAAGATTGTTACCAACAGCTCTACAAAGAGTCTGGCAATATGAACTGCATATTTTTGTCAGGTGAATGGAAAGAAGAGAAGGATGCTGAACATATTTGAAGGTGTGTTCACCTGTAAAAGCAGAAACAGGAAAAATCTTGTGTCTACTTTCCTGAAAAAAATACACTGGTTGGTTTAAATAGCCTTGTATGTTCTGCAATCCTATAAAGAAGAACTTTATATATATATATTCCTTTCTTTTTTTTCCCCTGGAGATTGTATTTAAAATAGTTTCTTTTCTGCTGAGCTTGTGTCATATAAGATATTTATCTTTATTGTATTTACTTTTTTTTTTCAATTGCCTTTGGATTTCATCTATATTAAAAACTATTAACTATAAGAACTATTAAAAATAATGCCTGGTTGTTGAAATGCTGTTCTGGTAGTTTTCTGAAGTTCATTTCTTCAGGATATTCAGTCTGAAAAATCTTACTGCCCTAAAAATTATTTTTTTCATAAGTCTGGCCTGTATGAGGATAACTGTTCTTTTTGAGATTTGGAATGAGGTGGAACATTCCATAAAACATTTGTATTTAAACCTGCATATGGTTCTCAGTTTGACTCTGGCAACCACAGATTTCTCTTCTACAAACTCCCCAATGTTTATTAGTTTACTTGTTTATATTAAAGTTATCACTGTTGGTCATATGCTTTAACATGGGATTCTGATTCAATTACCAAATCCTCTATTTTTCTTATTATCTTACTTACATTGATGGTCACAGCTAAGCCTTATAATGGTTTACAGAAATGCTTCATTATGAAGACTGAGAAAAGTGACATTAAGTACCTCACCCTTCCCTGGATCGTAAGTTGTTTGTACTCTTTCTTCTTTCAGTGGTGGGCCTGCATTTTCTGTTATCATTTCTTAAAGTCTGCAATGAAGATGAAAGCATTTTGCACATACATTTAAAAGCAGTACATACCTTGGACATACATACCTACAGTGTTCACCTCCTTATTTTCAAGTGTTTCCTGAAAATCCTGGGCTTAGTATTCAAAAAGCAAAAGTGTTAAGTCAGATTCTATTAGCAATGAAAATATTAAAAATCTAATCATAAAAGAATGACTGTCCTGTCAGAGAATCTTCTTGTTATGTGTTATTGCCAAGTCTAAAATTCACAACTTGGAATTAAATTCGATATTCAGTCTCAAGTACAAATCAATTCCCTAGTAAAATATTAATCCCTAGTGAGTAGGGTGCTACAAACAGAAGAGAAATCTGGGGAAAATAAATCCAATAACAACTAACATAATAGCCATATATAGGTCAGGAACTGGAAATGCAGAGATTTTATATTACGTTTGGTCTGTTCTAATAATCCCTTCTCAGATGTGAAATTAATCTAAATTCTTTTTCCAAAATAATGAATTTTCCTTAAAATAGAAGGATGTATATGTGGGAGAAGGCTTCTAAAGATAGAACTAATAATATTTCAACACATTTATTTATCAGAAATGTTATTTGTGTCTTTTGGGGGTGTTAGTTGTTAAAAATATTCATTAATTAAAGAAGGCTCTTTTTCTGCAAACCATCTGGCTGTTCTTTTCCAGTCTGGCAATGAAGTCATGTTACAGAAATGGTGATATGACAGTTATTTCTTTGCCAACAGATGATACCCTCAAAATTAGATATTATGGCTCCACTGAGAAGTTCAGTCAGTAAGAAAGAGATTTATTCCAATATTTTGGGTGTTTTCCCCACATTTTTCTACTTATTTCTTTAAAAGCAAGCAGAGTATTAAGTTTTTCCATAGGCATCCACAAATGTTTTACGTTTTATGTACATAGAAGTCCCCCTAAAATTGTGACCACTTAAATGAAACTTTGAAAGGAAAGGAATCTGATCTGCCAAGAATTGGTGTATCTGCATCACATTCATGTGTAGTTACGTGGGTTTTACACTCTCTGTTACGCTGATCTGCTATTAATGCAAATTGCCAAGCTTTACTGTCCCAGGGATAGTTTACACACAAGAAAATCAGGAGGTGATGCCAAAACCTTATCTGATTTATGTGTCAGAATTTGGGGTAGAACCACTGGCTTTAACCCTGTTTCATCAGTGAAACAGTAACAGATTTGGGGTCACAAGTTCTGCTCTGCTGCTTGTACCAACCGTGCCACAAAGTAAAGAAGAATGATGAACCTGATGGCTTTAGAAGTCCAGGTAAGGCAGCCTGCATGGAGGAGCTGCCATTCAAGGGTAGCTTTTAGTACTCAACGTGTGTTTGCTGAACAGGAGCATTCAGAAGCCAGCTTGCAAACCATGAGCAGAGGTGTCTGTCGAGCAGCTCCTTTCCATACACTTTGCAGAAATTAGGTCCCCGGAGACATTTCAAGATAATACTTTGTTTATTTTAAAGAACTTACTGTGAAGTCTGTTACACACTCTGTTTCATCTGACAGCACGAAGATGAATTTTAATGGTGCATCTAAGTCTTGTTTTGTTGAACTTGATGACCATGGCACATATCATATGAAAGTGTGGAGCTGCCTCCTCTTCTTGTTCACACGTCATTTCTACTGATGGTAGGAAACAGGCAGCAAAGATCAGTTACAAGAAAGAGTTAAGGATTTGAAGTACTGATGATGTTCAGCTCCTTAAATTATAAATCAGGCACACTTACGTCTCAGTGTTTTTTTAACTGTGATTATTATTTTTGTGTTTGTTTTTTAATTGTGGAAGTTTTTCCACCCAAGTGCTTTTTTGATTGACATAAGAAGCATCATCTTTCCTGAGCAGGCTAACTGTTTTTTATTGCTGAGTAATTCGCATAAAATTTAATTAAGCCTTTGACCTGATGTCCCAGTTGCTTCTTGGCACAGGAGGAGTCTAGGCCACTTTGTTTCCTAGGAAACCAAAAAGAAAGTCCCTGTTAGTATTCCAAAGAATTTAAATTTCCTTGAGTTTGTACTACAAAATATCACACTATGGTAGCCATATTATTTTCTGTTGCTTATGCTGTGGGAGGTTATAATTATTGCTCAAAGAGAAGCATTTGTACTTTTAAGCTTTTTTTAACATCCAAAGCAATGCTGCGTGATTTTCCTGGTTATATGGATACTTGCTATGTTTTTCTTTACGATATGCCTTTACCCATTGAAACATTTCTGGTATTTTTCTGAATGAGTCAATGATAAAGTTGAGTCAGTAGACATCAGTAAGAATTCAAATTCAAATCATCCAAACAGTTCACTTCTTAAAACCTGGGTAATTTATTTTCTGAGGTTGAATTACTCTGTTCCGTGTTTCTGTGAACCTCTGAGAAGGTTATATATATAACCTCTGATATATCTCATGCTTTAGGTGAATGCTAAAGCAACTCAGCAGATTCATAACAAAAGCACATTGCAGGGTTTTTTCGGTGAACTTGCTGGAGCAAAACCACAGCTGTAGCAGGCAGCACTGCTGAATTCCTTATACACCTTCAGTTGACGTTAATGGAATTTAGCTTTCTAGTGTCCAAATAGCAGAGGGAATTTTTCCTGAGTGCTAGCAATGTGATAAATTATACTTTTTATATGAGGAGAATAAAATTAAAACAATTAAAATAGACTCTATTTTGATTTCTTTTTGATCACAGTGAGCTGGTTAGAGACCAACACTCACGACAAAAACAAAAAAAAAAGAAAAGCCAGCTCAAATTTTTCCCCAAGTCTGTGTTCAGCTGGTCATACCATGTAGCTTTAAACAAGTACTATTCATCAACTGAGTCTTCTTCTACAGCTGCATGTCCCTTATTTAGATTTATATCCATTATAAATCTATATGCACATCATAAGGGAAAAAAAGCTCTACTACATGGAGAAGTAAAGCAATTGCCAGTAAAATGAGTTTTAAAACCATTGCATTTTAATGAGTTTCAATTGTGACAACAAATCAGAAGACTTAACATCCGTAAATACTGCTCATATGGACTTTGATCTCTTCCAACAGATCACATTCCTTTGTTTAAAGGATGCAAGAGAAGGCTTTATGTTTGGCTCTGTTGAAATAATTAGCCAAACCTTTATTGGCTCAAATGGGCCAGGATTTCATGTTTTAATGTCAGGAAGAAAAGAACAAGTCCTCTTGAAGAAATGATGCATTTACTTTACAGTTATAGGAGTATACCTTCCCTATTGCAATTCTAAACAACTAAACATCAGAATAGCATTCAGTTAAAAGTTGGTGCTGTGAGAAGGGACTACCATTACTTGCTCTGTTTAACTCTATGTATAATAGGCCAACTCTTGTATTTAACAGGTTAGGTGATGACGTGTAGTGTCTTTTTACTTGTAGAAAGTCTTTAATCTCTTTTAGACAGGTGTATAACAGCGAAGACCTCTGTTTTTCTACACAAACTAGAAAAAAACAGCTGCTCAATAACCTTGGAGCTGTGAATGGCCCATCCCTGGAAGTGTTCAGACCCAGGCTGGATGGGGTTTGAGCAACCTGGTCTAGTGGAAAGTGCCCTTCTCATGGCGGAGGTTTTGGAATTAGGAGACCTTTAAGAACCCATCTAACCAAACCACTCTCCGATTGATTGATTGATTGATTGATTGATTGATTGTTCTCTTCCATGCTTAATGACATCAAGTGGTTCTACAATGACATGGACTGTACATCTGAGAGTGGAGACTCTGCCTCCATGTTTTGAATTTGCAGCAGTACTTGAAAGAGAGTTGGTAGGAAGGGAATCCTTATGTAGCTATTTTTCTTGAGAGCTGATTTATCTTTCGTGTTACTGTACTTGTGGTCTTAGGCAATTGGCACATGTTTTTGTACATCAGTGAAAAGAACATAATGAACGGGACAAGTGCTGGCATCTGAATTTATGGTTTGTGTTCTCAGACATTTTCTTTCTTCTGTGAAAGTGTCTCCCTGTTCCCTCCACTGCTGTAAACTCTGTTAGCTCCTAAAATAACTTCAAAATAACCAGTATTATTGTAGTTTTCATCTACTGTTATAAATATATCATTCTGGGAAATATATTCATGTGATTTACCAATGCCACGAAATCCAGGATCTTATGAAATCTTGGCTTACTTTTCCTTGTATGGTTGAAATACTCTCAGCACATTCTGTTTAAGGATAATGTAATTTGAGGAGAAAAAAGATTTCACAAGTTTATTCTTTAGCCAGTATTTATATTACCTTTCCTTTGCTAATTGCAAGCCAAATCTGCAGATGCTGTGATTTTTACTCTAGCAATATGCTAGTGTTGTATATTCTAAAGCTACATACTCCCCTATCTATATTTTGTGTTTTATGTGGAGATAAGTGGGGATGGGATGTTTTGTCTTGGTGCTGAGCCCTGCAGCCCCAAACAGTTACTCAAGATTTGTCTGCTTCTGCTGGTGTCTAATCTCAAGTTGAAGCTGGAATGCGAAGGAAGATTTAAAAGCTTTATCATCTTCTTCTATCCCCCAAACACACAAACATCTTCAGCGCAGTTATTAAAAAAAACCCCACAGTCCTTCATCTGCTGTTAAAGAATCATTGTCTGCCCGTGTCAGCAATAAGAGAAGTGTGGAAAGAAGAGTGAAGGACTGTTTCTCAAAATTGTCTCATAGATTTGTAAATAGGTTTCAGGAAATTATTCTTAATATTTCACATTATGTATGATGAGCATTTATGAAAACCTTCCTGAGCTTCTCTTTCTTCAGAAATGCACATGTTGAGTAAACATTGGTTTCATTTTTAAAAAGTTGTTATTATTATAGAAGCATGCTGAAAAAGAATCTTGCAGCTGTTACCTTTTATGAAAAATGTATAGAAATAGTTGGTGATATTTTCTCTCACAAAATGCTTAAGTTTTTAGACACTTGTAATTTTGTCATTAAAGTGAATAAAGCAGATATTTAGAGGGTTGAGGGTGGTTTTTTTATTTCTTTCTGTTTATTTTTCCTCTTCCAATTACATTAATAGCTTCCAAGTTCTGGGATGCCAGAATAATAGATTTTGAATTTTGGCAAGAAATGAAACAATAGTAAACATAGATTGGAATCAGTATGAGTGATGTTGTTCAATGTCAACAGTAACTGAAAATGCCTTCCAAATCACTGATGCTCTGTGGGTCTTTTTGGCTTTTTAAAAATTGTTAATTTAAATTGCATGTCATATAGCCGGTGACTCCTTCATCTAACTCACTTCACCATTTCCAGAGCAACCCGATGATGCATGTTTTGGATTAATTCACATTTCAGGGCCACATCTCCTATCCTATTCATTTCATTTTATTATTCCTACCCTTTTTACAACAAAGTAATCCTTAATGTTTCAATGCTACTAAACCTGAAAAAAGGAGACTGTTTAATTTCAGCCTCTGTGAGTAGTCTTGGTTGTAATCACTACTTCAGAGCCAGTGACTGAACACATTTCATCTTTCGTACAAATTGAAGCCAGTGAAATAAAATACCTAGCATTTGTAAAGTCTATTAAATACAGTAAGCGCAGTACATAAAAATATAACTATTGCCCTCTCATTTCCCTAGTCCTAGGTTTGTATAAAGATTGTGGCAGATGGGAGGATGGAAAGCCAGAGCCCAGGAACAATAACTGTAAAGAAGAAAAGAAACAGCAGACACTGTCTGCTCTTAGATGAAGAAAGTTAAGAATTCATACTCTCTTAGGCAATGCAGTTCCAGAGGTGAGGGGTTGCAAAACTCTCAGATCTGTTTTGAATCCTCCTCCATTCTCAGGAGGCTTATACAGAAACACAACCCCAGTGTTGCACATTTATTTAGTTAAGCCTCCCTTCTTGTCATAGATGAACTTGAGATGAAATCCTGGCCTGAGTGAAGTCAGTGAAGTATTTCCTGGCAACTGCATGGAACAGAGTGACACTGTATATGCAGCACACCCTCTCTGTTGCTTTCCTCCCTTTATCTTCAGCCCTATCAAAATGTAAATATTTTCCTCCCTTTAATGACTGTAACTTCCTGGTAGAAGTTGTATAACAGTGTTTGCACAAACCATTCTATAACAAAATGTAACACACAGTTTCTGAGACCAAGGTCTCAAAGGTATCTACCAGGAGATGTGGAAATATATGGTTACCTTAACAAGACCTTATTTGAATGACAAGAAAAGACCTTTTATGGTGGTCCACCTAACCTACTGAGCTACTGTGCTTAAATTTGTACAAGAGCAGCTTAAATTTGTGAAGGATTTGGATCAGAAATGCCCTGAAGGCCAAGGCCTCCGTGTATGACTGGTATGAAAGAACGGGAAGAGGACACACTAATGATGGTTGGAAAGTATACTGAACTGTTGGAGGTGTGAGATACCACATTTCCCTAAATCCCACCTTCTGCTGGGATTGGAAATAGAAGTCGTTTGTTTCAATAGATACTATATCTAACTGTCCTGTTTCCCAGGCAGAGCAACCTGCTTTCTGCAGCTGCCACAACAATAACTGGAGCCTGCTCAAACCAGAAAGCCTTTTCCCTCAGATGAGAACCTATTTGCTCTGAACAGAACACTACTGGTTAGAGGGGAAATCTAAGGCTGAGGTTAAAAGCAACAAATCTGTGACTCACCTGACCTATCTCCATCTTCGTGATATCTGGGTCAGGGTTTTCCTAGCTGCAAAACACTTTGAGGGTTTTGTTTGGTTTTTTGGTTTTTTTTTCCTTTTCATAGTCACATTTCACTTTAAACAAGGGAGCAATGTTCAGATTAAAGTTCTTGTCTACTCCAGTGGTTCATTATGAGTGTGCTGGTCCTCGTGTAACATCTAAAGTCTAACACGTACATTCTAGTAGAAATTAAGCTATGATTCTTGTATCAGTCAAAACCTTAGGAAAGAATTAAAGTTTTCAGTTCCCAGGGAGTTTCACAGAATAATTTTAGACCACTCACAGCCTGTCACTATCTGATATGACAAGGATTAGGGAAAACTCAAAATTCAGGCTTTTCCAGATAAGGCAGGCTATTTTGTGCAACAGTAGCTTCTTTCTTTCTATAAAACAAAAAGAATTGAATATATTGCTTTAATCTTAGCCAGATGAAGGGCTAGTATACAAAACCCTCAAAAATTAATCAGAATGAGGGAAAAATGTGGTATTTCCTATCCAGTTAGGTGAACAGCAGCCAGAGAGAGTTTAAAATCAACAGATGGCAACTGCTTCACTCCTGTATCATCTTCTGCCTTATTTTACTTTGTCTTTCTGTTCTGGTTAGCTAGCCTGCAGGAACATAATCTCTTTAAATCTAGAAAAGGAAACCCTAATCTATCACTCCATGAAGTTTTCAATTTTTTTCCCTAATATAACACTGAAAAATATTACAAATGACCATTGTCCTGCCAAAAGGCAAGGATAGAGACTGAAAGGAGCATAAAGCAGAAATTGTGAACAAAGAAAAAATCAAATAGCAAAAAATCAAGAGACATCAAAGTTCTCTATTTCATCTACCTGAACTGTTGCAAGATCATCTATATCTAAGGTATAGATGAAAAAATATTTTATTATTTTACTCCCAAAGAATGATCTATAGGAAGCCTGGCAGAATGCTCTCCTATTGTAAATTCAGATCTTCAAAAAACTTAACTTCTCAAGAAATTGTCATTGTCTTAATTTTGTTCTGCTGAAATCAGCACTAAAGGTCATATAAACCACAGTGAGACAGAGCTAAGCAAACCATTACCACTCCTGGAAATCCCTTTTGCAACTCTTAGCACCCTGGAACAATAATGGATAGAAACCAGTCACAGAACAGTGGATTGGAAAGGAGGACACTGAGGGCTGGAAGCCACAACTGAGGCCTCCCTTTCCACCACACAAAAAAACCCCCCAAAAAAACAAACAAAAAACCCACAACCTTTGCATCTCTAGCAGTAAAATTTTCCTGTAAGTAAAATACCCAAGTGCATATTCTGGCAGAAGGCACTCTGAATTCAGCTGAGATCTGATTCATTACTAACTGATTATGAACTTCAACATTTTACCTGTTGATCCTGATTAGCCCGTTTAGGTAATACACAGAGCTGCACTGCTGGGAAGTTTGATTGCCAAGCAGAAAGGAAAATATTCTTCCCTCCGATGCAGCTAATTTCACCTGCAAGTTTCCATGGGTATCTTTACTTTGACCAGTGTTGTACCTAAATGCTGGACAAAACAATATTCTTCAAAAGAGCTAATATTTTTTATGGAGTCTATTGCACCTGATACCTTTGTATTTCCTTACATTATAGTCTCTCTAACTTGGATCCCTTGCCAAAGTGTTTTCAACCTGTTTGTTTTCTGCTGAAGCTTGTTAAGGGAAGCACTTGGCCTATTTGCCTGCCAATGTCTTTTGCCCCTGGTCTGGTATCCCCAACAAAAAAATCTACTTGTGTTTATGGCAAAAGAAGGAAAAAGACACACTTCTTTCACTGTCCTTTTGTTTAAATTATATGTATCTCATACATAGAATTTATGGCAGAAAGTGAAGACATCATCTAATAGAGGATTGTCAGCTACTGGCAGTGCAGGTCTGTTCTTATAAAGAAGAAAAAAAACCCTGAGCACTAATAAATCCTACAGATTGAACTATTCCTACTTTCTTTTTAATTTCCACTGAAGTTTTTCTGTCACCCAAGGTTTCCCTAGTAGGCATTTTACTTCTTTCTCTTTAAAATTTTTTGCTTGGTTGTTCTTCAAGCATAATTTTTTACTTAGGGACAATTAATTCCTATGATCTCATTAAAAATTCAAATCAGTTGTTTTATGCTAGTTTGCCTTATTTTATGCTAAATTGCATAACATAATTGTGATTGTGCAGTCAGTCATTTTAAATTGAATTGGGTGCCTTGCTCACTGCCAGGTGTACTCGGCTTCACAAATTCTGAGATTTGTGGCAGGAAACCTGGATCAGCTATCTCTACAGTTGTGTATGCTTAGGTTCAGGTCTTGGCAGGGTATAGTTTCACACCAGAATTCACTGATTGCCAGAATACATTGGCTTTTATCCTAGTCCTGTCCCACTCAGGCCACTGGCAACTCAGAAACTCATGAAATGGGAAACGGAAAACAAACAGATTGTTATTTTGATACAGAGCCAAGAAAGAACCCGAAACAGCACAAATGGTAGCACAAATGGTAGAAGGAATCTAGAAAAGAAGGCATTTGGCTTCCAGTGAAAGCACTGGTTGGAGAAACCATGGAGAACGGGTGCAATCAACAGATCAGTATGTTATGAGAGTTAGAAGGAACTGTGCCAGGGGCAGCTTAATACTATATGCTAAGGAGAGCTTAGAGTCAAATCAAATTACTGCCCTGGCTGTTTTGATGGAGTCTGTTCGGATGCATCTGTGTGGAACACGAAATGTGTACAGATCGAAATCCGGGGCCTCAGCAGGGAGAGTACAGTGCTGGGTCTATACCATTGACAGCCCAATCAGGACAGCAGCACTGACTGCAACATGCAGAGACAGATCAGGTCAAGGAGGCAGCAAGGGCAGAAAAAACAACTTTATTGGATTACTTCAATTACCCCCATCCTAACTGGGCAAATGTCACAGGGGAGCATGAAGCAGAGTTGAAATGTTTAAGTTCTCTCTGTGGCTGCTGAATGAGTGCTCGAGAGGAAGTAGCATCCTTAGCTTGATGCCAAACTATATCCAGGGTCATGTTTAAATATCTGTTTTTAGAAGTGCTCTTTTGTAAGAGTGGGCATGAGGTTCACAGTCACTATCCAAGTGGGCTTCTCTACAGATCCACCACAGCCATGCTTAGCTTCAAAGACAATCATATCAAGATCAGGGAGTTTGTTTAAAAGAAAAAGGAGCAGCTAAAAGAGTATATCTTACTGGGCAGCACTAGAAGGAAATTACCCTGTTCAAGGGAGAAACAGAGAAATAGTTGAAGGGGAGATCTAAGGCTGCTTCCCCAGAGGGAACAGCTAAGGACCTTTCACAGCTGGCTTAGAGAAGTGACAGAGTTGACCAAAGCATGTGTGGCACTGAGAGGATGGAGGGAGGTTGACTTCATTATCACTCCCAGTCAAGGAAAAACTGATGGTCAAATGGAGCTAAAAGGAGCCAGGTTCAAAGTAAACAAATTGGTGTGATTCTTCAGGCAACAGAGAGCCATTCAGTCAACTTCTCCAAAGAGTTCTGTGGGTGAAAAAGTTTCAACGCCGTTCAAGGGGAGACAAGTCTTAGAAGAGAGAGATTTTTTTGGGTTACCAAGCATATAAGTCATAGTAGGCCCAGGAATTCTTAGCTGAAAGTGTCTGGAGGTGGGAAAACTGTTGAGAATAAATATCATGTAAGTTTGCTCTATTCTTAGTCTTCCCTAGGCATCTGTTTATGGTTACTGTTTTATTCCCCCAAGACTTTTATTGTGCCAGGGGAAACATAAGAGTTCAGGGAGGCTCAAGGAAGAACCATCAAGTTGCAGGGAGACCTTATCCTGTCCTATTTCATCCGGAACCATTATCGTTAGAGATAGAATAGTAGGCTCAACAAAGAGTTCACAGGGTCTACATTGCCCCAAACCAGCAAAGCAATCTGTTTTCCAGGCCCAAGGGGAAACTAGTGACAAACAAGTTTAACCCTGCAAGTATGAGAGAGCAACTATATTGAGTCACCTGTCCCTGTGGCTGCTGCCTGAGATCTGGTCACAGCTGGCAGAGGCACTTCGTGGTGCCTGGGAGCACTAGTCAGCTCTTCACTCATCACACCCGTGTTCTTGACACCTGAATGCTAAAAAGGGCAGAGAAATGGGCAAAGCAATAAGGGTGATGAAATTAATATATTTTTATAGGAAAAAACCTCCACCTGTCTTTTTTATTAGTCCCCAGTTGTCATGGGATAGAAAAGCAGGAGAAAAATGCCAACCAGCTCTATGTAAGTCAATGGGCTGACCTTCAGGAAGCAGAATTTCTGCAGCTTTAGCAAAGTGCCAAACTCTGAATTCAGGGCAGTAACATCAAAGACATTGGTAGTCCTTCAAGAATAATTTTTCAGCTAGGGTAGAAAAGATGTGACGACTGTTTCATGCTGTGTTTCAATCCATCTCAGAATTTTAAACCAAAATTATGTATAGATTTCATTAGATTTGCCTTGAATTGACATACATATCAGCGTATATTGTCTAAGATCCCTGTCTGCCTTTGAATAGAATAGAACTTGATAATGTGAATAGTCACAGCCTTTCTCTTTTCTTGTATTATATTTGACTAACCGTATAAATATAGTCAGCATTAATTTGCATGCAACCTAAGAATCTTAGCATGTTTTTTAAAAGGATGAAATCAATAATGTTCTGTAGAAATTCCTTTTTTGGCAACAGGCTGAGGGCATCAGTGTCCATGTTGCACTGTTTTTTATTAATCTTTAGAATTCTAAAGAAGTTCATAATTTTCTAGTAACCTTAATAAGGGAGGCCAAGTGTACATAGGAAAGCCCTTTCTTGTTTTAAATTGAAAACTGTTGTGCTTTTCTGCAATGGATTATTTTACTGTTTTCAGATAGCAGACCACACACTAATTTTCTTTCTGAAAAAAACTCCATCTCACATTGCATGGCCCAATGAAACAAGCACTGAAAACAAGGATCTGCTGCTTGTATATTTATTTAACTGTTTTGTAAGAAAGCAGCCTGCGTAAAAGCTTGACCTTTTGAATAATTTCAAAGATTCAGTGGACAAGTTGAATCTGATACTTATGTACTTCTAAGAGCTTGCTTCTTTGGTAAGTGAGTCATTATTAAAATTTACAGAAGAATTCAACAATGAAGTGCAGCATGTTCTGTTTGTAATTATGTCATGAGTATAATTATCAAACTCAGTGAATGCACGCGT
This sequence comes from Machaerirhynchus nigripectus, assembly GCA_013397975.1. NCBI lineage: Eukaryota > Metazoa > Chordata > Aves > Passeriformes > Dicruridae > Machaerirhynchus > Machaerirhynchus nigripectus. The sequence goes on along the minus strand of VZRQ01005527.1, from coordinate 609,496 downwards.
GTACATTCCCCTTTATGGGAAGGCAGACATCAGTGTTCGGCCATACTTCATGACATTATCTGTAGGGCTCATTCTTTTTTTTTTTTTTTTTTTTTTATTTTTATTCAATACTACTGTAAGTAAAAAGACCAATCATTGCAAATAATGCATGTCGATGATGGAACCTCTCAAGGAACATACTTCATAATTGCTGTATGCCTGAGCTGAAGACAAAGAAACAAAGCTCTAAATCTGTTTTATAGTCATAATATCTGTTTTATAGTTTTTTTTCATCAGATGAAAGGAGATCTCTATAAACACCATGACCAAAAGCTCTTCTGTAGTCTTTATGTTCCTAGCCTTCTTGGAAGCACTGGTAAAACTCACTACAAACTCAATTATGTTCCTGCCAAAATTGCCTGCCAGCGAATACGAGATTCAGCTGGTAATGTTCAAAGTTATACTGATTTGGCTTACCTTTGTTATAAAGTGCAATGAATTCACAAAATAAAGGATCTTTTCCATCCATTTCAAAGCAAAAACACATTTAGTTTTCGATATGCTTTCACATATCTCACTAAGATGAAATAAAATCCCATGGAAATAAATGGAAGAGATTTCACTAACTTCAAAGAATTTGGACTAAGTTTGTGGTTTGACATCATTAATGTAAATGTCAAAAAAATTTCCAGCCATGAATAAAATGATGAAACAAAATCGATGTAGATTGAAAAGACAAATTTGTAAGGTCCAGATACTCTCCCAGTTACCCAGCCTAATTAGAATCTTATTGCTGCATAGACACATTCACTTCTTCAAGACTACTCAAGCTGTTTACAGTACTCCACAACAACAAAGGCAGAAAAATCTCCAAATAAAATTAGCCTGGAGAAAAGAACCTGCATTTTTCCTTTTATCAAATTAAGTTTCCATAAACATTGATATGAACAGTATATTGTTCTCAGGGATGCTGGCAGGAAAACAGAATGGGAGGAATAACCTTTTAGATGGACTGCCCTGTGACAAGTTTACATAGGCAAATTTTGCACTACATGAATGAATGTGTAAACATAAAACCATCAATTTTTATTTAATAACAGTTCTTTCAAGGACAGAAGAGTGCATTCAAAGCTCATTTACTAGATCTTTATTTCATCACATCTCATTCAACGCAAAAATTAAAATACGTATCTGCTAGCAAGGCAAATGCTGTCCTTTAGGGATATACATTTTTAGTGAACTGAATTTGAAAACTAAGTATTCTCTTGAATTCTAAGCTCAACATTATATTCCCATTTAATCTAAGCATATTTAATAATTAAAAGAAAATACAAAAACTGAGGAGATATTTTCTGGCTGAAACAAATTGTAAAACCTAATCCACCTCAATCTCACTCAACAACAAAAAGAAAATGCAGCCAAGGATTTTTACTGCTGCTTATTTCGCACAACTGACTTGAAAGCACTTCATGCTAGAACCCCCGAGGACTAGATAGGATTCCAGAGACTGAGTGCTGCTTTCAAAATTTGGCTCATGGACACCTGCCCCTGCCACTGAGGCTTGCTTACAAATGTGTGCTTCTGTGAGGATGTGTACAGAGTCTGGAGGGGATTTTAGGGTACCATAAGCTGGCTCTGTCCAAGCTTGTCCATTGGCTAGGGCCAGTGCTGTGCTGTGAAGAGCCACCACAGGACTGGGAGCACTGCCAAGGCACAGCCCTGCCCTCAGCGGGGTTTGGTAGTACAGGCACAGGGAGCACAGCCACAGTCACACTGCTCCTGGCTGTGTATGCCAGCCTGGGGACATCACACTGAATGGGTTAGAGTGCTCTAGGTGACATTTCTGGGGTGGTCATGAAGGATCTGTACCAGAACACATAGAAAGTCTTCCTTGGGACACTAAAGAAAAAAAAATGTGCATGTGAGCAAAGCACAGTACAAGATACATCTGTATCCCATGCTGGTAGGTGCAATTGCTAATGGATTTCATGTACAGTAGCTGATTTCAAGCATGATGTCCCAGCCTATCACCAGCTCATCTACCTATAGATCTACCCTTTTCAGAAGACTTCTATGTTCCCTATTTTGTAAGTTTTCCATTCTTTTTCCAGCCAGTATTCCATCCACTCAATCTCTTTTGAGCATTTCTCACAAATAAATGCCAGTGATTGCTGAAGAGAATTCTCTTAATATCTCTCCAATGGAGCTAGGTGCTGCTGCAGGATGCGCTGCAGCAACCTGCATTACAGTGAAAAGAATGCATGTGTGCTTACTCTGCTTCCTTAGAGGGCTGATCAGCCTGGCCTGTGGCCATTTGCACTGGCTTCTTGCAGATGCAACAGCTCTCTCCACGGAGTGTACGCTGGGATATCTTCCACCCCAAGTGTGTTCTGCTTCTTGCCACCTCAGTCTCGTTGTGTTTCTCAGATTTTCTCTTAATATCTTCAGCACATTCTTGTTACTGCATGTGTCTGTAAGTTTGTGGCTTAGGCAATAAAGACCATCAAAGAACTGTCTTATCTCCAGAGCTTTCATTCTCCTCTGGTTCTTTTGTGTAGCCTCCTAATTGCTGTTGTTTCTTTTAAGTTAAAATCAGAGTCTCTGAAGAATCTTTTTTCCCAAGATTTAGACCTCAAGTTACAAACCAAGATCTGAAATTAAAGATTTCTATGATAGATTACAGACGTTTCAGAAATGCATTTTATTTGTTTTCACACGCAGCTGATACTACGCAAAACACCATTTTTAAAGGGATGTTTTATTTTCATGAATTCATTATCATAAGCAGAAAATTTTCTTGGCCAAGCATCTTTTTCAGGAAAAAAACCCAAAAACCTTCAGTTTTTCATTCCTTTAATTTCTCCCACCATCCTCATTTCTTCCCAGTTTTTGCTCCTCCAGCTTCTATTCCTGCTTGTATTTTCTGATCTTTCTAAGCAACACCTGGCTGATTGTATGCCTCGTATGCCTGAGAGGTGGGATTTAGGAGGTGGTTAAACTAGAACCAATACTCAACATGACTCTACTGCATCAAAAAGGAATTGAGCAGAAAAGTAATAAAAACTCTTGTCTCTCTTGTCAGTGCCAGAACCAATGATCTTTCCTAAGAGCTGCTGGTCTGAGTCACTCTTCTCATCTCACACGAGGCCTGTGCTGGCAACTTTCTTTTCTGAATTTTCCTGCACAAGTTTTCTGGAGACCTGGTGCTGTGCTAGCCATGGCAGTGCTGAGCAGCCCCGAGCTAAGGACTGCTGTGACCTACAGACAACACGTCCCTTCACCGAAAGGATGCAGTCCAGTAGCCATTTGCAGAGCACGCCTAGTGGAACAGATCCTATGCTAATACACAGTTTTTCTTGGATTATGCTAAGAAAAGAAAAAATTAAGAGAAAAGAAAAGCCAGTCTAAATTTCCTTGTATTTCCCAAATTAGGATACCTTTTCTGTGTCACATAACATCTGTCTCTTTTTGTAGAACAGTGGCAATTATATGGATCCTCCTTTGACTCATCCTGGCTAGACTATAGTGATTTGAAACAAAAGTGATATTTATGTATTTTTTTTTCTCTCAGAGACCAGACTGATGCTACGTCTGAGAGAAAAATTTAAACTACTTTCGTTTTGCTATTTGTGATATTGTTTCTTTTGTTGTTTATGTTGCCCTTTACTTGTCACACCAGCTCACCATTTTAGTGGTTTATTATTCTTAAGACCTTTTTCCCCACAACAGGGTAGGATTTCATCTCTGACGGCCTGTTTTACCAGAATGTTTCTGTGTAACAGATACGTGCAAAAAGTGTATTTTATGTAGTCATCTTAATACATCTTTCATAATTTAAAAGGCTAAAAATTTTGGTTTGATTCTAGTTTATATAGAAACGCCTCCTTTTTTTTTAGTGATGTAAATAAATCAAGTGGAAAAGGTAACAATTTTTTTAATTCAAGTGTTAAAAATGCCTGAAACCAAAAGGTTAAACATTATATAATTTTGTGACTTTCACAATAATTCAAAACACTTAGTCGGAAAAAAATAGCTAAATACTTGCTGAAATATTTAATATATACTATATAAGATATTCATATGTGTATGGTCTCTTTAGATAGATGTATATGCATGTATATGCTGGAACATCCTGTCTGTGTATGTGCCTATGCACCTGTGTGTATGTAAACTCTCATGTTGGGTAAGCAGATTTTGGGAAATTTTGAAATTGTTTGAAAATCATGAACTGCAGTTCATATACATAACTCCACCACACGAGATTCATGTTTTATCTGATTTTAGCAGATTCTGAGCTGCATGTTGTTTTCCTTAGATGGAATTTTCTAGTATCTGCTTGTCTTCAAAACACAGGCTCCTATTCTTGTTACACACAATTGAATTTAGCCCAACTCTGGGAAAAAAACAAAGGTTGAAATAAAGGCATTTTCTGCTTAATGTAAATAATATTTTTTCAGCCATTTTTAGGGTACACACTCATGCCCACGTAATGCTAGGGTTTTTTTCTTTCTTTTTTTTTTTTAATAATAGTATAAATCCCCAGAAAAAACATATCTAGCCATAAATATATAGGAAAGAAATATGGGGTTTTTATTACAAGCAGTTGGACTTTCTTCATAAGGAAGAGTTTGGAAATATTACTCATCTGCATTTTAAATGTATCGATTAAATTATATCTTGTCAGTACATTCTGAGGAATATATGCAAGTTACCAAATGCTTGTTTAGTTACTAGAAAACCTCATTAGCAGAGGAATAAAATAGCTCACAAGCGAATCTCATTATTTGTCTGTCTCCTTCTGCCATGCGGATAACATTTAGATTTCCAAATGACATATTCTGATGTGAGGCACGCAGCAGGTGTGTGTGTGATGGGACTGCTTCTGTTGGATGTTGATTACTCTCGGTGTCATGTGAAAAGGTTCCCATTCCCACAGCTTTATGCAATATATCAATGGTAAGGGATTCATAATCATTATCAAGCTTGATAGAGGCTTGACTACCATGACAGATGTCTTCTCAATTTTCCTGTTGCATATGTTCTTTTCCCTCTGGAACAACTCTTACATAAAATTTCAGTATTAATGTATCCCTTTTATGTTGTTTTGTATCAGTCATTGAATGCAGTGATCAATCTTTTAATGCAGATGAATAGATAATTACAACCAAATGCCAAGCACATCAGCAGAAATTCAGCAACTGTCGAGCAAACCATAGTGACCAGAATTATTCGTCTGTGCTAAAGATAGCACAGGGATGTTATTGCATGTTTATGCACCTGAACAGTGCTTCCACTGGCAACAACAATACTTATGTGGTGTACTTTGTCTGAGCAAAAGACAACAAGTAAATCTATTCTTTTTCCTGCTTATCATGAGATTAATGCAAATGAGTGTGCAGTAGTGCTGTCCTGCATTTACCACGATAAACATAAAACAACAACCATAGTATGTATAAAACAACAGAAGAGCTCAGCGGTCCTCTAAGTCTTTCAGGGAAAAAAGAAAAGAAAGTAATTTCTGTGTTTTCTTTTGACAAAAAAAGCTTTTCTTCCCTGAAGCATTTATTTTCATATATTCTCCATGTTGGTCATTTGACAATGGATTTCCAGAAGACTGCTGTGATGAAAAATCAGATGTGTTCTACTTAAAGAAGGTTCTTTAAATTCCTGCACTCGACATTTTCCCCCTTTCTTCCCTTTGGACCCTGCCCTTTGTGGAGCAGCCAGGTAGATTCTAGGGAGCTTCCTCAGGAGCTCAGATCACCCACTCAGCTTACAGTGCCCATTCACACAGACACCAACTTATGTGTGCTCCGCATACAACACATGCACTTCTCCCCAAACCATTCGCCACTTGCTCAGCTGTAATCTAAGACTATTTACTGTAGCAAACAGTTCACCCCTGCTGAGAACCAGCCATGCCCTGTGTGGAGTCTGGGCTTTTCTGCTATTCCTGCTCTCTTGGAGCATGCTACAGAAAACCTCTCCAGGTTGGGACAAAAGGGGGCTTTTTGTTAACATCAGTGTATTTTAGACTAACAGAAAAGTAATACATATGGCCTCATAGGAGGCCAGCAGGTTAAGCTTTTGTGAGGAAGACTATTGTGTTTTTTCAACAACTTACGAATTACTTGCAAAGACCTGTCTTTTCTGCGTGAGCTCATGTGTTTCTGGCGTTTTCATACAATAATGGAATCACGGGATAGTAGGATCCCAAGAGGGATCTACTGCACTCCTCTATTAGAAGACAGAATCAGCTATACACATTCTGCCATACAGTGATGTCACTAGTTAAAAATTTCTGCTGGTGGCATAGCCAGAGCCTCCTTGGGCATCATTTCCATTATTTCATAAACTTTCCATGTAAGATTTCCTAACATCTAACTAGCATTTCTTACTGCAATTTGAACCCATCCTTTCTTATTTTTTACCAGTCCTGTACACAGATAAATGATTATTCTTGTCTTCTTGGTAAAAAATATTTGCAGTCTGGTCTTTTCCCCTACTCCCTGACTAGCTCCAGTCTTCTCTCCTCTAAGCTGCAAAGAAGAAATTATTATCTGTGAAGTAATAAAAGCAATGAATGTAATAAAATCTGATTTCTAAGGTTTTGTATAGAACACTTATTTCCTCTTATGCCCTTGAAAATTTCCATACATAACTGATCCCTAGATATGCACACACAGATATGTTTGCACCTTTCTTACATTTGTTTCTTCAAGACTGAGTTCCTGGCTTGCTCTGGAGCATGCATTTAAAACAACTGACTTCAAATATTTGTCTGACTGATTGCTCCAGGATCTCACCTGGGAAATTAAATCAAGCTGATTAGTCTTTAATTTCTTGACTCCTTTTGAAAGTTTACAGTAGATTTGTCCTTACTAATCTTTCAGCACCTCATCCTTCACCAACACCTTTCAAGGACAGTAACTGTGATTTCTTCAGACAGTGATTCAAATATCCTCTATGAAATTGATCTGGTCTAACTAATTTGAAAACTCCTAAATTAGAAGTGGACTCCATAACCTTCTTTTACCTTATTCTTCCCTTCATTTCCCTGTATCTGTCTCCTTTAGGCATCACTTCACCATATTTTTATAGGGGAAGTTTAGACAGTAGTATATAAAAGTCTCTGTTCTTTCTTTCTAGATCATATGTACAAAGCAGGACACATGCCAGGAGAATTCCCGAACCAGTCAGGAAGCAGTCTAGTGAATATAAAGAGCTCTAGGGCTAGGCAGTCACATGTGGTTCATAGGCTGAGGATTACTTGGATTCTAAGTGCCTGGACTCAAGTTCAGGCAAGATTTAAGCAGATTTAATCCCTATCTGGGCTTTCTTCAGAAAGCCAAATTTCATTTTCAAAAAAAAAAGAGAAATTGAAAATTTTACCAATGATCTATACATAGGTGTCTACTTTTTAGAAATCGTAGCAATTCCAGGGTCTGACTACGTAAAGCTAAAGTGAAAAATTATGACGACTCTGCATGTTGAATGAAATCAGTATTTTAACTGCTGATGAGTGTTTTAATAGCATTAATTAAAATATGCTGATATTTGCATATAACTTCAAAACTGGAGAGGCTTTAAACACTCAAGGAGGTTGAGCTTAGAAGTGATCATGACCCTGAGGATTTTCAGGTAAGTAGGGGAGGTTTGCTGTCAACAAATTCTGTCTCACAGGCAATGCAGGGAATTTAACAATGTACAACAGGAGAAGAGAGAAAAATGACAATGAAGAAGTATCCATTTTGTGAAAACAAATTTTTTTCAATTTTGCACCTTTCCTAAAGTTGTTCTTTCACACCATGTGAAGCTGTGACAAGAGAGGGCTCAGCAATTTTTATTTTCCATTGATTTGAAGGAGATCAGACTGTTGAAGTATTGGAAGCAAAGTAAATTTCCTCCTGGACCTAGACTCAGCTTCAAACAGGGAAAAGGAGATTTGGGCATGGGTTCCACCTCACAAAGATCCAACTAATGCTCAGAGAAGTCGTGGGAGAACAGAAGAAGGAGCAGGGGCCAAGGTGCAACACCCATGTGTGGAAGAGGTCTGCCAGAGGAGTGCCTGGCCCTGGCAGCTGGACCTTTTCCTGGTGCTCACTGAGTGGTCACAGCCTTCCTGGAGCCACATGAAACACATGACAGGTCTGCTGTCACTTCAGCCTGCTCAGCCCTCTTCTTTAGTAACCTTCAGCAAAGTTTGAGAATGAAACTAGGAAATACATGTGGGAACTTTTCAGATCAAACCTATAAAAATACTTGATTTACCAAATAAACTTAAAACAGTATGTCTATAAACTCGAGGCAAGATCAAAATCTCTCTGTAGTAGCTACTGTTAAATGCACAATCATATTCAACATAGAAGCAACCCTAAAAGCTGGCCTGATGTGGTAATCTTTTACATAGTGAGCTGGGATTTGTGAAATGCAATTGGGCCAAAACCAGCAGGTCAGAAAGCAGCAAAACAAGAGCCTCTTAAGTTGAACCTCCTGAACATGCATGACAGAGCTGATGGGCAGCCCAGACTGGCCTCCTGGACTACCAGAGATGGGTCTGTCATTTAAGGGAGTGGCAAACAATTTTCAAAGTTAATTCAAATTTTTAACAAACTGCACAGAAGCTGCAAGGAGACTTTCCTTCCCTGTAACAAGAACCCATCACATAAGGGACTGTGCCTCAGTATACCCTCCCTATGGCTCCCCTAAATGGTGAAGTGATTCTTTTCGAGAGTAGGGTTGGTGGCATCCCCTCCAGCAGTGACAAACTGACCTTTCAAGTACATGTGATGATGTTCTCCACCCCTGGGAACAGCTGATTTCTGAAAAGGAGGTTTGCATTTGCACCACACAGCTGAATCTGTACATATGTGTATAAACACAAGGTACAGGTTATGACAACACTTTCATTTATTTAATGAAATGGAAAGCCATATACTTAGTTAAAAATATACTAAAAAAAAAATTTCAATTAATTATTCCTCTCATCCATAAAAGGATCATGTCCTTTATTAATACAATTGGACTTTAGTTCCTGCTTGACTGTAAGAGGGTGTGTGCTATTCATTTTAGATATTATTTTATCTCGTCATGTTTCACAATCAGTAACTCATGCTTCATTAAGCAACCACTGGCATATTCAAAGAAGTCTGGTGAGATAGACCAGACTTCAAAGTTTGAATTAAGAAACTATTTTGGTTTTTTATTTCATCTAAAATAAGACTGAAAAAAATTATTGAGCATAATTGTCAAGTCATCAGAGGCTCTCCAGTCTGGCTTGCTGTCAATCACAAAAAACGTTCAGTGAACTTTTCTACAATATATCAAAATTAAACTGTAATAAAACACTAGTTTAGATTGAGGGAAAATCTAAAGTGATCTAATGGTTAAGATACTGCCATAAATGTTGGAAATATGCTAGAGCAGACTTCCCTGAAGTCCCATCTCTGTTAGTTGAGAATGCACCTCTGGGCACAGGTTGCTTCTTTGTTTCTGATGAGCAGCCTCAACAGCTGTAGTTAACAAACCAACACCAAATGACCCTTTGAAAAGCAAAGGAAATAAGATGCTATGCTGTAATTCCATTAAACAGATTCAACAAGCTCGTGACTGATGTTTTTGTACCACTCTAAGATATAGTCTAAGACACAGCATATTTGTTAGCACAAGCCATTTAGGATTTACTAAAAAAAAAAAAAGAAAAAAAAAGAAGACAGAAAGATAGGTTTTTGTGGTTGTCATGCTCTGTTTTACAGTGCTCAGAAATTGAGGTTCTGGCTTTAGATTGAAATTCAGGATACTGCCTATAGTGCCTAGGGGCGTAGTTCCATACTGCAATATCTCTGCTGGCAAAGCTGGTTTGAGAGGTTCCCATCCTGAGGGTTAGGTTCCCACCACCACCCTCCTGAGTTTTCCTCCCTCTCAGTCTTGTTGATTAAGTTATTTGTGAAGTCATGCCACAAAACAGTATGAGGGACCAAGCAGCTGCCCAGCCCTGCAGAGACCTGTACATGCCCAGCTGCAGGGATGAGAGAGTTAAGGAAGGTAAGAGATTAAAAGAAGATGGCTTAGGGAATGTGGGACCTTCTTTAACCAGGACTGACCCTAGTGAGAGTGGCAGGGGACACAGCACAAGTGACAATCACATGTTGAAGGGCAGGGGGAGGAGGAAATTAAGGTATGATTTCAGGGTAAGGAATGCAAAATTTTATTTTGCTTTTTTCTCGGAGCCTTATTTTGGAGAGCTCAGTTCCCTGATGTGGTTCTCAGCACAGCAAGAGTGGTAATGGCTTGGGAGAGCAAACAGTAGACCCTGATGTGCAGGGAGGAACCCCATAAGCAAGCAGTGCTGCTGATTGCTTGGTGTGTGCAGAGCGCAGGGTAGGCTCCCTGTGGGAATCAGTCGGTGAGGCCGATTGCCTGAGGCAAACCAGCAGGAGCAGGAACATCACAGCCCAGCTCCAGGACACAGTGCAGAGAGAGCCCAGGGCTGACCCTTCACCAGGGTCTTCTGCTCTCTGTAAGTCCCCAAGGGCAGTGGTGCAGTGGATTGTCTCCTGCACTCACTCATGCAAATCCTACCTCTGTCATATTTTAGTGCGGGGGAGAGGGCTGGGTCTAGCTACTACCAATCTTTTGAGAGATTGCCTCGCTGACACAAGCTGTAAAAGTGGTTTTCTAACACAATAGGTGGGTGTTCGTATACTTATGGTGCTTAATCACAGTTTACATGACAGTTTATTGCACTTGGAACTATTATATCAGATCCATAATTTAAAACTGCCATATGCTTAGGATTATTAAATTAACATTTCATTAAGGCAAGGGATAAGGTGTGAGAGGGTTTTTTTCATATTTATTTGTCATTTAAACATTTAATTCGGTAAAAAAAATCTGAAGCGCTAATAAGAAAAACCAAGCACAAAAACGCCCCTAACCAACCCTAGAAATATCCATTGCAAACTACCCCTAAATTTTACACCTTTATTCCTCAAACACCTCACCATGGCAAAAGTAAAAGGAACCAAGCTCTTTGCCCTCATCTACCCACACATCCACTCCCTAGAAGAAAATAAATCTACCAAAAATTCGATATCATATTCACGGCGGTTTTACTGAAAGCTTTCAGTGGAGAGGTGATACATTCTTACCCATGGAACGAGCAGTGTACATGACAGCACGCTGACTGCTTCAGGGTCTGTCTCACATAACAGAATCTCACAGGCAGCTGGAAATATCAGCCTTGTACTAATTTTCAGAATATGCTGATGATCTTGGGAAGCTCTGAAACAAGACGATCCTTATGTCCCACAACTCAACAGGCCAGTTCTGCTCAGCAAACCACGTTAAGTACACACTTACCTTTATACATATTTAATAGATACATACATAAAATATGCATAGTTAATATATGCATACATATTATAAACATACATAACACACACAGCTATATAGCTATGCAGATATATAGACATATAAAAGGATTTTTTACTTTTCACATCATGGGGGTTTTTATTATAGTTTCACTGAATCAAGACCTGAGAGATGATGGAGATGAAGCTGAACCAGAAAGAATGGAATGTTGAATTTCCCAGGGTCAAATCTTGCAACCAAAATTCTTTAAATAATTTTGGCATCAATTTATATGCATTATCTCCCTAATGCACCAAATTTTGGTATGACTGCTCACAGATTGGAGTTCTTGGGCTTCTTTCAAAGACTCTCTGACTTGCATTGCAGTTTAATGTTTTCTTGTATTAATATATTCAACAACATCTTTAAGCTATTTAAATCCAGATTAGTTTTTTCCTGATCCTTAATTATATCCTTTCAAAACAAATTTCCATCTGTTCTTTAAAGTTTCCATCATCTTGTCTTGGGAAAGAGACATAACAAAATGCAGTCTATTTCCTTGATAACTAAGTAAAATAAAATACAACTCCACTTTATAAAATCTACCCTTTTCCTAGGTTTAGAGGAGCCTCATTTCTTTTATTCTTGACGAAGAGAAAGGCAAGGCATTTGTGATATTTATGAGCCTCCTGCTTTCATGAAAGATGAACAAGATCTTTTCTCACACTCCTAGATTTAGACACATAGGCCTTTTTTTGACTGGACCTGAATCCAAAATGAAACACTGTCTAAATATGGTCAGCAGAATCTGGCAACATTTTTCTTAGCTATTACTGTGCATATTTCTATCTTGCTGTTTGAATATGTCTCTAAAAAATATGTTTAACTTGTAAGAAAAATAGAAGTCTGGTAGCTAATAATTTTTTCACACTATGGACTCCAAACTACTTCTTTTCTTTTATGACTCCTAAAACCCCCCTACTAAGTGGTAAAGTTCTGAAAAACTACTTATTTATTTACATAAGTTAAAGCAATGAGACTTAGGTCTTTCATTGACAAGAGTGAGATAATATTGCCTTCTACTTTCCATGAAAAATACCTTGAAAGATACACTGGTTCTTCCACATTTTCCATTTAATTTTTTTAAATGGGTTTGGGTTGAAAGGGGCCTTTAGAGGTCGTGTAGTTCCACCTCGTCCTGCAATAAGCAGGGACATCTTCAACTAGGTCGGGTTGCTCAGAGTCCCATCCAAACTGACAGTGAATGTTTCCAGGGATGGGGCATCTACCACTTCTCTCTCCAGTGTCTCACCTCCCTCACTGTAAAAAATTTTATTCCTTTTATGTAGTCTGAATTTACCCTCTTTCAGTTTAAAGCCATTCCCTCTTGTCCTGTCCCTACATGTCCTTGTAAAAAGTCCCTCTCCAGTTCTCTTAGAGGTGCCCAGTGTGTACTAGAAGGTGCTACACTGTCTCCCTGGCACCTTCTGTTTTCCAGGCTGAACAGCCCCAATTCTCTCAGCCTGTCTGCATAGAAGATTTGTTCCATCCTCTGATCATCTTTGTGCCCTCCTCTGGACATAGTCCAATAGGTCTCGCTTGCACTCAGGACCCCAGAGCAGCACTCCAGGTGGGGATCACAGCAGAGTCGGGCAGAGAGGCAGAATCACTTCCCTCGACCTGCTGCCCACTCTGTTTTTATTATAAAATAACTTCCTATGTGATACGGTTCTAAAAAAACCTGTAGGAGCTGAAGAGGGAGTAACCAATGCGGAAATGCTTCAGGGTAAAGGGCAAATCTACATGTAGAAATGCTTAGGGGCAAACTTACATGCTGCAACATGATTCAGTTCAGTCTCACATTAGATTATATGAGCTTTGAGTGAATGTTATACTGGCTTAATGTGTTGGCTTTCAGTATTGGAATGACCATAGTGGGGAAAATATTCAGGATCTCTGCACTTGTTGTCTCCTGTAGACAGGCGCAATATGGAGTAAGAGAGGGCATAGCACTGTGGCACTGAGCAACATCAGTTTCCTCATTTATTTCAGTGAGGTCTTAGTTCAGCTGCCCACTGATAATAATCAGGGATTAACATTTCCAGCTGTTGTAACCCAGAGGGCATGGCATCGATCTGCACAGTTGGTGAAGTCTCATTTTGCTGCCAAGTAGGGAATGTTTTGGAAAGGTGCCCATCTATTGTTCCCCTTTCAGGAGACAAGCATGGAAAGTGTAGAGCCCAGGGACAGACAGATTCAGGGTCTGCAGTGTACTGTCACTGATGTCTTATTTATTACATCTGTAAGAATTCATATTTCCATGGTAGGAGTGAAAAATAGTAGTTCCCAAACTTTTAATACAAAATTCAAAAGGCAAAGAAATTCCAGGGAAAGAACTATCGAATCTTAAAGAAACAATAGTGATAATTACTATTTTCCAACTATCTACTGTGCTTGTCAGGCACATTATTCTATCTGAAGTACAGATTACAGCATTTAAATAATAGCTTTTCCAATTCCAAAAATACATGTAGACTATGTTAAATACTTGGCAGAAATCCAGACAAATCTCATGTGGATATACTATGACCAATCACGAGATTGCATTTCCTGCCAGAACAGTCAATCTATGCTGCAAGTCATTGATTTACTGGTAAATAAAATTTCTTTTTCTTCCATTCTGAGATATAAGAAATTACTGTAAACAAAACCTCCATACCTCTGTTTGGCCAGTGTTCAAATCAAAGTTAGATCTGAAAGCACAGCAGATGCGATTCCATTAAAGCTCACCCTGTTACAAGGCTCTAAATCAGCAGGTATAATGGCTGGCTCACAAGTTAGGGAGGTACAGGTCAATAAATTTACAGCTCAGACTGAAATAGAAAGTATTTTGTAATGGTCTTTGAAAAACTGCAGAATGTGATGCATAATTAAAAGCAGAAAATACACGTGGATAGATCTTCACCAGACATAAACACACATTTTCCAGAGGAGCTGTACTGCATTCCCAAGTTTTCTGGTTTTCATTTTATTTTTAAGTAGAGCTGTCAAGTGAATCCTTCCTCAAACATTCTCAAATACTCGAAAAACTATCTCATTTTGTGATGGCCATCTTCATGAAAATTGGTTTTACTTCAAAATTTAGAAAAACTTGATGATGGGTATTGCACAGACTACGGCTGTAGTGTGATACAGTGCCGGTATGCCGTTATTGTTTAATAAAGAAGGTTGTAGGGATATTTCATGTAAATCATCTTGTGAATGCAAGGAGTAGCGAGGTGATAAAGGTTGCTGATGGCAAAGTTATTCAGTATAATCAGATCTACAGTGAGCTGTGAAGAGCTGCAGAAAGCTTTCACATTACTGGAGAGACAGGGTGATAAAATTGCAAATTAAATTCAATGTTGATAAAAGCCAAGTGCTGAGGAAAAAATAACCCTAACTCTACATTTTCTAGTGGTACTCTACCTCTACTTCACTGATACCAGCTGTCATTTTTTAAGAGATTATCTGATTGATACATATTTAACTAAATTTTGAGCAATTGGTCTGTGCTTGTCTTTAGCTTTTAAAGCTGAGGTTTTTCTTTCAGATCTAAATATTCAAGGAGCCCAAGAGCTTAGGGATTTTTTCAAACTACACCAGTTGTCTAATGAAAGATACTAGTTCTGCTTATAGATCTCTTCCCACTTAACTGCATATGCATAATGCACTCTTCTCATTGTATCCCTTGAAGACATCCTTGTTTTGTCTAGACCCAATCAAGAGACACTAATGAAATTCATATATTAATGGTATGTACATGTTTGCATAAAATATGGCTGTAAATCTGCATGTTTTTGTAAAATATCAGGTCTGATGTACTGGAAATAGTCACACACAGACTTCTGAAGTGGGTTCCCAAGCTGAAAAGAACATTTTACTCTCCATGAGTTAAGAATGTAGGTGTTCTGCTGAAAGGAGGAGATATTCTAGAGGGTAGGGCAGGTTAATAGTGCAGCAAAAAACAGAACAAACTGTCTCTTGAATAAGCCACAGCTAGTGGGGGCTTCTGCAGGACACAAACTCACCACATATTGTTTCAGAACAGAATAAGAATACACAGTGCATGCCAGCTGCACAAGCCACTTGAAGGGCTGGTAATAAAAGAACTATCTATGGGAAAAAGTATCTACCATGTGCCAAAAATGCTCTCCAGCCTCCAGTGATAATAGTGGGAAGTATAATCAACCAAAATAGTCCATGAGAAGCTTATGACAGCTCTAAATTTTATTTTATTTAATTACATTTATGAAAGTGATCTTAATATCCTTGTGAATAGTTCTCTGAGAGTGCCAGTTCAGTGCTCAGCAGCAGTCAGAAAGGCAAATAAAATATGATGAACTATTGAGAAAGGAGCAGAGGACAGGACAGAAAGCATTGTCAAGCCACTGTATAAATATCTGATATGCCCAGAGCTTGGCAACTACCCGCAGTTCTGCTTATGTCATCTTTGATAACACTATTTAAGCACATGGAAGGTTGTCCAGCATGATGAGGTCTGTGGAACAGCTACCATTTGAGGAACAATGAGAACTTACTGCAGAAATGTTTGAGGGAGATAAGGGCACGCTGTAGACAAACCCATGGAGGACGGATTAAACACAGAAGCAACCTCCAAGGTGAGAAATCCCTAAACCACTAATTGCTGGAAGCAATCACCTTGGTTCCCTTCTCTCCCAAACAGATGCTACAGATGAGCTCTGGAAATGAGCTCCAAGGCCCAGACTGTACTCTGACATGCAACTGGACATCACGCTCAACATGCTGCAGTGGAGTTTTTCCCATGCCACTACATTCAGACTCAGAGGAGAGCAGCAGGTTTGCTCTCATTTACTGGGGGAAAATTTGAACTTAAAGTGCTAGAGGGTATTTCTGGATCTATTCCCAGGGTGGTCCAAGAAAGAGAGGTCTAAGCCAAACTTGGTCCAAGATCATGTGCCTTTAGTGCAGCACTCTGGTTAGGCAAGGCATTGCTGTGGGTGGGTTTAGGACAAGTTTTGCTCCTCTTGGCTTTTCCAACTAGAAAAGACCTTTTCATGTCCCTTGGACAAAGTTTTGGTGCCTTGGTGGGAGATCTTAGCACATTACTGAAGATTAATTACAGTAGCAGGACTACAGGGATGAAAACAAGGAGATGAGCCCTAGAAATAGACCTATCCAGCTGCAATAACCACTGCCCTAGGAGTGGGCCAAGAATGAAGGGCTCTTCCATTATTCCTAGGAATCCAGCAAGCCTTGTTAGCTAATCAGAAGAAATACCACTTAGCAGTCTATTTGAAGTATTGTGTGCCCCTGAGAAAAAACTGTGTTTCTTCTTCATGTTACCTCCCACAAAGTGCTAGTATTCCCTACAATCACTATCAAAGTATGCTCTCTGTTCTTCCCAAAAGACTGTGGTGGGGAGAATGATTTATATACGCACTTTCTCCTGCTGTGTGGCCTAAAGTAGACCTATTATGCAGCATTACAGATAGCTCCTGGTACAGTGGAATAATAGATTATCAACTGACCAAAAAAAAAAAAGGAAGTACACATTGTCTTTGAAATATTGACACTGAATTTTATGGTTGGGTAATAGAGATGAGCCACATGTAAGAGTAGTAATGTTCACAAAGGCCCGAGCTCTCTGATTTACACTGTCCTGCTGGAGGTGCTGGAAATGAAACACTGAGAAAAAAAAAAACAAAAAACCACAACCACAGCAGTAATTAAAGCTTCTTAATGCTGGAGGTTTATTGGTTGAATACCATAAAGAGTTCATTCATAAAATTCCTGGCGCTCTGAAAACAAACTGTAGTCTGTGAAAATACTTCACATTTTACACATTTCTTGTTACATTTTTCCCAGGATATTTGTGCTTTTCTCTTTGCTCTCTTGAGGGGGAATGGAAGGTGAGCCACTCAAGTTTTATGATATAGGTATGCTAGAAGCATAGATAAAGGACTAACCTGCTCCCACTCATTTTGTTTCTGCAATCTGGCCTAAATAAGGTTCAGACTGCAAATCCAAGCAAAGACTTAGTTTTTGCTTTGTCTGCACCAGAACATTGAGACTATAATGTATTTTACTTTTCTAAATTTGAGGCTCTTTTTTCTTTCTCTTCTAAGACAGTATTACAATGAACTAAAGCCCAGCTCTTTAAATTAGCAAAACAGAACAGTTTGAACGATATAAAATGCTTAGTCTTTGCTAAGGTATTTAGAAAGGCTGCATTTGCCTGTGCTTAGACTCTCACACACACATGCACATATCTCCAAGGACTGAAGAGGAAAATAGAATTTTTTAAATTGTATTACCAGACAGCAGGACCAATCTCATGTCTTTCAGACAGAGGTGAGCTCCATGGCAGGACTGTGACTAAATGGGAGAGCTGCCCTTTGTTATGTCTACATAGACTTGCCTTGAAGCAAGACTGAAGCTTGTCTTGGCATGCAACCAGCCATGTGAGGCTTGCATCCACTTTTGCTCTTTTCCTGTTAGGCCGGTCAACTGGTGGGCAATTCCTGCCATTGGCAGGGGCAGCTCTGGGAGAGGGGGATGTGAGGTTCCACACCGGGCTGGCACATGTCCTGCTGGTCCACTACTGACGGTGAAACTCCAGAGGTGAACAAGTGGCCTCTGTGCCAGCCTGCCCTGGAGCTCCTGCCAGAGATCAAGGGGAGTGGACACGTTGCAGCTCTGGACTGGGAGCTGTGCACTGCCCATGTGGAGAAAATGGTGTGTGTTCACACGAGCTGTCCAGCCCAGTCCTCTGGGAATGTAACAGCTCGAGAGCTTTATGAACTTTTTCATTTTGACACAGGCATTGTGAAAAGCTCTTGCAGAGCTCCATGAGAACTAAGCCATTCTGTCTTCTGCCCATGATTCTTCCAAAGTCAGATTCCCTTCAGATGTTGAAATAGCTAGAGATTACATCCTGGTCTGAGCCTTCCACAGTGAAACTACAGCAGAAAACCTTTGATGGGAACCAGAGGGTCACTGCTCTCAGGACTGCACTTACAGTGCCTGGTCAGAGGTGTAGAGCTAAAGATCTAGTCACACAAAGTTCTTGCTCAAATTTATAAAATTTAGATGAGTTGTAATTCTTAAACCACTGACTTCCAGCTATTAAGCTTTTGATCTTAAATTGACTCTTTCTGGTTAAATGCGATCCATTATTATAGTTGTGCCAGGCAAAAGTTCCAAAACAAGCATACTGGGATATCCTGATGGACAGTTAATCTTTTTGCTACTTAGAAGACAATTTTTATCATTTTCCCCTTCATATTTAATAACTTCATATTTAATAACCCTTTAAAACAATTTCTTTGGTGAAATTACCACAGCTAATAAATTTACCTGGCTATTTGACAGGATTTTATGTAATATTTTTTTGATAAAGAACAGGTAGTTTTTCCATTTCATCTCTTTTTTTATTGTATGGTGGAATCAGTCTGTATGATGGTGATTTGGCTACAGGTGTAATCTCATCATAAGACTTACAACACTACTTTTTTTTTCTGTAAAAATAGAAATTTCAATTTTGAGCAGCATGGCAGTCTCCTTTTGCATCAACACCTTCACAGTTGTAGCCAGAAGAACACAATAATCTCCTTCTCCAGATTAAAAAAGAATTGCTGGCTTTTATAATTGTGTTGAAACTGCCCCTCCCCAAATATGCTACAAGACACATTTTGAGTTTTGAAAACTTCTATTCAAATGTCCATAAAGGAGGGATGTTTAGAAAGGAAAACTCTCCAAAACAAATTGCTTTGGGGGAAGCTAAATCAAATACCCATGGAGGTTCATGGAAACAAGTATTGTGGAGTTCAACAGGCTCTGAGTCATGGGGCACAGGCCACTGGTACATGAATGAATAAATGAGGAGGTGATGAAATCCGTCAAGTACATCTTTCCAGAGAAGGCTGAGGTTTGCTTTCAGATGTGTCAGCCAGCTGGAATAGCAGGGAAGAGCCCTTAGGTTCTGCTTACACCCTGCCTTTTAGGAGACACCACCCTCAGTTGTTATTAAATATACAGTCCAATGGAGAAAGGTTTTGACTGCGAGACGCTGATCAAGAGTCAGATTGTGATATTTAGCTTCAGGCTTAAAATTGTGACTATGGCCTTCTCTGAACTGCTCCAGACAGACCATGCCTGAGGTGGGGAAGTCCCTTCCCCACAGTTTCAAACCCTGTAGTGTCAATGAACTGGTAACTTCCTGCCATCTGGCTGTGCTTTTTCCTATCTAGAATTCAAAATAAAGCAGAATTAAATGATTTTTTTCTCTTTTTTGGGTTTTATTTGGTCATTAATACCTAAAGCAAGGATGTCAGAAATAAGCACATTATTGATCAATTTTTCTGACACAGAGGTCTTTCCCCAGGTGTGTGCTGTGATGCTTCTACTGCTGTGTTAAATGGGACAGTAAACAGGAGGAAGGGGTTTGTCTTTGCCATTATCAACTTCCTTCATCTTGAGCTGAAGCCACAGGAGCTGACAGCAGAAATCTTTAAAGCTGTCATTAGGAGAATGATGATAGTTATTAAATCTGATGATTGTCCAGTCACACAAACCACTCGTGGAGGCTGTACCTGCAAATGACTGAGCCTTGGAGAGAAAGGTGGGGGGAGATGAGCAATTTGGAGACAGACTATCATCTTTTAATTAGACTAATTAGAAAACTTCTAAAAAGAAGAGACAAGTTGTCAGACTGCTCTTTTTAGAGAACAGGTGGGATGACATGGAAAAAAATTACCAGACTGGATCAAGGAATGAAAAAAACCCCAGGCTTCCAGAAAATAACATATGTTCTAGAGAGAGAATGTTTATCTCCTTACAGATTTAATCACAAGGATGAAAAGACTGTTGGAAAACTAGGGATAGAGAAAAGACTAAGGCTTTAAAATTTTTCTTCAAAGTTATGTACAGGATCCTTGATAAAGTCTGCAGTCTGCTTCAGCTGTAAGGTTGTATTCCTGGAACTGGAGTATTCATCATAAAAGTGCTGTGGTAAAGAGTGCTCTGAAGTTGAGAATTTTGTGAGAAGTGTTAGATCTGTTTCTGGGAGCTACAAGACATTTATTAAAAGGCCTTAAAGAGCCCTGGAAACAAACAAAAGCAACTAAGGAAGCTCAAAACAAAAGTCAGAGAAATGGTGAGAGCAGCAGCCTACTCAAATTGAATAATGGTTTGAAGGTGCATGGGTCCCATGTGGTGGGGACCTCAAACCAGTATTGTCCAGCTGGAGATTTCTATCTTTTGGTTCCAAATGAAGTATTTGTTATTGTGTTCTTGTGCCTGACTTGCTGTTGATGTAGATATGCAGATATTGCTTGATGTCCTCAGTTAGCATAGCAAAGCACATAAATATTCCCATTCAGAGCAATAAATCTATTTGCTTTCTTTGAGAGGTTTTGGGAACCCAATCCAGCAGCACTTGGTGAGGACCATGAAACTCTTTCCCCTGTAATGAATGGACAGTGGCTTGGTTCTGCTAAAGGTAAGTATTTATGCTTACCTGGCTGTTATGGGAAATCAGCACCAGCCTTTTATGAGAAGGAAGTACAATTATACCATGCAAAGAAACCATGCCCCTCAGGCTTTCAGCATTCTTCCCAATGAATGAAGCCTTATAATCACCACCTCTACCTGTGAGAGCTTGCTAATATTGCATGGGTAAGACTCAGAACTTAATATCTCTCTTTCAAAAAAGCAATAACAACAAACAAACCCCTGTAAGCAGCCTGTGGCTTAGAAATGATGCTGTATTTCTGATGCTATTATCTTATGTGCAAATATTTATCTCTCCTTTGCCATATTTTTTTCTTGGTTTGCTCAGCTGGTAACATAAACATGTAGCTGATCTAACACAAATAGCTCAGCTATCCCTGTAGACATGTCTCATCATAGCTTCCAAGGTAAAAGGATCAGAAGGGGATGAAATAAAAAGGATTTGCTCCTTAAGAGGAGGATTGCTGCACCTGAAAAGACTGGATAGAGGACAGAGAAACTTTCGTAGTGCTCAGCCATGACACCCTTCTGCCCAGTTGCTTTAGGCTCACAATGTTTCCCTCACGGTCAGAAACAGTAGCAATTATAAACTCCTTTCAGAAGAGCTGCTCTTGTGCATAAAGTATCATTTGCCCAAACAAGTAAGGTATAGAGTAAGGTTAATTATTGTATCTTTATTAGAAGCATGTGGATATTACAATTCTAGTATTCCCTTTATAGGTTCAAGAGTATTGTACAACTGTGACCTTTGCTTGTTCTGGCCCCGGCTTGTCCCACATTCATCCAAAAAAGTGGATTAACACAACTGTGCAGCATTTGCCACTCAGTTCCTGCAGGACTAGTTCAGTAAACAACATGAATTTATCAGAGTAGGGAATCAACAACTGTTCTTTCATGTTTTCATGTAGCAGCTATAAAAATTGCTTTTGGCATCTCTGGGTTGTAATGAGAAAACACTAAGAGGACTTTAATGACTCTACATTTAAAGTATCATTTGAATAGCACAGAGAATGAGATGTAGATTCAAATAATCACAAAGCAGACTGAAGAATACCTGCTGATAGGGGAGGACTTTCTGTACTCTGGGGCAAGAATTTTTTTAAAAATTAATGTGCAGCAATGATTGCCATAGGCAAAATTTTTAATAATACATTAAACATTAAATTATTAGAAACCCTACCTGTCACTTTTTCACCAAACAGTGCTTGACTTTGTAACCTTTAATTTTTCAGAATTTCTTTCTCTTTCTCCACTACTGATCTGGAAAGGCCATTCATTCTGGAAAAAGGAATTTCAAAAGTATTAGAAATTGTCAAGATCTTTTTCAGAAAAATATGTTTCATACTGTGGGACTTGAATCAAATGCACATTGTTTTCACTGATCTTCATACACTGTGGTTTAAAGTTTTAAAATGTCAGAAAATAGATTGTATCTTCCTCCTAGATAAGTGTCCTGTCATTGATTATTTTCTTCTCTTGGGTAGGTTTTGTTCTCTTTACAAGGTTGCTAACACCAACTAAATTTTTTGCTTCAGTATTAGTCTTTCAAAATATTGGCTGAACCACAGAGTCAACAGCTAATCATATACCATCTTGTGAAATACCTTCATAGATAGTGAGAGTTGATAAAAAATCTGTGAAAACTATGAAAAGTAAGAGGCTTCCATACCTGATGTTCTTTTATTTCCATTGCTGGCAACATATTCAGTAAATATAGGTGTCATGAGCAACGATTTAAAAGAGTTTGTTTGCTTTAGGAGAGACTGTGGGATTTGGTTTTTGTCCTTCTCTAACAGGTTTTTTTAGCAAGTTGGTAGTCTAAAAAGATTCTTAACAATTACATTGTTAATTTTTATTTTTTATACTATTCATTACTTTAATTAAAATATTTAAATGTGTCTAAGCATTCCTTCCCACAGTTGATATGCCTTTGGCTCATGTAGCTCATGCTTTGGTAGTGAGACTTCATGAAACCTACTTTTCACTTACTGTTTGAGAGTTAGTGTGGAGTAAACAAGGAAGATTTTGCAGTCTCTCCTTGGAAAGGAAGCATGGCAAGCTTTTTATAGTCTCTCCTTGGTGTGCTCAGCTCAGGCAATCCCAGTGAAGTGTGCCTGCCCCACCACAGTCCTGAGGGAAGGTCAGACACCTAAAGGTCCTGTCCATTTGCAACGTGCCAAATTCCTTTCTCAGCTCGTATGTCTGAAACAGCGGCAAGCTTCCAGGGGTTTCCCCTTGTCAAACACATGAGGTGATGAGCTGAGAGGTGAGGGACCTACTTCTTGGCCTGTGTTATGAAGGGCAATAGAAATACCACAGTTCAGTGTCTCACTCATTTACTTGCAAGTTTTGATACTACTTTTGTCTTTTTTTGATCTTGCTCTCCTCACAAGAAACCCTGTTATACAGAATCCATAGTTATTGGCCAGTAAAAGCATCATAAAATCCTTTCCAACTGTGCAAAAAGGAGGTGCTAGGAACAATGGGAGAGGCAAAGGTGGAGACAGAAAAGACAGAGGATTATTACTGTGATTTATAATTCTACTGCCATCACTTTGGTAGCAGTGGGACAGCACCATTCCCCTTCCCATGGAGCCAGCCTGGATTTTACTGTGCTTCAGGTCCAACAGGACGAAAAATTTTGACGAGAGCAAAGCAGAATAAAACACATCCTATGACTTGTCAAAGGGAAATCTGCAGCACCGTGCCCCATCCATGGTGCTGGTGAGTGAAGCAAGCGAGGAGCACTGACACCGGTGTCCCAGCAGTGGGATGGGAGGCACTGAGTGGCAGGGCTGCCAAGGGCGTGCTGGGCTGCAGCACAACGCCAGTGGGCACAATTCACTGTGCCCTGATTCCTCAGCCTCCCCAGCAAGAATGGGTACTGACACCCCCTTCAGATGGGCAAAAAGTGCAGCAAGCTTCCTCATGTCACCTCCTTGCTCACTGCAGCACTCAGTGTGCCTCACTCCTGACGGAGCCTGGGCACAACTTTAGTCTGATCAGATTAACAAGCAAGCAAGCGACTCCTGCTTCTAGAGTTTTGCAAGGTATTCAATTTTGGAAGGAAATATGGATTTAAAGGAAGGGGGTTTTTTTCCCAACCCCACCCTACAAGGCAAGGCGTTACATCCTTGTACTGAAAATCAGTATTGTTAGCTATTGTCAAACCCACTGTGGTGACTTGCCCCAGTGCAAAGGCTGTATTGAAGACTGCAATAAGAAAACTTTTCAGTTTAAGCATTTTCACACTTGGGACTTACACTTCCATTTAGGTTTTTATTTGCTACAACCTCAAAGAGCCTACAATGTCAGTGCCTGAAGAAATGAGGCTTGAGAGGTGATTACAGCTTTATGTGGAACAAGAGCTGTTATGAATCGGAAGACAGATGCTAAAAACTGAGTCAGATAAAGGTACCTACTTTGCACTTGCAAGATAGCACAACGCCTTCTGCTGTGTTGCAATCTTTTAATCTCTGTCAGCACATCTTGTACTACAAAATAAGTGTAGATCATGCATATGGATATATGGGAAATATTTATTTTAAGTAGACTACAAACTGCCATACATACGTGTAAAATATAATTTTAAAGTGCACCATAAAAGAACTACTTAAGGATTACAGAAGCTTAGCAGTATTGAACCATCATATGCTAAAAATATCTTTCTATCTTGCTGTAAACTTTCTGAATTAATTGTGCAGACACCAAAACATAACCTAAATATGATAATGTCACTATTTCTTTTCTTCTCTCTTTTCTGAAGCAATTCCTGTACATTTATTCAGATGTAGAATTTATTCATCTGTAGATCACAGACATATACATCCTCGGCATCAGGTTTCAAATTCATGACAACACCTAACCAGAAGTTAAACAAGGAGAGACTCTGGAAAGGGTATGTGTTCTGTATAGGTAACCTCAGGGGCTGAGGGGGGAATGAGAGCTACACTCTTCATTTGTGGCTTTGCTGCATGTGCACTTACTCGAAGTCCTGTCTCTGGGACTGGGAACACAGCCCACAGGCAGGATGCTGTGCTCAGAGGTGTTTCATGAGCACTGCTGAGAACTCATAGTGGTACAAAAGCATGCAAGAGTTATGGGCTTGCACAGGTCACTTGATGGAACCAGGTTTCAGAAGAGAAAACCTGAGCTTTTACAGGTGGTGAGGCATGGGACAGAAGGAGCTTCATTTGGCTACAATAACCCTGTGTAACTTTCTTGAGTGCAAAATTAGCTTATAAGAAGTGATACTTTTTCTGCAGTTACTGCTGGCCCTGCCAGACCTTTGCTACAAAATCATTTGTCAAAGCCTAAAATAGTTCCAACTGTAAAGCTGATGAGATGTTAGGACATGCACGTTTCACTCATCAACAGTTTCCATTTATGAGTGACTGTGTATTTTGCGCTGCTTCCCTACTTAGATGTTGGGGGCAAGAGGGCTGCAAGAAGCACAGTGCTTCCCAGGAGTCAAAGAAACATATCCAAAGAAACATGTCACCTGTTCCTGCCCACACATAACAGAAGAAAAATGGGGAGAAGCTACAGTCTAAATCTGGAAAATGCCAGAATAAATTTTTCTGGGAATCCTTTATTTGAAGTGGGATCCTTCTTGCCTAATTTGCAGTGTCTTTGTCACCATCCGCACACCCTTTCTGGTCTCTGGAAAGGAACATGCATTTCCAAAGTATAATGAATTTTCCCCTCACAGACTCATATAAAATAGGTCAGATAAATTGCCTTTTAGAAGTGCCTGATTCCAATGACTGTAGAGCTAGTCTAGACAATTAGCTCAGAGACAGAAGTCTGTGCTGTAAACTTCTAAATGAGGAGGAAGGAATCTCACCCTTGTATCCATAGGGCAGCTGCCACACTGGACAGACCTTCCTTTCAATCACCTGTCTTCTCTCAGACAAATTCAGGAGTGACTGTGCTGGGTTATAAACAAAGGTTGAAGTGAGATTCCCAGATCTCACTTTTGATTCCACAACCTTAAATTCTTCTGCATTCTCACTTTAGTCACGTGTAGCCTTTTCTGAATGTGGCCCTTGCAGTCTCTGCAAACTTCCACACCACTGTACAAATAAGACCAGTGGTGATCTACACTGGTGCAACATGGCCTTTATTCCACTAAAATATCTATAAAGTAAACTACATCCCTTTGGAACCAAACGTGGCAAAAATTGTTACTAATATGGATGGGCTTCTCTGAGCTGTGTGATAGCACTTTATTATGGCTTTGATCAAAAGAGTTGCAAAAAAGAGTTCTTTGTCCTGCAAGACCAACTGTGTATACATTTGGGGAAAAAAAAATTTCAATGCAAATACTGGGGGGGGTTTGTATAATTT
This sequence comes from Machaerirhynchus nigripectus, assembly GCA_013397975.1. Lineage (NCBI taxonomy): Eukaryota > Metazoa > Chordata > Aves > Passeriformes > Dicruridae > Machaerirhynchus > Machaerirhynchus nigripectus. Next base: position 583,282 of record VZRQ01005527.1, on the reverse strand, counting down.
TCAGTCCAGACCACATTTGGGTTTTTCAGAGTATTTTTGCGTGTGACCTTTCAGCATGCCCACGCACTGCTTTTGAGTCTCTCACTGTGCCCCAAACACACAGATAAATACACAGATGCGTGCGGGTTTGTACGTACGGCCAGATCTGATGCCTGCCTTACCTGTTAGCTAAGGAGAGCTGTGAGAAACAGCAAGACTGGCAGCATTACTCTGGATAAACTAAATTACAACATTTGCTTCTCTCCTACAAGAGTGCTGGTGCAGTTCTGGTGGCTGGGATTGAGGACTGTGACATTGCTACTGGGGCACGGGAGTGCCCAGCTGAAAGTTAGGCTGTAGCCCTGGGTATATTTCTTGGTAGGAATGCTGTGGGGAGCACCCAGGCCACTCAGGAGCCTCTGTGGCCACTTCTGCTGTGCCAGCACAGCTGTTCACAGATGTGCCATGAGCTTGGGATCAGGGTCAGAAAAGGCTTCACCACATGGCCAGGCAAACACTGCCCTGGCACAGTGGAGACAAGGGGGCATCCAGAGGGAGAAGGAACAGCTGGAAATAGGAGAGTGAGGATTTCTTAAAAAATGATGTCTGGCCATGGTCTGATCTGACAGAAAAAATTTAGGACTTACTACTACTTCCAATGAATGAAAAAGGCAACCTTAAGGCTTGGTTCAGTGCTACATAAATCAGATTAAATTTAGAAAACTTTGTGCATTTTTGATCTTATTCTCCAAACAGGTGAACTTTTTTCTTTTCATTAACTTGAGATATTGTATTTCTGGTGTCAAATAGACAACAATGCAGTGTGTGTAAGGTATTCATGTTCTCTTTTCTAGAGTTATTCCTTTTTCTTTTAGGTTGTCATCAGATAATTTTGGTGTGAAATTAAAGAGAGGCTTGTAAACAGCTGCTGATACATGCAATATGCTATTGGTATTTCTTTCAGACTGTGACCCAACTATATTTTTTTACCTCCCCCCTCTCTCCTCCCCACCAAAAAAACCCAAAATAAAATCATGCAAACCATGTTTTGCAGGAAAAGTAAAACTAAATCCTGAAAAGATCAAGTGTGTGCTCAGGCTCTGATCCAACACAATACTAAAACCCTTTAAAAGTCAACTGCATCCCAAACAGCCAGTTCCTCTTGGTAATCTAGACCTTGAAATGGAAATTCTAGCAGAGCTGTGACTATTACTAATGCACTTAATACATTAGGAGCTCGATTTTGAATGCCTTGAGCACTTAGTCCCCCTGCTAAAGTGGATCAGGGCTGTGGTGGTGTAGCGTAGCAGGGGCAGCCCCATAGTCTTTGTGACCTTTTGTGAGCATTTGAAACAGATTGCATTTAATGATTTTAAAATGTCAAGGCCCATTTCAGGCAAAAAGAAAGAAATCAAATAGAGTTTCTGGACAGTGTAATCTTTTGAAACAAGTCCATGGACGTCCTCAGACATAAGACACTGGGCTGAAATATAATGGAGGCTGAATACGTTATATTTCAGAATCAGGTCTCAAAAACAGCAATTTCAAAACCCAGGCCTGAAGAATAATAATGTTACAGCACATGCCTGCCATAATTTGCTTTTTAGCTCATTCTGAATTACCTCAGCACAACCAAGTAATTCAGCAGTGCATAAAGCGTGCAGAGACTGGATTTGTGAATTATGCATGAAGGATTATTTTTCTCTGATGTTCTTCTGTGCAGTGTACACTAGAAAGCTGCACTCACGGCCCATGGTGACTTGGGTGTTGGTTTGTGGAATATATGGGGTCTCATGTTATTTGAAATCATAAGCAACTCTGATATGACAGTAGTAAGAAAACTGCATCAACAGTATAAATAAATGATGGCTTTAAAATATGAATCATGCCATAAATAAATGATCTCTGTTTCCTCACATTCTGCCTCTCTGGAAAGCTAGTTAACTGAACGTGTTATCCACTATCCATATACAGTGTGACCAAACAAGGTTGTTTACTTCATGGACAGATTCACCAAAGAGTACAAACTTGTCATGGAACCAGTAATAAAATAAAGGTTGATGACATAATTTGTCTGTCTGGTTCTGGCATGTCTCAGGTTCGAAGGAAAGTCTCTTATGATTTCAAATAAAGATGCAGAATTAGACTTTTGATGAAGGCATCCAAGTTAATCATCGTGATTAAAAACAATAATGAGAAGTAATTTCTGAAGCATTATATAGTGATCACATAATAGCACACTGAGATGAAGCTAAAGCTGCAGGCATATATTGGTTGATGTGAGTGCCTATTAATGTTTCACAAACACTAGCAATGAAAGCAATAAAAAATACAGGAAATGTAGAATTAGTGCATTATTTTTAACAAGTTTAGTTTGACCGTCGCAATTATAGAGCTGGTGGAAGAATATAACTCTTGTATAAAATATCTTGAAAATTTCACTAATATTTTTATTTTAGGAATGCTTTAGGAAATTTTGTCTTTCTAGTATTTTAAAACTTTATGAAGGTGCTAGTTAATTTAGGAGAGTTTTGGCTTTTTTTGCTTTGTCTTACATTTTTCTTTTTCTCAATTCCACCTTGGAAAGAAAGATGATTCCCACAGAGAAGGAAAACACTATAGATTTTTCTATATTTGATCGATAACTGCATTTAGAAATGCAAGAAGGTAATTTCAGATTAAAAATATCATTTTTCACAAAAGCCTCAGCACACTATATAACACTGACCTTTTGGTTATATCTTGTAAGAAAAAATTCTGTTTGCTTTTCCTGTCATATTTCAGCTCGCTCTCTTAGCCTAAGAATTAGTAATATCAGTTTTGAGGGTAAAATGCCTGCGTAAATTTTAAGGAGTGGAAAACATTTCCATTTTAGCATTAAGTTGAGGCTTTAACCATTAATCTGCGATTTTAATTTACCTATTCTGTTTAAAAGCAAGTGACTTTATTGGAAAAAAAGAGATTGATTTCTATCTCTTTAATCTGCTGTGTAGTTTACTCCCAAAATTTTAGTCCCAGATATTTACTGGGAAAAAAACCACAGACTCAAAATTGATATGGTGCTGGGATCACTGCCAAAGGTAAATTAAATTAGTGTGGGAATAGGTGAGAGGTATCGGAAAAAAACTCGAACAGAAACCAGCAGCACTCCCCAGGATGCCACCCCCAAACCTGCAAGGTGCAGGAAGAAATATCATCACGGGATGTGTACCAGTCCATGATGACAGCTGCCAGAAATAGCCCATTGCTCATGTGCTACCCTCAGGAACACAAGTAACCCCGTGCTTGAAACACAGCCATTTCCCGAGAGCTCTGCTGAGGCCACTCACTGCAGGGATCGTTGCTGGATGGTCATCCTGCCCAAGACACTCACTCCAGACCAAGACCAACATTTCAGTACTATAGTGGTAAAGCAGATGGTCCCACACTGCTGTCACTTTCACCAGGCAGGAAAGGGATTGCAGTGAGAAAAGGGGACACAGAGCTCACCTCCTGCAAACATCCACATCAACAATTGCTGGCTGTGGTGGTGACTTCCTGAAAGGAGACCAGAGATAGTGTAGATTGCTCTATTTTCACCATCACCCCCAAAATAACTGCCAAATTGTTTAAAAGATGCCAGACTCTTGCCTGGTTTTAGTTATATGAGGCAAATTAAGTCAAATCACTTATCATAGTCTTTTCTGGGTTACAGGCTCTGGAGCAGGATTTTTTTCAGCCCTGTTTAGCTATGTGGAGACCAGGAGGGTGCTGTGAGCTAAGTCCTGGCTTCCACCCTGTACTCAGTGAACAGACATGGGCACAGGCAGAAACTGAACCCTTCCACTTATATTAAAATCTGTGACCAGCCAGAAGCAGCATCTCAACTTAGACCTAATGTCTAATGTTTGCATATAGATAAGCTGGCTAAATTCCTGTCCTTAAAAACCAGGCTGGATTTTGAAAACAAACAATCAAACAAAACCCACTATTAGAGGAAAACTTCCCAGCTGGTTGTGAACCATTGCAAATATTTGTGTATGTATCTGTGAATATCTGTGATGTGAAAGTTAAGTGCTTTTAAAAGTAGGTATAACAGAAATTATTTTTTTACTCCTGCACTGCTCAGCTGAGCTCTGAAAGGGTGATGGTTTCTCTCCAGCAGGTCCTCTAGCAATGACTGACATTAGCCCATGACTACCCCTGTGCAGAGAAGTCAAGCAGTCTCCTCTTTCCCCCTGCAGCCAAGGATTAGAGCTATCTTTTGGCTTCATACACGGAGGAGGCTCCTGCTTCTGATGCTGAAAAAGAGCTGTGACGTACCTCGGCAAGATGAGATTCTGCTCCAATTCCCCCGTGCTCTAGTTAGGCCTGTGAAAGCAGCCTGTGGTTGCTCTTCCTAAAAAGATTATATGAGCAGCTGTACATTGTGTTCCTGTCTGATCTCCATCTTCATAATTTTCTGCCAGTCACCACTGGAGTGCACAAGTTCCCAGCACGCATGACCCTCAGCACACCAGCCCCTCCATCATTTAAATTCAGAGGTGGTAACGGTCTTGGGAAAAATCAATAGATTTTAATTGTTATTTCCTGAGGTTTATTAAGTATGAAACAGAACTGAGACATCCACTTATTGTTTATATCTGCTGTCAATATTGCTTTCTTCTTTTTTTTTTCCATTAAACCAAAGCAGATGTGAGTTAGTCGTTGGCAGACTTCTTAAAAACAGTGCTCACTGCCTGTTCTGTGGCTTGCATAGGAAGGCTGCAACAAACACTTCACATTGTGTCACCCATCCGTTGCTGCCATTGTTGCTAATGAAATAGCAACGCTCTGATAAAGCGGTTACCTCTTAGGTTTCATTATTCACAAAATAAAACAGTGCTCTGAGAAACCAGTTCCACTGAGCCACAACAATTTACCCCAGCTGAAGGTCTGGCCCCCCTACGCTTGAGGTAGACTTGGACTAGAAAAAAGGGCTGTCTGGCTAATACAAGCGTACTCTGTAGCCTTTGTCAAAACAGTTTTTATTCTCATACCATGCAAACCTCAGGCATTATTACAGGGTTTCATGGAACAGATGTTCTTGAATTTGCATAATGACAGACAGACTGCCTTTTCTTTATGAAAGGTCACTAAAAACCAGTGCTACTGTTCAGCCAGTGCTGCTTTCGTTAAGCAATTTTAGGACAAAACTGCTTTGTCTTTTCTTACTGTTTTCATGACCACTGCTTTACATACTTTAGTCAGACAAAATTAAGGCCAAGTCATAAGCTTATGTGACGCCACATGGCTGTCTAGCTTCCCCTAATTCCTAAACATCAGGCACTCTTGTACAATTGTTCAAATAACAGGATCAAATCCTTAGCTGCAGTAAGACAGAGAAACTTCAGTGACACTGGTGAAGTTCTGTTGGTTGTTGTTGTCTAAGAGAAGCAGCTTTGCAAAAGAACATCACAAAACCATGCGTTTGGCCTCAGTTTTCCTTATTCATTGTGTGGGTATTTTTTTCCCACAAATAAAACGAAATTGACATGATGTTTCTACGTAGAATAGCTATTTCTCATAAAGCTGATTTCTATTGAGCAACATGTGCCCCCATGTCTAAGCAAGCTGTCCTTTTATTGTGGTTTGTATGTGCACATCAAATAGCTGATGGGATAGTTTGAAATCTACACCTAATGTCTCAGTGACAGACAAATTCCACCATGGAGATTCCTCAAAAAGAAGTGCATGTTTGCTTTCAAGGCAAAACCTGAGCTTTGTATTCTAGTCAGCATGCAGCTGGAGCATCACTGAGAAAGCTCATAGATGCAATAGTCCTCATAGAAAGGCAAAACCGAGATAATGCAGTACTGTCAAGTCATTCTGGGATGCCTGAGACAGGGGAGGGAAACCCTTTGCCTAAACAGAACATGGAAATAAACACAATTTCAGGCTAAGAAATCCCTTAAGTGACCAAATAATGGAAGGTGAAGCACAAAGTTAGATACTTTTCTCTAGGCAGCATAGTGTCAATTTTCAGTGAGATACACAGCTTTCCACTGCATGTCTTCTTCTCCCCTGACTTGCACACTTGCTTTTGGTGTTACACTCCCCCAGCTAGATAATGATGTTAGAAATTATCTCTTGCCTGTATGTCCAGTTCTTCTGATACAACTAAAAGAACGGCTGGCTGCCATCCATAGGTGCAAATGCACATGAACACAAAACAAAGAGGATGCTATCAGAAGTGGGCAGACAATGCCCAGCCTCTTGATGGAAGAGGAGAAGGACAGAGTAGATTTGGTCCTTGAGCTGCTAGACACTAATTTGGAAGGAACTCTGTTTTAAGTGAAAGAATGGGAAACTACTGAGAAAAGGATGAATACAAACATGCTGACCCACCCTCCTTCCCTTGACAATCCATTTTGGCTGAGATGAGAGGAGCAGCAACCCTGTAAGCTGGAGTGGACACTGTCCCCTCAGGGTACACAAACACAAAACAGCATCTTCTGCTTTCCTTTAAAACCTGATCCCACTAGGCTATGGGAAGCCTGGATATGTCTGTGCTTCTTTCATGCCAGCCGTCATCGTTCTGTTGATCCCAGCTGAGAAAGCTGGGGACATTTTGGGGAAGGTAGTTGGGTCACCTTATGCATGGAAGGAGAGAGGACACCCAGCTCCCTTACAAATGTAGCTCTGGAGAGGAGAAAGTTTAAATGACTTGGCTGGTTTATTTCCTGGGCAGTGGAAAAAACTGTGGCATGGTTATGCATCGGTCAGAGGACTTGAAAACCATGTTCTTTGCTCAAAATCCATATTTCCTAATTTACATTCCTTTTGATTGATCTTCATTTCTCAGACATGAGAGTTCACAGCATCAAGGCTCAGCATGAAGCTCTTTTCTCTGAATTATGCTTTTCTTTCCCTTTCACAACCATTCTTTTCTCCATTCCATCTACCTGTATCCTAACAAATCTCCAAGCACCCTTCTAATGTGATTCCAGGTATAGATGATAAATGGCACTGAAGCCTAAAGCTCTTCCTGGTTTAGGTTTAAATTCCCTGAAAGGTCCCCCTTTTCTTGGCTTGGTAAAAGATCAGGCTGTGGAAGCAGCTATTCAACCCACAGAGAATAATAATAATAACATAAACTACTTAGACCTGGGCTATGACAAAGATGGGTGAAGATATATCTATTTACAAAAAAAAATCCCAGAGTTCCTTGGTTCATACAATATGTATCTTGCTTAAAAATATATAAATGCACTTTAAGCTAACCAACTTTGTACTCACTTAGCAGAATTTTAAAAAGACATGCTATATAAAACTGTTCTACAGTTTTGCAGTCATTTAAGGATAATTTACACATTTCATAAATGTTCCACTGTTTATTCCTTAAGGCAAGTACAGGTTGCACTTGTTCTTCAAGTACAAGTTGAATTTGTTTGTGCTACTAATAAAATAGATTCCAATAATAGATCATTGGTTTGCATGATAACATAGGAGGAGGAAAACCTCAGGATTTTCTGGTTTCTGATCTAAAAGTCTGATATAGTAGTTGGGAAACAGAAATTCATTTCAAAGTTCAGATTAAATTAACATTTTCTATTAGATGATGAGTTAGTTTTCCTCCAGTATAAGTTCCCTGCTTTTTTATAATAATATGCTCTTGCAAAATACAAGATAGGAAGCCTGTGATTACCAGTCATCAGGACAGACAAAATATAACATTATGCCATGTTTTCAAGTAGTATCTTCTAGTAGGTCAGCCAATATTGTTGGAAAAATACATGTTTAAAGATTTGGCTTATCTGTTTTTATTTTTTTAAAACTGTATCAGTTGACCTAGCAGTAAATATTAGTTGTGTTCATAAACTTTGTCTTGCCTATACTCTGAAGTCCTCATGGTTACTGTAAAAAAACAGACACCCCATTTCAGAAATAAAAAAATAAAAAAAAAGATGGGAAAGAAGCCTTTTTATTGATTAACTTTGGTGAACAGAATAAGATATCTTTCCGTTTTAGTGATGTCATTGACATTTACCACTAATGACTAAGTTGTTTTCAAAACATAAGCACAACCCTGTGATAAGACAACACATTTCCAGCATGTCGTCATTTTCTTTTTTCTTGAAGAAAGCTGAAAGTTATCATACAGCAAGTAAATTATCCACCCTACTAGGATCATAACTTCTTTTGTTACTGGGTTTTAAAAGCATGCAACATACACTAGGTATGTGAGCTTTTGACGGCAGAGGAAGCAAAAAGCCAGCTCCAGACTGCTGTGACATGAGAAAACTCTGCTTGTATTATCCTGCTGAAATTTTTCCTAACACAAGAAATTTTTTTTCCCCAGGAGTCCACATGTATTCTGTTGTTCCCATAATGTTCATCGCTGCCTTCTTTTGATGCCTGAAAATTGACTCTGTGCTAGCGTCGAGGCTGGAGATGATCTCTTATGAATGCCAGAAAAAAATCTGAAGAATTTTAAAACTTCATTTTTTTCTTCGGCACTGGCAGAAGAAAATGGAAATGAAAACAATTATTTACATATTTACCCTATGACAAATGATCTCACAAGTTCAATCCCTGTAGGGCAAATAGGAATTTAATTTTCTAGGTTACAGTTTTGAAGGTTACCAGTTGACTGTAGCCTCCTACTTCAACTACTGAATCTGTGCCTGTTTTCAACAATGCTGATGTCCCTTTGAAATCTAGCCCCTATAAACTTTCTTAAAGATGAATTTCAGAAATTTCTTTTTATACACGCCAGTGAAAAGTCTTGGAATTTGATCATAATGCACATTAAGATGACCGAGGCTGATGAAGATTCCTAAGTGCTTTCTACAGTTACTATAAGTGAGATTTACTACTTTAAATCTAACAAAGCAAATCTCTGTTCATCACGTCTCAGAAGCTGACTGGCTGCCCTGGTGTAGGAATGGAATGTGAATGTAGCTCAAACCACGCCCTTTGCCAAGAGCTCTGGAGGCTGGGCAAGGTAGACAAAGATTTGGGATAACCTGAAATTTGTCACTAAACAGTGCTGAGATTAGCAGGAGAGGAAGCTCTACGACAGGCTGGCCTTTTTAATCATACCTGAAGCAGGTATTCAGTCAGGAGATAAAGTTGCCACATCTTAATACTACAGTCAGAAAGGTACAAAAATCATTGTGTATCATGACACAGGGAGAGGCGAAGTGGGAGAGATTCCACTGGAAGTGCCATACCATCTCTTTAAGATGAGATGTTTTCCTGAAATAGTTAAACAGAGCAATATTGGGGGGAAAGGGGAGGTACCTGTGACTGAGAAGAAGTAGTGAAATGGCATCAGCATACACTAAGAGAATTCTAGCAGTATTCAGGTCTAACCTAAACACTTAATGAAGAAACTCATGAACATGATCCTACGACTGGGATGTTTCTCTTCAGAATGTTTAAATAAAAAATCAGAGGAATGTGCAATTTCCATTTCCAAGCTGTGTTTTTTCAGGCATTTGAAAAAAGATACAAAAAATATTTGGTGTTTTAGGCCCATTCCCAAAAACTTGTAACATTAAAAGTTAAAATGTAATTTCTAGTATGTATGCAAACTTAAAGTGATGCATATAGCAAGAAGCATTTGTCATATAATTTGGTATTTGTATAAAAAGTAATTTTAAGGTTTGTTTGATAGTTGAAACATTATGAAAGTTAAAAACTTGGTACCCTATGTATTTCAGATTCAGAAATAATTGTGCCTGGCAACTTCTTTGTTTAATTGAGCAAAGAAAACAATGTTCTTAAATTAATAGAAATGTCAGACAAACTTCCCATGCGAAAATTAAGAATGGCCATCATGTCGCATTTTGTCCATACTCTCCTTCCCTGTAACTGTTTCAACTGCTGTCCTTGGGGAGTGGGATTTTCGGTTTGCCTACCACATGAAGGTTAATATGTGTTGACTTGTTCTAATGTTTGAAAACAGCCTTGTTAATTGAAATGGCTTTGAAGAAAAATATCTGCTGTCTCAGTTCCTTAAAACAAAATATAAAAGAAAAGAAAGCAAAAAAAACCCAAACAAGCAAACAAAACCCTTCCAAAAATCAACATGAAAATGAATAAGAGCTCACCCAAATCTTGATGGCAAAACAGAGAAGTGAAAAATGTTAACACTAAAGCTGAGCAAGCTAAAGAGTGCAGATCTTCCACTGAACCCTGAGGCAGAATTGGGCCTGTAGAGGCAGATACTGTGTCACTTGCTAACATAGCTTTTAATTATTAATGACATTGCCTATCTGGGTTCATCTTGAGCCTGCAGTTAGTATGAAAGGGAAATACGTACCACTCTCCCCTAGCCTTGTGCAAAACTGAAAGCAGTGGAAACCGTTCCCACTACTAGCAAGCCCTCCCTGTGGCTGCACAACAAAGGGTTGCTGTGCGTGTGTGAGAAAGGAGAGGGTGTCTGGTGAGCAGGATTGGTTTTGACTGTTGTCAAGCATTCTCTCAGATAGCTATGCTCTCCTGATCCACAGCACATAATGGACTTTCCTGGTCCTGAGGTGTATGTACAGCTAAGTCTAGAACTTCTTGCTCTTATCATTGTTTCAGCACAACGGCAGAACCCAGGCAAAAGTCACGTATTTTTAACAGCTTCTAGATGGAGCACTGTGCAGGTCTGAGCACTCAGTCCCCATCGTGGGACTAATCTGGTCATGCACTAAAAGCCTGCAAACAGTAATCTGCAGAAGGAGGTCTAATATTATGCTGACTGAGAGACTAATGGTGAAATCACTGAATTTCTGTGATAAGAATATGTATCTTTAATGGATAACATGATACCACATAATTCTGTTTCTTGCTATCTGAATATGAAGAAAGAATGAATATATAGTTACAGTGGCATAAATAATCCCTTTTGGGGGTCGCTGTGTTCCTTTGCACATGTGACTTGTTCCCTTGTGAGCAGAGTGTGCTGCTCTGGCAGCTTCAGCCCTAAGTCTAGCTCTGGCAGTGACACTCTGACTTTTCCTGTCTTCTCCGTTAGGTTTCTTATTTTCCACCCTACCTGTGGAGCAGGCTTTTAGGCAAGTGTTTTGTTTCATGTTGATTCATTATGTTATACTTTAAAGATGGACAGAGAGGTTTCCTTTTATCATACTTCATAAAATGTGAGATGATGTTCCATGCATAAAATTATTATCTTTTAAAAAAAGTAAATTAATAGCAAGATAACTATAGAAAAAATTGTAAAAATGCATCAGATAAGAGTTTTTAAATATAATTTTATTGATCAATTGGACTTGGACATATTAAATAGCAAAACTGAAATGTCTTTCCATGTCTTAGTCTTAACTGTTATCATTTACCAAAACAAAAACAAAAGGCCTTATAAATAACAAATGGGGTAGTGATCATCCTATAGCTGCATCAAGAGGTTTGCAGCATAAATAATTTAAATGCCAGTAAGATAAGCATTTTCAAGAGTTTTTTTTCTTTCATAAAAACATGCAGAAACCTTGCAGTCATTTTGTTGAGTGAAAAGGGTAAAATCTTCTGCTAGGTCCTGCTGAATTATTGCTGCTCTGCAAAAACCATGCAAGCAAGTAACAATCTGTTCCTGTGCAATGCGTTCTACTCGATGTATGCCAGAGGTGCACGTCTGTCTGTACGGACAGATGTGCACACTGGATTTGTAGACAGTGGTGAACTGAGTAATTTTTCTAGAGTGGCAACAACAAAACAGATCATTATTCTGTTAACCACAGAACCAGAAGGTCTGCTGCTATGGTCTGCAGGTAGACCAAGTTCTTGTTCTTTCTTAACAAGTTCTTAGAAATAAAATGACTGGAAAAAATGGCCAGACACTGAGCAGGAACAGAGGGAAAAAGCCATCCAAAAAAACACCCAAACTAAACTAAACCAAAACCCAAAAAGCAGAAGTAAAAAGACTGCAGTGGATAATATACTCAAATATGCACAAGTGAGAGTAGTTCATACATTACAGTATGGAACTAGCAGCTATAGGTATGGTTTTCATTACAGTAAATCCTCTGAGAGCCCTCTGGCTGTGTAGGGTGAGTGGCCATCAACAACTCTACATTCAGACTCACAGTTGTACAGAAAGGAGCAACATAAGTCCTTAAACAAAAAAAAACACTTTCTCATGACTAGTCATGTAAGTGCCACAAAGGACCCAAGAACTTAAGTCTAGGATCAAAATCAAAGTTATCAAAGCCTTCATTAAGTTGCTGCCAGAGTTCACAACAGTTAAATACCTGCATCTGTGCCACTAATGCACTTTGAACGTATCTATACTTCTGTTACTAAGGGTTCTGTTCACAGTCATGCAAGTTCTGACAAGGCTCAGATGTTTAATCTTCAGAGGTAGTAGATGTATTCTTTTCTCTTCTTAATCCTCAGATAATTACTCAGGCTATTCATACCCCTAAATCAGAATCCTGAGAGGATGTAGGCATCTTTCAAAAAATGCAAAATAAATCTAAGATTTGTTCTTGTCCTAAAAATTTGTTGCTCACAGTCTGTCTTGTGGGTATTGTGGATTCCTCTCTGAGACACTTTGGATTTCTATGGGCAATCTGGATTCTGCTCAGGAGCTGAGTGGCTCGGGGGCTTGAGGCCAGTTTTAGAGAACAGGGCAGAAAAAATGCCTAATTCCCGATAGAAGCAGGACTTGACAACAATACAACAGAATTTGTGCCAAGGGGAGAAAAAAAATATATATGAGACCTATGGAAAATAAAATATCAGTATCAGGGTTCAGGTAAGAATCCAGAGGGCTTTGGGGTTCAGGTTTCTTTCAGGTAGAGAAGCTTTATCTCTTGGTGGCCAGTATTAAAACAAAACATTTGGCTGAGGAAATGGATTACTGCAGGAAGCAAAATGGCTGAGAAGAAGTCCCTGCTCCATGGAATTACAATATGACTTTGGTTCAACCCTCCAAAACTACTCAGTCCTAGCACCACTTCTGAAGTTCATAAAGATCCATGCTGTTCTTGGTACATTTTATCTTCACAAAATCTGGCTGTCAAACCATAATGAGCTCTTTCGGCATTGGAAACACTCTTTATGCTCTGAGCTAGATCCTGCTGACATTACTTAGCATTATTATACTGACTTACTGGAGCTTTATTAATTTCATCAAAATGGACATTTTTTCTTGTAGTTTAGAAACAGAAGCAGTGTCTCCTGATAATGCCTATATATGCACGATTTGGTAAAGGGCTGAGTCAGTTTACCTGAAATTGGTTGTATATTTGTTGTGTACTCTGCACACTAGAATCTAAAAAGTACATGAAAAATTTTACATTAAAATATTTCTCTATTATTTGAGTCAAAAAAGATATTTAATTTATTAATGCAACATACACAAATATGAATGCCAAAGTTAGCAGAAGACAGAGACAATTAGTGAGAAAAAAGAAGTCTGTCCCTCTATATGTGAATTCACAGAATATATTTGAAGATCATCGCTTTCACACCTTGTGAAGTTTCTTTCTCACTTTAAAAAAATGTGCTGTGATATACAAAGAATAGATAGGTCTTAATGGTGCCTAGAGACCAGCTGTGACAGTCAGTGCAGTCTCTCAGAGAGAAGTACAAAAATAACAAATTTTGTAAATAGAAGCTTGTTTCTTCTGACCTGCCTGAGGGATACAATTGTAAGTTTTCTTCATTTGGAGTTTCTGTGATATAGACAAATCATCATTTGCGTTGAGGTAGCAAAGATGAAAATTAAAAGTTTTGAATATTAGCAATTGGAACACATATATTTTAGGAAGTACTAGTTACCTCTGCTGAAGAATAATATGCTGGGGAAATACCCTCACTTTCAACTGGTTGCTGTTGTCTGGCAAACTGTTGCTCTAGGACTCAAAAGTCATACTGAATTTAAACGAGGTATTTTACTTCTTATTTGGATCCTGGCAAGTGAAAGAATACATCATAATGGATTTATTTGATATTATTTAACTTTGAATTAGAATGTGCTCGAGATACTTTAGAAAATAGTTAATATATTTAAAACATTTTGAAAAGGAAGATCTCTCATAAAATGAGCTTTCATAGTAGGCTTTGTGTGATGAAATACAGCTATCCTTTAAAATGAGGTTAAATACTGCAGGGCAGAAGAGACAGAAAAGGCAGTAACCCACCTAACAGAATGACATGAGGAAGAACAAAGGTAGAACTGCTAAATCAGATTCTTTACCTTAATAACATTCCCTCTGAAGCTAAGCTTCTCTTTCCGTTTGCTGTCATGTGCATTTCAGAAAACAGCATTCACAGACCACAGAGAAATTTGAATTTTAGCATATGAATCATGAATATTTAATTCTCATTTTTCATGTTTTTTTCAAGCACTCTTGACAATTATTTCACAAGATGGATTTTTCCCTAAGTGAAAACAAAAGCCTGCAACAGCTGAACTTGTGTATCTGATAAGACAACTGCTGACAGAAATGTTGGGGGATTCTGCTATGCAGAAACTTGAGATGTGTCATTTTTCAGTTGTGATTCTAGATTCACTAAAAAGGCAATTTGCAACATATGTGTACCAAGGCCTATAGAGTCACACAATTTACCCATGTGTGTAGGTACATAAGTGGAGTAAGACATAACCCAAAACTTCTGTTCATGTGCAACTCCCACAATGTGTATTTTTGTTCAGTGAGATGTGGAAGATGGGCGCAGACATGGATTGGTTAAGGATGGGTGAAAAGCCTGCAGCTCCTTGACATGACTCGCTGTCTCTGCTCCACGGGGTCCAGCACAGCTGAGTTAGCCCAAAATCACTGCTAGGGCAAAACACCTTCACAGAGAAGATGCTGCCCATGGAGAAGGCCCTGCAGCAGAGCCTCCTGCTTTGAACTGAACAGTATTTAGTCACCCAGAAACTCACTCTGGCAATTCATCAGTTCTCTAAAATATATTTCTAGTGGTAATTTTATTAAAGACTAAGTTTTGTGTCATCTTCTAGGGAAGTGCAACAAATGTGAACTGAAAATACATCTTTTTTGGTTAGAAAGCTCTGGTGAGATATTAACAGAAGTTAAAGAACAGAGGAATTGAATAAACAGCCTCCATTTTGATGCAGTGTTGTAAAATATATCTTGAATTACAGGCTAGGTTTATGGTTTAGGCTTTCTGCAGATTAAGAATGACAGTAAAGGGCTATAAAACTATATTAAAGCTGATTTAGATGAAGCACTTTTATAACAAACTCAGTTTTGAGTTAGCATGAGTAGAAATAAACCTATCTCTCAGCTCTTTCTTTCTGAAGCCCTGTGGCATAATAAGGGACCAGGGAGTGATACGAGAGTTGGCCTAAACACCAAGGTGGGCTTGCAGCTGAAGAGGAGATAGGTCAGCAGAGATCCTCTGTTGCTCCTAAAAAGGTACGTTGTTTATGAAGTTCACAAGTTCATCAGATCTAATTCTGGGGCCCTTAAGGGCCAAAAATCACAAAACAGTTAGAGTTAGAGCAAATCAATATTGCCCCATTCCATATAATACATAAATAAGGGAAAAAACAACCATTGCAGACATTTTGGTTTGGTCTTCTGCCTAATGCAGGCCGAGAACTCCCTTGAAAACTCAACATCTCATGAGATTTTCACCAAAAGACTGTAAAACTATGTCAGGCCTACATTTGGCCCAATATATTGTTATTTATTTCTACTAAAGTCATATCTGGAAATTGCAGCTGAGGTAAGGTGACAGGCAGTGTACAAAAGGGCTTGAATCATCTCATCTAACTTTACCTATCCATAGCTTAACATCTGGTTTAAAGGGTTGTCATCAGGAAGAGGCAGTGAGAATAATGTCCAGAGAGCAATTCATATTATTCCAGTCTTAGACAAGGAAGATGATTCATCCCCTGAAGTGTCTCTCTCTCTTTCTCTTTATTAAATGTACAGGGAGCCTGGAAAACTAACTGAAATGAGATTCTTACTTCTCTAAGGCTAACAATATGATGAAATGAGTCTCATCTTACTGCCTGTAAAAACTTACAGTCTAAATGAAGCAGACCACAGACAGGAAGGACAGTAATTATACAGAGATGAGAACTGATTTCCCTAGAATAAGACAATTACTTTGCCAAGTGATTCTTCCCAGGATCCTTTGGGCCCTTCATCGGTTTTCTCTGGGGAATGTCATACAGTAAGGTTTAACAAACACAGTTAAAAGATTCCTTCCATTTGTCACCTGCACAGCTAAGTAGTAAGATGAACAGTCAGTTTCCCCAAACATTTCTACACAGTTTTTAAATACAACTTGTTCCTTTCCAGGTAAAATAGGTGGAAAAGAATGAAGTCTAGTAACTTGATAAGTTTACTGCAGTGTTGTTAAACCTTTACTATTACTATGTAGAATTTTCAAATATTATTTGAAATCTCCAAAATTATTTTGAAAAGGCAGTTCCAGTTACATTGGAAAATGGGGAAAAACACTTTATTAATCCTTTTGGCTCTCTGCTTTCCCAGAGAATATTTAAATTTTAACATACAGATTCTCACTGTATGGGCCAACTTCAGTCTCAAGGCCTCACCTGGAGCTTACTGAAGTAAAATATAAAAAAAAATATAATAATTGAAAATATTCAAATTTATTTCACTGACTCTTAAAAGAAACTCCATGTGTTTTCAAAAATTCATTGTGTTTTTTTAATATGAGCAGTCAAGCAACTTAAAAGGGCAAAAACTTCCTAAAGTGTTGCCTGGGTCCGTAAGACAAAATTTGTCATTGAAATAAAACCTAATAAACAATAAAGAAATGCATGGAACTGCTTCTCCCTGTGACATCAGATAGTACCTCTGTCAGACAACACAAATTTCTTTGTAGAATGTTAGGGAAATCTAATATTGTTGCTGAATGTGTCATCAAACTACTTTTCCAGGATTGATAAATAGAAGATTGAAAAAGGAACGCTGAGAAGTGTTCATAGAAACATCAAAAAGCCAAAATAGCTTTATTCACCCATGAAGGTATCTTATCAGTTAGAATGGGTCCTCAAGTGTGTGCTGAAGACACAACTTCATTTATAAAAACAAACAACGTGTAAAAAAAGGTACAGAAATGTTATCAAATGAATGATAATATTGTATAAATCAATTGTGTGTCCTTGTCTGGAATACCATGTTCAACAAAAGAAGCTGCAGCAGAAATAGATAGATTTGTGTGGAATATGAATGAACAATGATACTGAAAACATAGATTTTGGGTGCATGAGAAGAGAATGTGTAATATAAAGATACACAAACAAACCCACAAACACACAACTACTTACTGAAAATACAAATCGCTTTCTGGTTTACATGAAACAGGAATTTCCTCCAGCTGTACTTATATTGCTGTAGCATTTGCTTTCTCTAAATTGTTTAGTCATGTAATTCATGTAAGACTTCTTGTTAGGAAAGGAATTTTAATGTAGAACATAAACAACAAAAAAATCAAGCAAATGTGATTGACTATTAAGGTTTCTAGGTTTTATCAGCAACATAGCTTCAACAAGATGTTTAAGAACTGTCTGCATAGTTCATGGTTTACAGGTAGTGTTGTCCAGTTCTTTTTGGTTTTAGAGGTTTGGCCCTAAGTGAAAGCTTACTTAGTCATTTCTGGAGCAATGCTGAGTGCATGTGAGAGGTCTCTGGTAGCAGGCAAACTCATTAAGGAACATGAAATCAGATCATTTCAGTGGTGTTCTCTCATGGTGTCTCAGATCTGAGCATACAAAACAGTGCAATGTGTTTGAGCTTATGCTGGTTTGTTAATATTGGCTAAATAAGTATCTGGGTATGGGAATATCAGCTTTCATTGCCTTCATCAAACTAGAGCCCAGGGGTAGCTTGAAGGATGTCGGCAGCAGGGAGGAATCCATTACAGTCTTTTACACGCCCCTTCCCTCAGAACCTGTGACTCACAGCTCTTGTTTTTATTTTCTCCTTTATCAAGCCCAACTTAGAGATAGGCAACCTCTGCTCCAAATGAAAGCAGCTATTTCTAGCTGTTGATGGCATTTAGCTACAGTCTTATGCCGTTTCCCTCAGGCAAGAAGTCTCTCAGCTCTGTAGT
The DNA here is from genome assembly GCA_013397975.1 of Machaerirhynchus nigripectus. Lineage (NCBI taxonomy): Eukaryota > Metazoa > Chordata > Aves > Passeriformes > Dicruridae > Machaerirhynchus > Machaerirhynchus nigripectus. The sequence goes on along the minus strand of VZRQ01005527.1, from coordinate 565,267 downwards.
AAACACTGCTGCTTGTCCTGAACTCTGGCTCTTGCGTACCTGCCCTGGAGCTACCAGCGGGATCCCAGGCTCGATGGAGAGGGGCCGTGACACGGCCGTGGGGACAGCAACAAGCCTGCGGAGCACAAGGCAGAACAGCTGCTGGGAGGATCCAGAGGCACCCTCAGACTGCATGAGGCTGTGGCTGGACACCTCCCTTGCAGCGCAGGTCTTGCCTTCCCGATGCCGGGACGCAGCCTCGCAGCAAGGGCTGGGCTCCAGGGGCACGGGGGCACGGCAGCACCTGGCCGGGACAGGCTGTGCCACGGAGCACAGCGGCTTATCCATGGAACAGCCCGAGGTTAGGGGCAGACCCGCCGGCACGTGGGTGTTTCTCGCCCTTACGGACGCACAGGCACGAATCCATGTCTGTGTGCTCGTGGGCGCGCAGCTGCGCTCACGCGTGTGTGTGCCCAGCCTGAGAAATGGGGTTCGTACAGAATAGCTCTGTTTTCGACCTCCTCTCACAAGTCACCGAAAAACGTGGGTTAGGAGAATTTAGAAATCGCAACAGCATTTTGTGGAGGATCTCTTTAAGGGGTGGAGATTCAGTATTTCACTTAGGAATTTTTGGAGCAAAATAAAACCTTCTATATTATTTTGAAAACAGGGACAAAACTACAGTGCTTTAGATCAAACAAAATTTCAGCCAAAAAAGGGCTGTTCCCCCTTATTACGGCACCTAGAACACTGTGATACAGTTTGTGAACTCAGAGGAAAATCTGGAAGGAAAACCACTCTCTCTGCTGTACATTTTTTATTATTATTACCGCTTTGTTGTTTTGTATCTCTGTTTAATCTAAAGAAAACTCCTCAGTATCCCTGGCAGTTTCCTAATTTGTTCAATTCTCCTGCCACACTGGAACATACAGATCCCTCCCTTTCTCCTCCCATCCAAACTAAATGAAAATTTTAGTACTTTTACTCAAATAATTTCAGAGGACTGAGTTCTTGGCTTATCTTCAAAGCTGTTAATAGATCTAAATCTTCCCACCATAATGGGGGGGTATTGTTTAAATATGAAATTTTAAATCCAAAAAAATTCTCAGTCTTTTTTCTAATGTTTTTAAGGAATTTAAAAGACAAAAAAAAAGTTATTTTGGCTAAAGTACACCTTTTTTTAAAATGTGCTTTTGCTCTACTTTTTTCTTTTTAAAAGCAAAACTGGAAGGAAGAGAAGGGGGTCATAAGAGTAAACAGCAACCATAAAGTTATATATATAGAAACATTTCAAAACATGTTTCAAAAAAGCCCGCTTTATAATACTGATGAAAAATAAAAGGAATGTCTGCCTTGATTATTTGTGCAAATGAATCAGTGAATTTTCTGAAAATACTAAGTGAATTTTAAATGGATACTGGGGAAAATTTCTTATTTCTTTTTGGGTTTAGTATGCTGTGGCAGGAAGAGGGCATCCATTGGCCATTGGTTAGTTACCTGTTTCCACCCCAGCACAAAACTAGGGGAAACATGTTTAAATTTTCTTTTGAAAGAAATTGAGAAAGTATCTTGATAGCCCTGGAGTATTCCGTCCAGCTTTTATCAATAACAGAATATCTTCATTTTTGACTCAAAATTACCTTGTTCCATTTTTTTTCCCAGTGTTCTGTGACAGCAACCTGTGTTCTTCATCAGACCTGACTTTTCCACATGCCAGGCTGTCCAGCCCTCTTTTAAAAATGGACTTGTTGGACTGCAAGATGATAAACACCTATACTAATTAATTTGCGTCTGGTAATGTCCTTTTATTTGTAGAAAGAACATGTTCCTCCTTGTACTGTTATCTCATAATTCAGTAACTGCCTGCCTTTGGCCAGTCACAAGAGCTTTCGGCTGGGTGCTTTTTTTTAACAAGGTTTGGAAATGGATGTGAGTAAGAAAGGACTTCTGTCTCTTCATCTGCTGGTCCCACTCTTTTTATGAGATAAAGGCCATCTGGATTTTATTTTGCACTGAAGAATGTACAGCATGTACAGAATTTTTTTCCATGTGAGAGACAGCATTCAGTTACAACTGCTTGGATTGTAAGCCTGAAAATGTTTGTGGCAAAATACCTGGCTTCAAGTTCTGCTTTCTAAAAACAAATGTGAGCTAAGCCTGATCTTGTGGGTGAAGGGGAGGAGGGTGTTTGAAGGCATGTTGGAGAGCCTGAGAGTTTTGAATAACTCACTCACAGCCATTAACGTACTGCCCTGAACTTCACGTGGCCCGTCTTAATGACACGTCGAATCCGATAACCCTGTAGCAGTTATAGTGAGAACAGATCAAAACCTTAAATAAGAAATGTAACAGCTTTAAGCTGGGGGAAGAAAAAAAGAAAGAAAAAAAAAAAAAGCAGCTAAAAAGGAACTTGAGGAAAGCACAAATTTAGCCTGTGGTGTACTGTGTACTCAATGCGTGCTGGCAGAGAGGGTGGGGTTTGTTATTGTGAACTTCTCTGCTTTGCAATAACAACTTTCCCAGCAACTGCTGCCCTTGCAATCACCATCATCACCATCATCATTCATAAAGAACATCTGGTCTCCGTGGGAATGCTGTGGATATAATATAGATATGAAACATTTTTGCACCTGAATATTTATATGCATATACTTCAGAAAACTTGGTCTTAATATTGATGGTGGCTTATATGGAAGGTATTGCCTCTTGTGGGAGCATGGCATGGCCCAAGTGAGTAAGAAGGGATGCATGGTCATGTCATGCCCCTTCATGCCCAGCATGGTAGGCTTTGAGGTACAAAGAGCCCAGTCCCATAAGGGCTTTACTGAGCCAGCCTCTGCATTTCCTAACTATCTAGAGAAAAAGAGACCTTGTTAATCTACCAACACAAAAGAGTAGCTCATTACTCCCCTTCCGAGACAGGGCAAAATTCCATAATCCTAAAACTGAATCTAAAAGAAATTCACAAGATTATCCCATATTCTGTGAGGTAAAGGACCAAGTTATGCTGGAAGACCCAAGCAGTAGGCCCGGGTTCAGTATGAAAGATTGATGCACAGCTAAGTCTGGCCCCGGCATTTGCACCCAAACTTACCTCCAGAATGAAGCAATGCTTGCAAGTGGGAGGAGGAAGGGATGGTTTGACCATTCCCATTCTCTCTTGAGCTTTTTCAGGTTTGTTAAGCTAATGAGAATCAAAAAAAGGAAAAAAGAAAGAAAGATAAGCAAAAAATGCAGTTCAAAATGAAGCATTTCAGAGGTGGAGTAAAAATTTCTAAGCTACATGTGTGCTGTACATATTTGCACAGTGCTGAGGAGAAACTCCCAAAGCAGCAGCATAGAACTGAACGTGACAGGCTGAACTCTCCTACACTCATTCACACTCCTGCTCTGTGTATCTTTAAGATAGTCACAACATTTTTTACTTCTAGTTGCAGCCATTTAAAATCCAGTTGTTTGGTTTGCACTGAACGTTCAGGTTTCTCCCTATAATCAAGAGCAAAAGAGGCATCTCTGTAGGGGGATGGTGAGACAGGTGTCTGAACAAGACAGGGTCTGTTGCTGTCTGGACATCATCCATAATGGAAATCTTGGCAACTGGCAAGCCGAGTTGTTGAAATGCTCAGGAGGCTTCTGTCACAAAGATACACACAGGATGCAGGACTCACAAAAGAGTTCAGGAAGTTCAGCTGTTGTTGATTATAAGATTTCTTTTGCTTTTCTCAAGTGTATGTAAGCCAACAGATTTAAAACCTCTTTGTTTTCCTTCAGCCACCACCTAAAGGTACGTTGCTGACATTAATGTTTCACACACTGTTCACATAACTTGTTTTTCAAACTGCATCACTTGTTAAGATTGGGTTCACCTTCCCTCCATTCCAGCCAGAATGGAAACAATTCTCCCTGTATAGCATGTTTCCATTTACCCCCAGATGATTCCATTTATTAATAATTCCATTATTTAATGTTATCAGTCATTGAATATCTGTTTTATCTCTCACACATATAATCACAATTATTACCAGACTACATATTTTAAAAGTATGTTTGATCTGTCCCTTGTGATTTGTTTCACAAAATCGCTGCCAAAAAATACTGAAGCAGTTTGTGGGAAGCTACAAAAAGTTCAGCCTGCACAGTCTGCTTCATTAGGTCTAAGATTATATTTTGATTCTAAACTCAAACAGTGCTTACTGAAATGCCATCAATCAAGATAACAAATGAATTTTTATATGCCATATGTTCTCAAAGTGGAATTTTAATGAGATATTAAAATGTGCTTTAAAGCTCAGGTTATACACAAATATCTTAATGTCAAATGTGTCAGCATCATGCAAAATATTTGACTAAGTCAAGCATCTGCATGAGACTTTACGGGTTCCATTAATGGAAAATGTCTTTTAAGGCTAAATAGACCCATTCCCCTGAACAGAATTATTCTTTTGTAGAAGCCACCTCTTTTAATGCTAAACTCAGCTCTTTTAATAGTAAACATTACACTGCCAATGATTAAGCTAGTGCAGATTCCTGCTTTTTTTTTTTTTTTTTTTGAAGAGTTACAAGCATTGTGTTGTATTTTATAGGTTCATCACCCTATCACTTTTGTCTTAGCCAGTATTAGTAGCTTCTCTTTTAGGCAGTAAGATTTTAGAGGTGGTTTTCTGTATCTCTCAGATAAAATTGGTCTTTAATCTTATAGAAGCATCTGCATTTTCTTCTTATCTTTGTCCCTAGCCATAATACTAGCAATTCATTTCCTGTTTCAAAACTGGGGTTATTTATTCATTTGGGGTATACTAAACCTATAAACTGTTGAACTGCCATCATCTCACAGGCCCCCCTTTCCTGGCATTGTCAAGGCTGATCTTCTGGTTATGTTAGAGCTCCCAGGTGGTGGCCATGCAGCAAGCAGAGCTTGCACAGCACCCCGTGTCCTGCTTCCAGCCACAAAGGGTGTTTAATAGGGATCCCACAGCTCCTGCAATTACCCAGAAGGAGGCAACTGTTGTCATCTTTCTCCCATTTGTTGTAAGCTCCAATAGACAAGTGTGGGAAGTGGACAGCATCCTTTTGCATATTGCAACTTATCTCAGCAGATTTGCTGATGACACCAAGCTGAGTGGTGCTGTTGGCACACCTGAAGAACAGGAGATGCCATCCAGAGGGACCTGGACAAGCTCAAGAAATGGGTCCATGGGAATCTCATGAGGTTTAACAAGACCAAGTGCAAGGTGCTGCACATGGGTTGGGGCAACCCCGGTATCAATCCAGGCTGGGGGATGAACAGATGGAGAGCAGCTCTGCAAGAAGGACTTGGGGGTGCTGGTGGGTGAGAGGCTGGACATGACCCAGCCGTGTGCACTCATAGCCCAGAAAGCCAAACGTGTCCCGGGCTGCATCCAAAGCAGTGTGGGCAGCAGGGCCAGGGAGGGGATTCTGCCCCTCTGTTCCTCTGAGACCCCACCTGCTGTGCTGCATCCAGCTCTGGGGTCCCCAGCACAGGAAGGACATGGACCTGCTTGGGCTCTTCTGTGAGGAAAGACTAAGAAAGAGAACTGGGATTGTTCAGCCTGGAAAAGAGAAGGCTTAGGGTAACCTAACTGCAGCCTTCCAGTATCTGAAGGGAGCCTACAAAAAAGATGGAGAGGGACTTTTTATTAAAGAGCAGGTAGTGACAGGACAAGGGGGAATGGCTTCAAACGGAAAGAGAACAAGTTTAAATTGGATATTAGAAAGAAATTCTCTGCTATGAGAGTGATGAATAACTGGAACAGGTTGCCCAGAGAAGCTGTGGATACACAGTTCCTGGGGGTGTTTGAGACCAGGCTGGATAGGATTTTGAGCAGCCTGGTCTAATGGAAAATGTCCCTGCCCATGGCAGGGAGGATGGATCTTTAAGGTTTTTTTCCAACCCAAGCCATCTATGATCCTGTGATTCTATCATTCTGCGATTCGGTGATCTTACAAAGAGCCTGTAGAAGTCATATGAATCATTGCATTTCAAGTTGTGCAGCTCTTGAATAAATTTTCTCACATGTTCTTAAAGGATCTCAAATCACACTATAAGTAAAGCTAGGCAGGAATTTGTTTGTTTATATAAAAATAAAAAAAATTTATACTTTTTAGAACCTGAAAATTCAGCAGTCAGTCCAGTGAAGCTCTACTGGGAAAACAAGTTCTTAGATTCAAGTGGGGAATGAAGGGAGGAGACAGACAGAAATAATGTTTACTGAAATAAAATATAACTTGGTGTCAGGGCATCCCAGTATAGATCTGGGGGCTGAGTCACGGAAAATGTGCCTTTCTTCTTGATTTGGGGATTATTTTCTTGGTTTGATTTAGTTTAGTGTGGGTAAGGGGAATTGTTTGTTTTCTTCACTGAAAACCTGCAGTTAGTCAAGATTTTTTACTAAAGCAGGATAGAAAGAACAAAAAGAAAAAAAAAAAAGAAAGAAAATACCTCCCTTGTACTGGAAAGTTTCATGGGATGTGAAAATTATTTCCTGCCTAGGCCGAACAGTAAAACCTGGCAAAATGTCCACAGCTGCTCTTGAGTGTCTCCCTGGTGCTGGGAGTCAAACACATCAGAGGGAAAGGAACGCAGCATGAGTAACATGATGAATATTCATGTCCTGGATGTGGGTCTTGGAGTCAGCAGAAGTGAGTTTCTGCCAGATGTGGTGGTTCAGCCCAGACGAAGGAGACTTTCAAAGAATCCTGTGGAAAATCTGGTGTGTTCCTACTGACTGAAAGAGTTCATAACTCTTCCAGCTGATGACTCAGTAAAATGATTTTTGCTTTAAATTTACAAAGAACACAACTGGGTTTAGTGTGTGTGTGTAAGCTCGTAGATGTGAATGAAAACAAGCAGAGAGCCCAAATAAATATTTTACTTCATCCTTTGAGTGACTCTGAGGTGCTTTAGACATTTATGATGCATTTTTTTCTCTGGTTCTAACACACCTAGTGCTATTGGCAACCTCTAAATTCAAAACAAGTTTTTTACTTGCTTTCCACACTACATGCTTGTTATTTATTGTTGACCTGTGAGTGCATTCAGACCAATAAGACAGAATCTTAGTCAGTGTGGAAACAGCTCTGATGGCTGACCTCGAGCAGCTTCCACATCTCAACATGTGCACAAAGACAGCCCTGAGCGGGGCTCTTGAAAGAGCAGAGCCTCCTCAGCTTTGCTTGGTGGAGTTCTGCCTTTTCCCCTCTGCTAATCATTTCCTGCTCCCTCCACCCCCTTCCAAGTGTGTGGGCCCAGAAAGTACTGGCAGCCCCTCAGTTCATTGTATGTCTGGGCTACATATTATTTACATTACAGTAGTTGCAAGTGGCTCCAGTTGGGACCAGGGCTTGTTTCTTTTCTTTTGTTTGTTTTTTTCCTTAAACATTGAACAAATAAGAATGAAAAGTTTTCCGTCTTAACGAGATCATTACTGTGAGCTATGATAGTGGCCATGATAAAAAGATCCTGTGAAAAATCAGGGAAGATAAAAATGAGAGAGACAGCAAGTAAAAAAGTACAAGTTTGGCTTTGATCTCACACCTGCTCCTAACTGGTTTTTTTAACACATTTCTTAATTTTTAGCATGCTAAGACACTATTTCTTACGAACTGATACCAACAATAATGCTGGAATCATTTGATGTGTGACACCATGGACTAAGCAGAATTGAAACCGTGCTTCACCTAAAAGTGCTGCCCATCATGTTTTTCTTACTCTTGCACAACTGGGAGAAAGACATTTGAGGAACTTATTCTGTGACCTGTCAGACAAAGTGATTTCATGTATTAACTATCCCATGCTCTTTATCCACATGGAGGTAATGACAGGAGCTAAAAGACATCAAAAATGGAAAGAAGGAAGAAGAGGCAGAAGAATCTACCTTTATGATCTGCCCTCATAATCCTCTCAGTCATGGATAAAGGATCAGAAAAATAAAATATGCTCCAAAATTTAATGAATGGTGAAAAAACTGGTATTTCAATAAAAACCTTGATCTTCTCAATATGATATTCTACCTCATAGTGGTAACAATGCAGTCCACCTTGGAAAAGCATGGAATGTATCATTGTACATAGGCTTTGCTGACCTTACTGAGATTGTGTTAGGATAAACTGAATAAAACTTCTAAGAACCCACTGGTCACTTATGATAACAGGATCAGAAGAGGAAGAAAGAAAGTATAGTGGTTCGGTTAGCTGAAAACTTGAAAACTTTGTGTGTGCATAGACACTGCAAGAATAAAGAGAAAGAAATTATACTCTTGCAACACGATAAAAAATGCATTTTTTTCCTGGCACAATAAAGACTTACTGGGGTATATTAGTATGCTAAAAAATCCCTAGAATGAATATCGATTTTTCATTAAGGACAAGTGGGGGAAATGAGGAATGGTGATTTAAAATCACCACGTCAACCTGATGAAAAAGGGTTAACGATGGAAAGGGGAACAAACATGAGGACTACAATGAAAGAGGAGGCAGATCACCATGAATATCTATCAAGAGCATGAAGCTTTATGTAAGCAGCCCATCCAATACACAGAGTCAGCTTGGGGGACTTTAGTCACACATTTTGTCGTTGGGAAAATAAACCAACATGATATGGAAAGCTGGTGATTCTGGATGTGCTGGAAGCAGTGAGAAGGAAGAATTCAAGGAAAGGAAGGATGGAATGGGTAAGAATAAAATGTTGTAGGTAATTTAGGTGAAAATTACTGTGATATTGTTAAGTTCATGATCTTTAGAAAGGAAGGGAAGGGAGTAGCAAAAATGCCAGTGAAATTCAAGACACAGACTTCATACATTCAGAGACTGGAAGATAAAACCGCAAAAGAGACAAGAAACAAAAAACAAAAAAACCCCAACCACAACCAAACAACAACAACAAACACATAAGGAGAGACAGCAGTTTCCTGAACAGCAGGGACTCGGGCATGAGCTGTCTCAATGTGGAGAGAGAATGACAAGCCTAGATGGAGACCTGCTGGTTAAAAACACCGTTTTTTCAATAATCTCAAACCTAAGAGTGTCACAATAAGAAAGTGGAAACCAACCAGAGTAACAAGGATGAGTAAGAAAGAAGAGCACAGGCATGTGGGGACACGAGAAAAAAGGGCACCATAAAGGATGAACAAAGAGATGTGAGTCATAGTCATTCAGTAACAAGATCAGTAGAAAGAAGAAGATGAAAAGGTGACAGATGAACTCAGAAAACTGAAATGTTTAATCCCTTCATCAATAAGAAGGCCAATGACTATCATGCAGATGTCATCTTTAACCTCAGTAACTCAGGAATGAGATCTCAGGTTAGAACAGCAAAAGAAGAGTAGAGGAGAGTATTTACGTAAGTTGAATTGCTTTAGATCAACAAACTCAGATGAAATCTGCCCTAGGGGACTTAGACAACTGGCTGAAACTGTCCCCAGGGACATTATTTGCTATCTTATGCAATATGAGGAAAGCAGGTGTGGGTCCAGAAGACTGTAAAAGGCAAACTTTGAACCAGTTTTAGCTGGAAAATCAAAATAAATAAGACACTAGTGATCACAATCAAACATTGCAACTGTTTCCCTAATATTTTGGCACATTCACTATCACTTACAATCCAATTTAACTTGGATGCCTTTTTTACAAGGGCTGCTTCAACTCAAACAGAAATTACAAGGAAATGTGTGAAATCAAGTATGTAGAATGGAGAATTTTTTATCTGGGAAACTATCAAATATTTGGGATGTTGCAAAAGTGGAGAGAACAAAATCAGGGCAGTAAGTCAATGCAGTGAGCTAATCATCCTGTCTCCATAGAAACGACAGTGTTGAAGTAGTTCTCATAAAGAGCAAGGTACATTTTAAGATATTTATCAGTATTTAATGCAAAGAAAAATTTAGTTAAGGGTGATTCATCCCAGATGGGAATGCAGTGATTGGAATATGCAGGTTCAAAAATAATACCTAGCACTATCTCACCCTTTTAGAGCCCCTCTTGATCTTGCAGTTAGTGACTCCACTCTTCTTCAGACAAAACACAGTAGCATTGTCAGCATCAGCAGACCTGTACTATCTTTCCAAAGAAGACAGTAGATAAATGATAAATAATTATTAGAATTTTGGAGATCAAGGTTTCTTCAAGTTTTTGGTATTTCTGAAATTCCATGACAAAAAAAAAAAAGTCCTCAGAGTGATGTCCATTCCAGAATATCTCTATTCCTTAAATATTCTTTTCACCTTTCTCAATTTTCCTATTAATTGTATTTAAAAATTGAGTTACCATAAGATTTGTTATTGTAAACACTCATGTCTTGATATCTTTTCAGAATTAGCTGATTATTTACTTGTAGTCAATAGAAAATTAGAACACTGATATTCTGGGACATTACTTCTGTAACACATAAAAAGGTAGGAGTGATTTGGGGTTTCAGATGTAAGACAAGGAAAGCTTAAGCTGCAGAAATATAACTTGTTTCCTAGTAAGTGAAATGTATTTGAGATTTTTGGTACAGGCTACAAGTCTAAACACTCCAAGTATCTCTCTTCTAAGAATAAGTCTTTGAAAAAATTAGTTTTTTCTCTGAAGGAATACATATTACCTCCTCAGGATTTCCCAAAAGGCTACATTAATGCAGAGGAGTCATAGAAATGAGAGGGGCTTTACGGTAGCTGTGGTTGATCAGCAGAATGTGTTTTCCCTTTACAAACATTTCTCCTCAACTCAGATCACCTTTCTTTTTTTTTTTTAATATCACTTTAGGGACACTGCATGTTGTCAAAAAAATTCCGAAGTATATTCAGAAAGTACCTGGATTTTTACAGAAACAGTGTTTTGATTTCAAGTTTTGAATATTCATAGCAAAATAATATTGATTAAGGAGTCCATTTTCCTGGTACATTTGCCCATTTTGTTCAGCACGTTTATTTTGTCAGAAAAATATTTTCTTCAAATAAAGATAAATTCTATTCAATGGAGAACCCATTATTTTGTTGTTTATTCATTTAACATTACCACATTTCTTAAAAAGCAGGATCTGCATCTTGCTGGATGTTCTGGCATTTCCCTGGTCAAGAAGTCATGGAAGCTGAAGACCTTCCAAAAAGTGACTGGCTTCTGAAAGCCAGCACTGCCAGCTCAGCAGAGCACCCTACAACACATGCCACCTCTGAGTGCAACTGAGAATGGCCCAGAAGTGAAGTTGCCCTGTATGTCTCCCCCTACACTGACTCCGAAGTTCCTTTGTGTGTAGCCTTTTTGTGTTTGCAAACAGCAGGATGAACTCGGTGCTCTTTGAAGCAGAGAAGGAAATGTAGAGGTCAGTGATAACAGCCCACCACCTCAGCTGTACATCTCCACTTCACCCCACGTGCCCTCTGACAGCTCTTGGCTGTGGTTCACTTGGAGGCTGGAAATGGTCCTATAAAAAATTGGAAAGGTTCTTTGTTTTCAGAAAGTGGTGAATTTTATCCTTTTTCAAGCAAAATTTTCCAATCATACATTCCCCCAAACCAGGATGCTGTTTGTAGTCAAAGCATGGTTTAAACACTTTGGCCAGATGCAACAAACGTCTTACTATATATCTTACCTTTCAGCAGACACCTTTTGTTTCATAAGGTATCTCTCCATAGCAGAGTTCAGATAAAATATTTTCTCTGGCTTAGGTAGCTTTCCAAAGTGTTTTTTCTTTAGTATTAAAATCTTCTTGTCCGATAAAGGCAAATGCAAAAATCTACATGTTTGTGTGTATTGTACTTCTTGTATGAACTTCCTTTTACTGATGTTTGTAATTTTGAGATTTGGCTTTATCTAATGTAAGCCAAAGGCCACAACTCCATTATGACAGAAAACCAACAGCTGTAGAAATAGATAGCAGATTCCTTCCAGCAATTTACTTTGATTCATGAAAAAAGTCTTAAATGCATACTTGCTGATCTTGGGGATATTAGAGATATCTTATTTAAGTTCAAGGTAGTGCTCCATATTCATAGGAAATAAATAAAAAGAAAAAGGAAAGAGTTGCAAAGCACAAATGAAAATCAAACTTGTAACCAGAAGATCTGCTGGGCATCCTTCCCCCAAGCATGGGCAATTTTCATTCACCTTAAAAAGTATATGTGTAAATTCCATATTGTCAGAAAATCTCTGAAGTCCAGCATTTTGTCAGGATGAGATAATCTATTTACAATGACATTGTCACAAAAGACACTTGAAGTCATAAGGATTTTCAAGAGATGCAAGTATTTGTTATGCCCTCAAGTGTTGCACCCTGGGGTGGCTTTAGGCAGAAAGAAAAGCCTGAGGCTGTTCATAATACTGAGAGAGAAGGGGAAAAATAGAGTGGTTTTAATTATTCATTTTACCTGACAAGATAAGCTGTGTCTCAAAAGAGCTGACATGTTTTTCATCACTGATCACCTGTTGCTAAGCCTCAGCTCCACAACTCCATATAGAATATCAGGAACCTTTCTGGTTTCCAGTTTGTCATTCACATTCTGAGTGCCTTTTTCTGCTCATTTGGAGCGTTATCCAACAGGTGGAGGTGGGGAAAGTGTGAACAAAAATGACAAGTGTGAGTAGTGGGGGAATCACATTTGTGTACAACTGCAGCACAAGTCCTGTGGGAACTCTGTGTAAGGGATGATGAGGGAGGTAAGATATATGTAAGACACAGGACTAAGTAGGTTCTATTAGAAGACCACCTCCAGAAACTGGCAGTCTTGTCATGAAGTCCAGCCAGCAAGATCTCCACTCCTCACACACGCCAATATACCTTTTCCCTAAAGAAGGTCCTTTGGCACCTGTCCCTTTGCAAGGTTCTTTTTCTTGAATGAACAATGCAGAAGTTGTGGGCTTGTCAGTCACTCACTCATTTAGACACACTATTGCACATGGAGTTTCCAATGGGCTGGTGGGCAGCTTGGTTTGTATAGGCACCAGCAAGGAAGTTTCCCAGTGCAGTAGGTAAAGAGTACTCACCTTAAGACTCTGAATCAGCCCTTGGAGGTGCCTTTCTCCCTGCACAGGTCTCTGATATCAATATAGGATAGCCAGATGTCTAATTTAGGTTGTCACAATCAAGTTGGCATTTATATTCCAAGCATCAGAGTAATGAAATGAGACAGCTAAAGTGACAAAGGAAAATCTGGCCTGAAACCTTTTGAACAACAACATGGTATTCACATACTCTTAATAACCTGACACTTAATGCGTTGCCCAATTTTCTGGGAAGAGAGACATTCCAGTGCCTTCCTATGAATTCACACATTTTATATTTTTAGAATTACTCAGTCCCTTAAACCTCTCTATCCCAACAGTTAGGAAATTCTTCTTGGAAGGAAAATATTCATCTTCAAATGCTACTCGTCAGCCTCTCTCTAAAACATATTCAGTGCTTAAAATATAGTATCAATCCTTCACCTTTCCATAGATGCATCAGGGTGACCTGTCACTGTTCAGAATCTGTTTAGCTTCAAGATATGGTTCTTACATTACATTATGGTTCTTACATTACATATATGGTTCTTACATTACAAGTGGGCTGGTTTTGGCTGGGGTAGAGCTAAATTTCTCCACAGTAGCTGGTATGGGGTTGTATTTTGAATTTGTGCTGGAACCAGTGCTGACAACACAGGGATGTTTTTGTTACTGCTGAGCAGTTCTAGCACAGTGTCAAGGTCTTTTCTGCCCCTCACACCACCCCACCTGAGAAGAGGCTGGGGGTGCACAAGGAGCTGGGAGGAGACACAGCAGGGACAGCTGATCCCACCAACCAAAAGGATATTCCATGTTCAGTATAGGAGCTGGGTGAAGAAGGGGCAAGGGGAGGCATTCAGAGTGATGGCATTTGTCTTCCCAAGTCACAGTTATTTGTGGTGAAGCCCTGCCTTCCTGCAGGTGGCTGAACACCTGCCTGCCTCTGGTAGGTGGTGAATGAATTTCTTATTTTGTTTGGCTTGCATGTGTGGGTTTTTTCTTTACCTATTAAACTGTCTTGATCTCAACTCATGAGTTTTCTCACTTACTTTTCTGATTTTCTACCCCATCCCACTGAGGGAAGAGTGAGCAAGTGGCTGTGTGGTGCTCGTTGCCAGCTGGGGTTAAGCAAAAACAACCAGACTGTACACAAAACCAGTTACCGGGTAGTATAATTTCTCTGGCATACCCACCCAAGGCATACAATTATGTACAGCTGCTGATGGCTGAAAAATGTTACTAACAAATAATCACAATCCAGATTATAGATTGAGGTAATTATTTATTTTGTAATAAAGTAAAAAGAAAAAAGAAAAATGGAGATCAGCCTTGCTTACATATAATTGAGCAAGGACTCAGCCTAACCAGTGGGCAATATAATTTTAGCTCATAACTTCAGAAGAAGCCAACCACTCTATCTTACATGAGCACTTCCTAATTTTAAATATAGAGACAGATAAAGAGTCCAGCTTCTTATTTTTTTAACCAATTAAATGAGTCAAGTTCTTCAGCATAGTGCACATTGTACCTTTCTGCTAAATATCTTACACCAATTACAAATTTGTTTTTAAATTTTTGCTTTATTCACTTCCCTGAAATGTCTTTGAAGTTCGTTTATGAGTCTACTCAAATATATGGCTATCCATAAAGTCCGTGCAAGCGTGGAAGGAAAGTGGAACAACGTTGTCAATACATGAGTTGGCATTCACTGACCAGTCATTGACCATTATATGATTTTGGGTTTGGTTTGGGTTTTTTTGTTTTGTTTTCTGACAAATATGTTTCAGGTTCATTTTGTTTGTCTCATGGCTGCTGAGTCTTGAGGATATGTGAGTCATATTTTGATGATTTCTTCATTGCAGCTGGGCAAAAAATAATACTCTAAAAGAGAAAGGCAAGAAGAAAAAATTAACAAGAGCAGTGGGAAGAATAAAGAAGCGAAAAGATAGATATTGATAGATGTTGCCAAATGATCAATCGTCCCAGCTGTTCTCACAGTAACTCCCTTTCAGGTAAAAGATCTTGGTAACAGAAGGCAACCTGGGCCCATGGCACAGACAGGAGCAGAAAGTGTAAAAATTGTAATTGCTTTCTGCTCCTTAAGCAGAGGAGAAACAGTAAACCAGGCTGAACGTCGGAAGAGATTTATGGTGGGAAGAAAAGGCGCTGCAGACCTTTCTTGCACAGCACTGTTACCAAGCCAGGAAGTTGCTCTTGACGTACACCTCCCTCACCAGGAGGCAGGAAGCTCCCACCTGCCGGGATGAGAGTCCACGAAAGGTCCTTGAGACAAGACAAAACTAATGGACTATTTTGTGTTTTCCCACCAGTCACAGTCAGAGAACTATTTATCCACTAAGTCCCTGCATGCTCTATTGTGTGCCCCCTACTTTGTATTTCAGCATCAGCTTCCAAGGCTGGAGTTCATCCACTGCCTCCATTTTTTTCCTTTCATTGTCCCCTAGATCCCCTGATGATGGCCTCTTTGCACACCAGTGCAGTTTTAAAACTCCAGAAATTAAATTTCAGTTTCTCACACAATGGCAGGTGCATCCTTGTCTGCTCTGCTGGTGGCAGAAGAATAGCAGCTGCCCCACCAGAACAATAAAACTATTTTCCAGCTCTCTGTGACTGGCTGTCAGTGAACAGCCATGCATAAATATAATATATGGAGATCCCAGGGGTGGCATTTGTCATCTCTTATCAGCTCTGCTGCACACACCAGAATTTGATAGGACACTTAGAAGGATGATAAAAGCTACTATTAATCTGTCTAAGTAGAAATAATAAGAGCAATAGTAACAATATCAATAGATTTATGGAAAATAAGTAGCTATATTATTTTAATGCTCATTTAATTATTCATTTCTAAAATCTTTCCTTTTTCTCCTTAAGATAAGGACAGCTAAGATAACATATCTGAATTTTTATATTAACCTGGCAGATTAATGTCCTTTTGTATGCCTGAAAAAAGCTCAAAATATCTTCTAATTTACTTTAGAAAAAAGGAAAATAAAAATGAAATTAAATATAGTCCTCCAAAGCCCTCTCAAGCCCTTTTAAACAGCTACACCACAGTGCACATTCACATATCTGGCCTGTCTCATCCCAAGTGTTTGTGAAGCAGAAGCATACGTAATCATGCTATAACTATTTTGGGACTTATTACCACTGTAATAGTCTGGTGATCTGCCTGGTTCCATATCCTTTCTCAGGCATTGCTCTACGGCAGATGTTCCAGAGGAAAACATTAAATTCCCTATAGTGTACTTGACACTTGTGTAATATTACTGCTTGAGGGGAAATTTAAATTTTTTCCAGTTGATAATCAGCTCACATATATTGAAGTATGAGGACAGATAGTTGTTATCCTACCCAGTGCGACTGCAAATTATATTTTTATTCCTGAGCCTTCTTTTCTGAATCCTACTGATTACTTCTTTTCAGTAATACCCTGTGACTGTGAGTTCCCAGGGCTAATACGTTGCATTTGGTTTTATTCTTGTGGATCTAAATGAGCAGGTTCCAGTTTCATCCATTTTTCTTTTTTGTGCATTTCTGTTTTTTGCACAAGAGCAAGACGAAGATTCCAGATGTCCTCAGCTGTCTCTATAACATGGATCATTTAATATGCCTCCATGGCATCCATTTTTACCTCTTTACTCCTCAAAATAAAAAGGTTGTGTAATTAAATAATTCTATTTGAAGGTCACGCTGCTAGATCTTTCCTTTCAAAACCACCAATAACCCAGACAGGTCTGATCCATCTTTTTGCAACTGACAGGAAAGCACTATATGAAGACACAGCAATAATAGTGACTAACGACAAGAGTTTGCTCTTTGTAACTATTCCTGACCCTAGTCTTACACAAGTTGCTCTTGAGTAAATTAGCAGTGTTGACTTTTGCATTTCAGAAGGCTGCAGGGTGTTTCATTTCCAGATGGGCTTAAAACCATGACACAATACCATTCAGAGAAGCAGTAGTAGCTGCACACACTGGTCATTGCAATATTTTCAGAATTGGTTCTACAGGTATAAGCACTACTGCAAAGTACAAAGAGAAATACGCCATCAGTGGAGGACATCCATGTCACTTGAAAACCACTGGCAGCTGGAGGATCAGCCTCTCTTCTTCTCTGTGGTGCTCAGGGAATTATCAGCAGAGACTTTCCTTACACGTCTCTGAGACTGTGTGACTGCAGTATCTAAAACACTGAAGGGATTTCAGGAGCACT
This sequence comes from Machaerirhynchus nigripectus, assembly GCA_013397975.1. Classification (NCBI taxonomy): domain Eukaryota; kingdom Metazoa; phylum Chordata; class Aves; order Passeriformes; family Dicruridae; genus Machaerirhynchus; species Machaerirhynchus nigripectus. The sequence goes on along the minus strand of VZRQ01005527.1, from coordinate 548,077 downwards.
TTCAGTGAGTCTTTCCACACCACAAATATATAGTTGCTGGTCTCAGATTTCCACATGCAGAAATCCATTAACTGGAAGAGCTATCACTTGGGCAGATTCTTCTGTGGAAAAATGTCTGCTTTGTGGACAAGGTCTGGTGATTTGTCCAGTAAAAAGAAAGCTTTTTAAAGCTTGGCTATCCAAATTATTTCCTTCTGTTTAGAGGGGAAAAAAAAAAAAAAAAAAGAAAGGAAAACCCCCCAAGATATAGTTCTGGATTTTTTTATTGCACAAGTTTGATGGGAAACAAGAAAGCACAAATTCAACCATTCAAAAGGAGAGGAAAAAAATAAGGTCAGCTCTGCAGATCTTCTTGATGTATTGGGCAAGGAAATACGCATGAAGCTTTAAAGGTAGGAGGCATAATGAAGCCCCATAGGGAATAGAAGTCAGTGGGGTGCACGGATGCTTCCTTTCAGAATGATACCAAGGGGGTTAATGTCTGGCCTGGTGATAAAAACCTGGCATCTGTTACAGAAAACACAATGAGCATTGTTGTCATTGAGAGAATGGCTCTGTTTTTCCTGGCATGAGTTACTGTTTGGAAGCTGTTTTAAAATAGAAAAGAAAAAAAATCTCACTCTCCAAACTTAAAAATAAAGGGCTATGCCAGAATCATGTTCTCCACTGTATTTCTAGGAAGTGTTATTGGTTCATTGTTCTGACAACATTATTTACATACCTTAAACGCAAGTGCTGCTGAAATGCACAGCAAACTGTACAGGCTTTGACATAGGCACCAACTGCTGTGTTGAATGTGCATATGCTCAGAAATACAGGCTAAGTCTTCCCAAAGGCTGGCTTCAGGCACAAGGCACTAGTCCTGCTGGGCTTTCTCCTTTGCCAGTGGAGAGACTGACTTCCCCACTACAAGATTCAGAGCACCTAAATTAAGAGCCTCTTCAGACTGTCCCTAGATAAGGATCTATTTTCTTTTTCATTGGAGATTAGTCCATATATTAAGTTCATCTTTGTAGATTTTCCTTCTAAAGCATGCCAGGTATTCATGTGAAATGGGATGACACCTTACCCTCCTCACTGACTTCCCATTTTTATGTGATTTTTTTCTGCAAAGGTGAAGAGACTTTCTTTGCACCTTCTCGTCCATATACATTAACAAGATATAAAATATGTCCTTCTGCTATGACATAGCATCTCAGTTTACACCCAGCTAGACTCTGCATTCACTGGCTTTGGTACCAAAGGCAGTGGAAGTAGACAGCAGGTTTTAAATATTCCTGCTAACTGCTCTGTCCCTGTTCTGTTGCTCTATGCTATTTGTTGTCTAACAGCTAAATAAACACAAGCAGGGGGAAAAGATAAAACCAAACAGTTCTTAACCTTTGGTTTTGTTGTCATTGATTCCCCTGCCATGAAACTTCAGACCTAATGAAGAAAATAATCTCTGCAGGTGCAGAGCAGAAAAGATAGCATATGTTATTCCCAGGCTGCATCACTTGCCTCAGAACAATGCAGAGTATCCTGCTGGCTCTGACCAGAGCTTGCAATGAAAACATTGTTTTCATTCTCCTTTCAGACAATGCTGCCAGTCTGACCCAACTACAGAAAGCCTAAACTGTTTAAAAGAGGCAACAGACTGCACCCTGTGCATTTGGCCAATAACCAAGCACATATTAGCAGCCAGTGCAGTCCATGCTCCTTTTCCTTCCTGGGAGGCTAAAAAGGAACAGAGGTGATAAGTGAGATTATGGTAAGATTCAGAGCACCAGAGAGTCTCTGCTACCACTCCTGGGTGCCACAGCAAGGAAAGTGTTGATGCGGGAAAGAGTGACTACATAGAATCATGGAAGCATAGAACTGTTGAGGTTGGAAAAGATCTCTAAGGTCATCAAGCCCAACTGTTTACCCATCACTGTCATGTTATCACTAAACCATATCCCACAGATGCCACATCCACGCATTTTTTGAACACTTCATCATGCACAGCCTCTCCAGCTCTAGCCGAGATAGGCCCATGGTTCTGGTAAATCTGTGCCTGGTTCAGTCAGTTCCTCAGCTCAAACTGTTTACTTTTCAGAAAGCTGAGAACCATTCCATGGTTTGTTGCTGCCACCCTCAAAAGCCTTGTTTAAGTTCCATATTGGCTCACATGTGAAGCAATACAGTGCACCTGATAGGTAAGTCAAGAAAAATTTATTGCATCTCTTTGCAACTGGAAAATGCACTTTTAATTTTCTGTAGAGTTAAAATTGAAATTTTAATTAAATGAATTGTGGGAGAAAACAAAAAAAAATACATTAAGAAAACCAATATAAATACAAAATAAGAGAACAAAAAAATGCAAAGACACCCCAAATGTTATTTTAGATTTCCTACAATGATTAATACTGTAGATAACAAATTTCACTAAGCTGTAATGCATTAGACAGCACAAATAAGTAACAGAGTGGCAAAAAGCTTAGTTCATTGGCCTAGTTCTTCAAAAATAATTTTTAAAGCCAGAAACTTCTGAGTTATGATGAAATAGATGGGAAATTTTAAATGTTATCCGCTTCATCCATTTTTAAACGTGCAGAATGCATAAAAAGCCCCAGTAAGCTTGAGTCTCTATGGTTTCACCAGCATGGTGCCACAGGAGGCACATTTCAGTCCTTTAGCTGAACTGTGCATAGATACCTAAATGTGCTTTGAACCGTTTGGATTCATCTGCAGATTCTCATCTCTGGGCACCCTAACTTGCCTCTGGAAACCTGGAGTCTATTCCCTCCCACTCCATGCAGCCCATAACCTCTGCCAGAAAAGCCAATCCTCATTTTGGTAGTAGCAGAGAACTGTCAGAAAACCTAATGCTGCAGAACTCATTGGTTTCACAGTACTGCAGAGGGGATCACAGAGCCTTTGTGGGTAAGCTGTGGAGTACTGGAAGAAAGATGTTGGCATCAGAAATGCGACGGACTGAGTTATGCTGTCAGCAAAGGAAAGGAGCTCTGCCAGCCAAGCAGCAGCCTCAGCTCAGAGCTCTTTCTGCCCATTACCCAACACGAATCATGAAAAGCTGGTATCCTCCTCTCTCTCTATCCCACCTCAGACACATCTTTTTTTCACAAGAAGCATTTCGAACAAGAGCATTTTGGCAAATAACATGAGCATTTGTGGATATATTTCAAACATTCCCTGCCACCTGATCATGTCTAGTAATGTGGAGCTGTGGTTTGCTGCTGGCAGCAGGTCTCCAAAGCTAGTACAACGTGGTGGAGTTCTCCAGGTAGGTAATCCCCAACTGATGATCCACAGTAAAAGAATTTACTGCATACTTCGTGTAAATGGCAAGAAACTGCCAGTGAGCTTAGTGTGAGTAATCAGCTAAGCAATGTTAATTGGTTCAAGGTGTCAGGAGACTGTAAATTGCCCAAGGACATTTGCTAGTCAAACATCTTTTTTGGTTTGGGGTTTTTTTTGATTCTTGCAAGACTCTGATTTTGCTCCTGTAATCCCTATGTCAGCATAAGAAAAGGTTATTGATACCTAAGGACCATGACACACGGGTTTCTCTTCACGTGGATGTTCATGGTCCACCAGAGAAAATGCATTAAACTGCCTCCTTCTCTGGCAGCATCTCGGGCTGTGTTGGGTCTGCCAGACCAAAGATGTTCTCCTTGGCTGTGGGAATGCGCGTTATCAAATAGCCATCAAACACTCTCTTGGGCTGTAACTAACCTCTCATATGAAGCCAAAAAACAGCTTGAAGCCATATTGACATCCCTATAATGGCTCCTACACACTGGGAAGCTCCTTGTTTGAACACAGCCTCCCAGATGTGATGGCACTAAATTTTGCCTCTGGAGTGAGATAACCTGGAGGGAATTGTTTAGAAATGTTCCAGTGTTTGTTCGATGCTGTTCTCCTTTATTTCTAATTTTTTTCATGTGCTTTGTTTACTCTCGAGGAAGGATTTGTGTAACTGTGTAAATGATTGAAGCACCATTTTCTCAGCCTTACCTAATCACTTATTTGTGCAGTGTTCCATCCTTTCTTCCTGCAACTCTTCCCTTTGTGACAAAACCACTGCTGATTGCACAGATTAGCTTCAACTCCAGGATCAAAGGTTTGGTGTTCAGATTTTTTTGCTCTTCAGGCATTTTCTTTTCTTTCTCTAATTACGAGAAATTTGAAAAACCACTAACTACAGGATTGAACTGATTTTTTCTCCTGTAAGTTGAGGAAAAAAGCTGATTGGGGATATTCTTAGTTGACTTTATCTCATGTTTTGGGAGGTTGATATATTCCATTGTATCATTAAAAATACAGCGATGGTTTTCAAGAGTGTTTACAGACACCTACGGCTGGAAGCCACACTGCTGAGAGAGGAAAGGCTGCCACTGTGTCACTTCTACCATTCACGAGTGAGTGATAAAACTGAACCACTCCAGGCACACAGTCTGTTTATACACATTTGCTAGGTTAAATGAAAAGACATGTTGTGTTCCTTGTCTATCAAAAATCTGTACATGCATTCAGAGTGGACAGCTGGCATTCTGAAAAGCTGTTCTGGGCTTTTAAGAAAAAAAATTATATAAGCTTCCATGAGAGACCTCCATTTCAAACACTGACAAAGACAATGCTTGTGAGACTGCTTTGTTCCTCAGGGCAGCAGGGACTGGGAGGTCCATTTGCACTTCCCAACCAAGTTCAGCCCTATTTTCTCACCTTTTACCAGATTACAAAAAAAAATTTAAAATAAAGGATGGGGAGAGGGAGCAGAGGGATATATTTTCCTGTTTTAAACATAGATTTACTCCTTTTCTTTCTTTGGAAATAAATTTAATCCATGATTCAGTTTTGGCAGTAAAACTTCACAAATTGATTACAATTTGAGCAACTGTTTAACGTTACACCTTGCCATGCCAGGCTAAAACAACCCCAGGTGTATTATTCTGGAATAAACAGAGTTACACTGAGAGTCAGCTTATGAAGTGAAAACTGTACATGAAAGTAGATACTACTAATGATGTACTTAAAACTTTCAGCCAAGGTAAAGAACTTAATGGCATGGGGGTGGCAAAGATAAAGGTAGATAAAAGAATAGCTTTTCACAGCATTATACTGGAGTTCTTTTTCTTATATACAACCACTACAGAGCTTTCCTTGTCCTTAGCAGTAGCCAATCAAAAAAGTGCAAAAGTGGCAGATGACTAAGGCATCCTTAAAAACAAGCAGCATACCGTGTGCTCAGCATCTGCACCAGCTAATTAAAACAAAAGCTGAAAGGATCAGCAGCAGATACATTACGCAGCTTGCTTTTATGTAAGTTGGATTTATTTGTGTTCAAGCTTAGAGATAAACAGTTCATGATACAAGAAACTGCCTGTATGTTGTCTGTTCATGTGATATTTTGTTTCTTGAAAGCTTCTCAAGAGATTATAAAAAAAAAAGAAAAATCCCTTCATATAGCTACATTTTATCATCAAAGACAATGGGAGTGAAGAATTATGGTGTACTCGCCCACACACTGAAGAAAATTGTATGTCATTCCTGCACCCTGATTGGCTGAAGATTGCAAGAGATAGATATATTTTCTTTATCCTATCTTTTGTTTCTTGTTTTTAGGAAACTTGAACACCCTCTTCCCTTGGTTTTCCCACTTGTTCATCTAAAACCTCTAATGAGATTTTACCAAAGGTGCTTGGTAACACTCCCAGACCATGGGAATGATTTTTTTCTATTACTTGTTACACAGGTTTTTTTAAACAAAAAAAAAAGCCTCTTTTTCTGGTTTTGATTTTTGAGGCAGTGAGGAAGAAAGGCATTGAACAAACACATAGCATTAAAGTAATAAAATATCAAGTGAATTTCCTCTATATTTTAAGTTTATAATTTTTTCTGCTTTGGTCACACATTGCTAAGATGCATTTAAAGTGATGGAAAATTATTAAAAAAGGGTTATTACACAAACCACAGCTTCATCTTCCAGTCTTCCACCAGAGAATCATTTTTCCCCCTCAACCACCACTTTCAAGTTCTACAGCTTAGTGCAACCATTTTAACTTTTTTCTTTCTGGAAGGCATGAAGATAAACCATGCATGAATCAATACATGAATGAATCAGCTTGTGGTCTAGCTTATTGATGTACTCATCATTTATATCCTTGCATAATTTACAGAAATTGAAACTGTAGCTGGGCTTTGCATTCAGCTGACTGAGGCTTGTTTACACAGTCCAGTAGGGTTCCATGTTCCAAAGAACCCAATTTGTAGGGATTGCTCAAGCAGGATGAAAACACCTAAAGCTTTGTGCTAAATAGATGCAGTTAAGAACCAAGGTATCCCAGTACTTTAAGACAAAGCTTGGTAGTATCACCAGTCTCTTGGCTTCTCTACATGGTCTGACTTAATTTAAAGGGAGTTTTGGCTCCAGGTTCCTGTAAGGCACTGAGAGACCTCCCACAACCAGCAGTTCCCCAGCTCCTGGGGTTGTCCCTCAGACAGCCAGGATTCAGTTTCTGGGACCACCACTGCCTAAGTAGCTGGCTTTTGGATCTTAAACTCAGTTGTCCTCTGTCATCAACCTTAAAAAGAAGGAGATCTGATGCCACAAAAGCAGTCGCAGCAACTATTCCCATTTTTCGAAAACCCCGTTATTGTCAGCAGGTTCCCTTCTCCTTTCTGTACCCTCTCTTGACATATATCACTGGGCCAAAGGACTAATGGGAACACAATGCCTGCCAGATTCCCCCAGAGAGCTCCACAGGGAATGGTATTCATCCTCCATTCACTCCCTTACCCACACACCACAGCACCTTTCCTCACAAATACACCCTACAATTCTCCCAGGCACCAGTAGAAACAAGGGGCCCTTACAGACTACCTGCCTCCACAATCCATCTTATTTTGGATTTCACTGGCTTTTGGTAGGGCAACTCTGTTTCTATCATCTCCCTTGGTTGCATTCTCCCAGGGATATGTCTTTTATATTCTGAATTTTAAAAGGTTCCAGGGAAGAATTTGTGTCTCTCTCGAGTATCTGTTTGAAGTGCTCAGATTTAGCAGTTACAATTACAAAACAGTAGAAGCCTATATGTGAGGAAAGACTTTTCTGGATTGGAAGGATATTTTCACTTTGATTGTAACTGTCAAAGGGGATTTCACAGCTATCCACATTACATCTCACCCATGCAGCTGACACCAGAGCAACCTTTGCTGCTTGAGTAAAAGGAGACTTGGGGAGATACATTATTCAGTTTTGTACAGAGAAGGAACAGAAAATGTATTTTCAGGAGCAGTCTAGAGCTCCAGATTTAATAACATCTGTATTTAAAACGAAACATTACAGCATGGCCTTAATGAGTTATTGTTATTTCCTAAAGGCACAGATTAAACATTTGGTTCTGTGAAAGTCAGAAATCTCAAAACAGCCGTGTCCCATTAACACAGCACATCAAACATCACAGGATGATTTTTGGTTCAGCTGAAGGCTGAGGATTTACATCACTGACAACAGCCATGCATATGGTCACATACAGTCAGGAAATTAATAACTCTGCTTGAACCAAAGTGAGCAAGGGTGCAATAAAAACATATCCTGCAAAAGGATCGTGAGGGGAAATGGGAGGGAAGCTGAGCTCACATGAGAATAACAAAGCCTGTCTCACTCTAGACCCCACTCCTCTGCAAAACACAGCACAGGAAAGGGCCCGAAGCTCAAAATATTACCGGGGAAATATTTCCAGGCCAGTAACTCAGCTTGCATGACAGTCTGTACCCAGGGTGCCAAGAGTGCACCAAAAGGTCCTCCTTGTTCTGAGAAGCCTGGCTTCTGAGCAGAGCCCAGCCCTGGAGTGCAGGATGCTGATGAATATGTTTGGCTTGTCACTGATGAGTAAGTTTTGCTTGTCAGTCACCCAAATGGCAGTGGTAACTAAGAGGTCAAGACTGTTTGCTCTATATCTGCTTGTGAAGTAAGAAACTACATATTTGATTTGGCTAAGTCAGGCCCAGTTTTAATATTTGTTTCTGTAACCACAGATGGATTTTGGAAGCAGTTAAACAACAACCATGCACAGAAGGTCTGGGAGACAGTACAAGCACGCACTATCTTGGTATTTCTGATATTTCAAAGAGAAACAAAAAGGAACAAAAAGGTGTGAGTCCTTTATAACACACTATAATACTGTGAGAAGAAGCGTAAATACTGGTTTGGTGTGGTTTGGTTTGGTTTGGTTTGGTTTGGTTTGGTTTGGTTTGGTCTGGTGTGGGTGGTGTCGTACTTTGCCCTCAATGATTTCAATCTGTCACCTCAGGCAGAAAGAAGCTCCATTGACCAGCCTGGAAAGTGTGTTTCCAAAAGGGAAGAAGGACCAGTCACTCACTAAGTGGGTTACAAAGAAAATGTACCTTACCTTGCTCAAAAATTGAACAGCTTTGCATGGCGACACTTTGGTGACTTGGGCTGTTTCAGTGACATAGAATATCTAGTGATAACATGGGCATGCCCCACCTGTTTGCAGAGAGGTGTTTGTGTTGTACAGACATATGCCTTGTTGATACCTTTGACCACCTACTGTCTTGCTTTGTCTGGTTAGTATTTTGTTGATTTTTTGCATAATCAGCATATCCGTTCATACAGTAATTAAAACCAGAAGTATTTTATTGTGTGGATATCTGCACTGAGCTGTGAAACCTGGCCTAGGCAGTGCATGTAAACATATTCATAAATTTTGTGACCTGGAAGTAGAATTCTTTTGAAGCAATTAGCCATCACAAATGAGTACTAAATTAGATCACAATTCAATTAAATTTTTAAAAATTATTTGTTTCTTCTGTCAGATTGCCATTAAATGGCAAGAAACTTCAGTGTGTTTGGCAGAGCACTCCACTTCCTCTTCTGTACATTTGTGTGAAATGAAAGGTACATTTTGTATTAATGTAGCTATACCACATCTAAAAATAAATACCTTGTGATCTCACCTTCACCCAGAAGTAAATGAGAGCAAAGCAAAACTTGCATCTTCAGAGGACTGTAGATGGATGCTGAAGGCATGCAGATAGAGGAGGTGCTTGGGCCACTTGGACCAGTGGTGCTGTTTATAGCACCAGTTCAAACTGCTCTCAAGTCAATAGCCACATAATTGGCCTTGATGGGCTTCAGACCTTTGGTTCCTGTGACAAAAGTAAGAATTTGACTGAATTGATCCAAGAATTACAGTTTGCACTTAAAGTTCAGTAAAGCAAGTGATGTAATCTATACTTTCTTTAGGTTATCATAATTTCTTTGCTGACAGTTGAGGAAGATTTGTTCCTCAGATGTAGATGAGATGTGTACTTGTATATTTTTGTTAAAGAAATCAGATGTCAGAGTAGAATTAAGTGCTTGAAGACTGCTGATAGTACAAGACAAATGGAGGTAAGACACACTGCACACTGCAGCAAAACCAGACCACACATATTGAAAGAAGCTTTTTATTGTACCTGTTCAAGAAGAAATCCTTGAAATAACTTTCAAGAAGCTAAGCCTTACAACTAAGTTAAGGGCTGACTCTATTCCAGCTTTCCTTGAGACCCAAGATAGCTATGTTAAATGAACATTGGATTTTCGTATTTGGAGTTACACTTTTGTGTGTGTCACCACACTTGTTGGGTGATCCTACCTGCTGATCCCAACTGCCTTCCCAAGGGATGCATATCTCTGGCTGCCAGCCACCATCAGGACATGGTGTTTCTCAGATTGGAACTTTGCTGGCAGAATTTGGAAAGAAGGGAACAGCCAGTTTGGGTCATGAAACATCTTTGTGCCACTGCTCAGGATCACACTGCAACAGGGCCCCTCTGCCAGCCATGGGCCTGCTGACTCCACACAGTCCCAGTCTTCCAAAGGAGCACATGGGGGCCACCCAGGCACCTCCAAGCTGCACATGGGCTGGACTCCTGGGCCAGCTGGAGCTCCAACTTCCCACAGCCCAAATGGTGGTGGCAGCTCCACAAGGTGGCCGTGACCAAAGTCATGGATACAGGAAGGAGCAGCCTCCCAGAGCATTTCCCTGCTGTGGGCAATGGTGCCTGCAGCACTTCCCACGCTCTGTGAGAAGTCAGCAGACAGTGGTTGTCTGATCCAGCCTCTCTGACCTTCCAACGATGAGAATATGGAGCAGTCACATGGCCAGGGCATTGGCAAAGAGGCTAAAAAAATCTGCTCCCAACTGTTTCCCAGAGGGTGTTTACTCCCTCCCAGATGACAGGCATGACTGACTGTACAAACACTCCTTGCCTCTGTGAGGCCAAAATAAAAAAAGCAAACCTTCAGCAGCAATTTAAGTTTGTGTGAGTTGGCTCTCAGACACCCTAAGAGGGATTATACGGCAGATAGCTGACTCTTAGCTGGGAGCTGGCAACAAACAGCTGCGAGTTCAAAGACCAGCCAGAGTCACCTCTTCAGTTATGATAATAACTAAGGTATAAATGATAACAGACTGTGAAACAGAATTGCCATTAGACTTAACAACAGATGGGCAATTGCTCCCAAATCCCTTCAATATTGAAAAGTGCAAATCAATGATTTTAGCCCCATGTTAAGTAAACAGACTTGGGCTCTTCCAGGCAGGGAGCCTCAGGTATGAATTCAAACAGAAGAGCAGCAAAACAGGGACCCACCCAGAGCAAAGGTCCTACAGGGTAGCAGCAGCATCTGTCTGGTGCTTGCTCCCCTCAGCCTTTTGTAGGTCCTTTGCCTACATGAATAATGAGCCCTGACTGGAGAATCACAGTGAAAAAAAAGGAGACAGTGGGCTAGCCATGAAAAAGGGATTACAAAAAACCTGAAAGTGGAAAAAAACCCAAAGAACAGAAAAGGAAAGACAAGTGGGATGTGGAAAAGAAAATTGTCCAGAAGAAGGAATATTGGTGCTTGTCAGAGGATGGGCATCTCATTCCTGCCGCCCCATTCCCCACAGGAGGCGGGAGTGCTGCAGGAAGGAGCAGGGTGACTCCGAGCACCCCATCCTGCCCCAGAGCCAGGCTGAAGAAAGGGCTGTGCTGGACCATGATGGATGACTGACTGCATGGCACGAGGTATTGATGCCTGGGTGAGACAGAAAGCCAAGGCCTTCTTTTGCTGTCTATGCATCAAAGCCTTTCTCATTTTTACTTTCAGAAAAGCAGGATGTGACACCTGTTTTTCTGCCCAAATTTTAACCAGGTCGTTTATTTATTTTTTTTTTCCCTTCACTGTACACAATGTTTCACTTTGTGGTGACATTATTGCTGCTGAGTGCCTTAAATGCTACCCTGTAGTTCTCCCTGACAGAAGTCATGGTTGAGGAAAATAATTTTAGCAGAACCGACTATTTTTTCAATAATATTTTGGTTGAAAAAGCTTATCCACCCTTATAGATCTACTACCTATGTCTCAGCCTCAATTCTGCAGCAAGACTTCCTGTAATCTCTCCAGTGAAGCTTCACTACACACAAATCAAATGAAGAGAAGTTTTATTGATGTGAAATACAACAGAGAAAGCATTTCCCAGGCCGTATATCCTAATCAAATGGATTTTCCTTTCAAGTCTCCAGCATGACTTAGATTTTTCACGTGTTACTCCGCTGCAAAAATTGCTGTCATGCATGACCAAACTGCATTATGCTTTCAAAATGGTCACCGTGTTGAAAGGAATATGGAATACCAACATCAGAGGTAATTCAGCTGCAGATCATTCTCCTTTGTGGCAAGAACTGGGTTTTGGCCAGCAGGACCATTCATCCATCTCCGCAATAAAATGCAAAGCAGCACATTCATGTATTTGGAGGATTTTGAACAACGAGTTCCACTTTATAGCAGTTGTTGGTAGTCTGGTGCTCTTAAACCTGTTATTCCATATTTATTAGCCATCAATTTATAGGCCAGATCTTTAGCTGCCTTACATGTGGAGTGCTCTGTTGAGGTTGCCCCCCTGTATTACACAAGTTGCAATCTGAGCAACTGCTCACTTCCATATTTATAAATAAGGTATTTGGAACAGAGAAGAGCACTGTTTAATGCTTTGCTTAGAAAGCAGAACACTGTCTTTTTTTTGACATGAGTGCATGAGAGGGGCAGGAATTGGGGATAGATAGTCACCGGTGGCAAATACAGTGTTTGATTGTCTTGCATCCGTGCTTAACTGATCCAATGATTTTAGATTTTTAAAGTACTAGTTGGTGCTGACAAAAGCTCCCTGACAAAAAGGGATTGATTCAGAGCTGCAGAAAGAAGACATATCAAATTCCTTTAGGTGTCCTCCCTTGAGAGTAAACACCTATTACAGGATACCGAGATGGACAAATTAACAAAATATCTAATTGAACAGGAAGCTTTTGAACCAGAAGGCCTCAATCCTCTGTCTGAGATCACGGGCAGCCTCATCACCCAGCACTCCCAACACCGGAATGAGCCACGCAGTCACCTCACGTGAGTCAGTCATGGGTGACTCTGCTTGTGACTTTAGATTCAGTTTTCACAAACACACCAGTTAGGACCTGTGGGGCCAACCATTGGTACCCCTTAGGTGAGTACGGATTGCAGAGCAGGACTTGATAGGCCTGACGGACCGGTCTCTGTGCTGATGAAACCCCGCTAACGATGCTGGTTGTGCACAGAGGCAGTGGAGGAGCTGCCTGCCAGAGGGCTCTGATTTGAGTCAGAAAGGCATTCAGCAGGAATCCTAAGCAACAAGCAAGGGCTGACTATGCTCCAAGAAAAAGAAAAGGAAGAAAAAATAATGCAGCTGTAATTGTTTTGGTTTTAAAATACGTGTCATTAAATGCAAATTTAGTGACGCTTTTTTTCCCCCAGAGAAACCAGTTTTTAAATAAACCACAGTCCTCCCCCCATCACAGTGCTGTCAGATCAATTGTCACAGACTGTGCTGGTCAGCTGGGTCCACTTCCAGCCCCTATGCTTGCTACTTTACCTTACAATTTTGGGTGCCCTGTTGGATCAGATGTCAGGAAAGGAACATAACAGTACTTCTGGGCTTTGCACCAGGTCAGTGGTTTGTTAATGTTTCAGCCATGCCAGTGTGTGCTGAAATGTTCTGTACCTTCTTTGAAAGAAACCTCATCATAAATTCAATTAGCATGAAAAGTGAACCACGGCATAATATTTTATAATCATCTACAAAGACCCTTTGGTTACAAACCAAACAGTGAGCTTCTCTGCAGGAGAATGTACGTGGTATGAGCAAACACAGTCACCTCCACAGCTCCTGTTCCCACTTGCTGTCCAGCTTTGGAGAGGGCAAGAATTCCTTCACACTCCCATTTGCTGGGTGATAACAGCACCAGTGACAGCAGTGTTGACAAGGCAGGGCCATTTATCAGTCTCTTGCCTGAGCTCATCCGGAGCTCAGCTAGAGAGGAACCTGATGTCACCAGGCACTGTCACCTGCCCGCAGGGGCTGTCAGCTCAGGACCTCTGCAGACCTTCCAATGCTGTCCAGAGGGGCAGAGTTCTTTCCTTTTGCCAGACACATCAGTTTGGGTTGAATTTGGGTCATCCAAGCATGATGCACAGTGCTAAAAACACCAAAGCATTGCCTCCAGCACCATTTCATCCCACTTCAATCCCACCTAGTCTTCACTTTACCGGGGTGGGATGCCCACCCTCCTTGGTTAGCCGAAAGGAACTGAGGTCCCTGTGCTGCTGCTTACGTGGTCTTACCTCTTGCAGCACAAAGGGGTGCACATCAAATGTGGTCTTCAGAGATTTGTGTAAAATTAATTAAATTTATTTAAATTAAATTAGAAAATGCAGGTGAAGCTACAAGTGCCATCAAGGTATGAGGCAATACCTGATCCTTCTCATCATAAAATCCTGTTTTTTCAGCTGGCTAGAATTTTTTCAGGCTCTGGTAAAAGCAAGAGGAATGGTTTTTCTGGTAAAAGCAAAAGGATGCTATGTGTCTCCCCATAACTGAATCTTTTATTTAATTATTTGATAGAGTTTCAGCAAAGTGGTTTAGCCATTTCCAAGAATGAAACTGGGGGCAGAGGAAAGAGAGAGAAATGTTGTCAAGGCAACGGTAATCCCATTATTTTTTAACTTCTGAGTGCCTGAGTAGGCAACCTTTATCTTCTTTTTGTGTCATTTTTATACATAATAGTAATAATGGTGGAGACAATTATTCTCATCTCTTTCAAGAATAGAGCATGCCAGGGTAGTAAAGGGACAATAAGACGTGCATTTGCAAACAAAACGAGCTGGCACCTTCATATTGTTGGCTGCTGCATCTGCTGCTGCTATTTTGAAAACAGGCTTTCAGGGCCTGAGTACTCTGTAAGCAACATCTCTTCAAATTGCCCTGCATCCGGACAAGATCAGGACACTCATCTCCCCGGCCTGCAGTGCAGCTGACAGCCTCCACGCGTTTGGGGCATATGTTAGTGTTCAGCAATCATTTCCCTCCAGATTTTATGGCTCATTGTCATTTCTCACACAACAAAATGCTTTAAAAGGGGAGAAGGGCTCTGCTTTATGCTTTGAAGAATGTCCCTGGAGAGAGGATTTTAATTTCTGCGTGATGGGGGAGACTTTTAAATCATATTGCATCAATTACTATTTGTCAGATAAGATGTGTTCTTACCATGATCTGAGCCTACAGCACATTTGTAAAGTGCGCTAAGTGAAAGGAAAACAACAACAAAAAAAGAAAATAAAACCCCCAAAACAACTGGCCTTTCAAGTGCTGTATTTTCATGTTTTCTTTTCGCTCTCCTAGAGCAAATGAAGTGAGTAAAAAATTTCAAGGGTTTGTTTTTGCGTTTGGGGTTTTTTTTTAATTGGAAAAATACGAATCTGTCAATTCTGGAAGTACACGCAGGAATGGAGATCAGATATTGTTTTAGGAAAAACAAATAGAGTGGAAAGTGACAGTAACAACTGAATAGATTATTTTGTGCATCTACTTAGAAAATATTTTACTTCCATTTTTTTTTACATTTGTCTACTATTTTTCTTTGAGTTATTTCTGGTATTTTAATACCATTTCTCCATATTTTCACATTTTCATACTGCAAAATATGGAGGCAAAAATTCCTAGCAAACAGACTACTGGGCTACAGTAAATGAAACTTAAGTTCTTTGCATGCTTTTGCCGCTGAACCTCTGGCCTCTACGTCAAGCCTTTTTATTTCTCTTTCTCTGTTCCCCAGGCCATAAAATGGGAATGATGTATGAGCTCACTGATTAAGTAAATTGCTATCTATTAGAAAGGTATTATGGAAAAACTGGGGTATACTCTTTGTATGTTATATACAAAACATATAGTATTTTTATATTTAGATTTGTATTTTATTTATTTAAAATATATAGTATTTATATATTTTTATATGTAAGTGTTTAGCCGTGCATAAGAATTCAGATGGGCATGAGAAGATAACAGACAAGTTATAGGAGATGTCAATATTATTGATTTTGTTCTTATTCGGATTGAATGGTCTCCAAAAGCAGGACTTCTTCCACTGCAAAGAAATCTTCCCTGGCTTCTGCTCATGTTTTGCAGCACTCAGAAGGGCCTATGTGTTTGATTTGCCCTGGGTATCACCCTGCTGTGCTACCTCCCACATCAGCAGAGCTTGTCACCTTTCTGCCATAGGAAGCTGAGCTCCCATTTCTTTTTCAAGTATATTCTGACAACCCGTACAGCTTTGTACCTTGCTAATATGTGCGTAGGTACTGGATCCAATCCAGCACTGTACACCAGTGAATTAGCTGCTCTTTGAGAACAGATGTGACATTTAAAAACATGGCAGCAAAACGGATTTCAGCAAAACATCAATCAAAACATTAGCAGCGCTATGAAGGATTTCTGAGAATATCAGCGACTGTTTTACTACTGCAACAGCAACAAAAATAAAGCCATGGCAGGAAGAGGAAAATAAACTTGTTAAATAACAGCCAAATCAACCAGAGTGAAAATCTGTCGAGAAGTTACTGGCTGCAAAGGAACACGTGTGCATACACCACACCACCAGCACAGAGATACAGGATGTTATCAGTACAGTGCAAACCTTCACTCAGCTGTCATTAAACCACAGGCTGTGCTTGTCTTGGGCTGTTAAACTAATTTTGAGACGCATTTCATGGAATCAGCTGTTCTGCTGTATCACTTACACCACCTGCTCTCCACCTGACAGGGTAAAGTAAGACACTTCTTGTCATGTGGCAGCACTGAAGAAACAAAGCCACACGTGCTTTCTCCTCCTCCCCAGCCCTCTCAAAAACAGAATGTTTCCCTAGGGCACAGAGAACTTAGACCTCACACCTGAAAATGCTTAAACGTGTATTGAATTTTACTACTGAATTTCATAGTCTGACCTAGTGCGGGGTTTAACCCTGCCTGTAATTCTAAAAATGTCACGACTCTCATCATGAGAAAACCATGTTCTTGTGCTTTTGAAGGAATAGGAACAGGATTTTATGCCCACTGATGTACATGTGACTT
The DNA here is from genome assembly GCA_013397975.1 of Machaerirhynchus nigripectus. Classification (NCBI taxonomy): domain Eukaryota; kingdom Metazoa; phylum Chordata; class Aves; order Passeriformes; family Dicruridae; genus Machaerirhynchus; species Machaerirhynchus nigripectus. The sequence continues at coordinate 531,611 of VZRQ01005527.1, read as the reverse complement.
TTCTCACTAATCCTGCATTGATCAAACCCTCTGCTCCAAATAATAACAATAATTAAGTACACTGCATTCCCAAGTGGTGCAGGCAAGGGTCTATAGAGTTCATGCACTTATAACATGGTCAGTACCAAGTTTACTCAATGCTGGACTTGAAAAGCAAACATGGATGCTGTATATCTGTCAATTTAATAATTAGTATAGCACTGGTATGGTTGAGAAATCCACAGCTGTGAAACAGCAGCTGGCAGCTGCACTGTTCCTACTGCCAAAGAGGTGTACCACCTGGTAGTTTTCTAGGTCTTCCAGAGAAAGGAAGCAACATAAAGGTTCTTTGCAAAGAGTGATTTAAGTCTTGTGATGATAGACACACACACATGTACAGTGACATCTCTTTAATTAAGGAGAACTTGAGGGTCAGACACAAGAAAATCAGAGGTCTTTCAAAATGAGACAGCAACCAAAACCAGAAATGGGCTATAGAAGTCCTCTCTCACAGCCTTCCTTCAGACATTAGGACTCAGTTCAAACAACAAAAAACAGCAAGTGTGGCAGCACCAAGTGAGCATTAAATGCGTTTGATGAGATGGGCTCCCCAGGACTCCTGTGCAGTTTTTGGTGTGGTGAGCATTTGCAACGTGCTGCAACACTCCAGAGTTGCTCTGTTCTCAGCTCTGCAATGTATCCAACCGTTCCATATCAATTCTTGCACAATGTGGATAGCATGAGAGCTTTAACCAGGCAAGACAAATGCCAACATACATGATTGCAGTCATGTCATCTGTCTTGGGTGCTTTTGCTCAGGGACTGCCCCAGCCTCATTTACTGTATAGTGAATGAATGACACTTTTGCAGATTTAACCTTTGCTTTATGTTACTTCTCCTTTCTCTGAGTCACAAGGAGTTTATTCTCTGTTCTTGGGCTCACTTGCAAAGAGCACGATTTCCTTTCTCAGCCACAAAACATGCACACACAACGTACAGACACAAGAAACACTCTTATGATTTCTCCTTGGGTGATTTCAAGAGACCAAGCCACTAAAAGGAGCAAACTCTGTCTGGTTTACATTTCTGCCAAGCAGGTACAGGCAGGGCACAGATCCACATGTGTCTACCAGAGCACCACTGTGCACACAAAAAAATTCCTCTAGAAATTGAAGCTCTGCCAAAGGGAAACTCAAGGGTCATTTCAGTGTCTAAGGTGGGGATTAACACTTGCAATTGTGTGCAGCTTTTAATTTCCTTGGGGCAACATTTCTCATGCCATAGAGGCATAATTCTATGGTTTATTTTGCTTCTAGCTACTCGTCATGCCTCTCATAAAAAGTGAAGTGGAATATTGTCTTGATTTGCTCTTGCTGCTTTATCAATCTCACTTTATCAGCAATGCCTTGCCCAGTCTGAGGACCCTTTCAAAGCATTAGTCAAAAAGGACTGTTTTCCACACTTTTGCACATCTGACAACAAAACAGATTTTTTCAGAGAATGAATATAAGGATTTTTGGAAAGTCAAGATTCTCAAAGCATTGCTCACGCTAAACATTAGATTTAGACAGAACTGTGAAATCCCAAATAAGTAGGCATTTTTGAAAATATTGGCAAAATCTGTAATCTTTCTAGGGAGGCTTTTCAATGCCAAATGCTTAAATAGTGACTTTCTTTCCCACCAATGGATCAGTAATGGCACATGCAGTAAGTTTCAAAAGAACTCTGATCTTGTCTCTCCTTGTTCATAGAGATCTCCTTACATATAAATTTTCACAAACTCATTTGCAAAGTGAATTGAGATGTTAGAAATATTTTGTTACACATGAATCCTCACTCCTTCTCTCCACCAAAAGTATTCAAAGCAAGATGTTGCTTTATATCTTGAAGACTGTGCATTCCCCCCCAGATCAGCCTTCTCTGGGTCAGAAAAAATCACCATGGTCCAAACCCCTTTAAGTTCCATTTGTAGACACAAAGACTTGAGTGAGATGGGCTCCATGTTCTTTCCAGAAAGGCCAGAGATTGACCTGCTGCTGGTGTTCACAAGCAGGATTTTGCACTGCACGCACACAAACAGCACCAGGCCCCAAAGGTGCAGTTAATAAGCAGGGATTTTTGAGCCAGGACGATGACTTCCACTTGAAGCCTGTGCCTGCATAGCTCCTCACCTCTTCCCTGGCAACACACACTTGATCTTTCCACACATGCAGCGCGCACTTTGCTGCAGATGCTAAAAGGAGGATGCACTTGGGATGGCATTGCTGAGGGCCAACAATTTCCCTGTTGCCAGCTGCAGAGGGACAAACCATCTCTGACTTGTGGGCAGCGTGTGCCAAGAGTATGGACTTCACTGCTGGGGAAGGGAAGAGGCAGGGAGAGCCAGATCCACCCAGCAGAGAGGAAAAGTAAACAAACAAAGTGAGAAGGAAACAGGGCATCTTGGCAAACTGCAAACATCTTATCTAACAGGTTCAACACCACCAGTTTGGCACATTGCCACAGACATTTCTTCCAGTGGCTCCCGGTGTCATATGGCCCGGAATGCCAGCCTTCTCCTACCGCATTGCCACATGCCTGCTTTGCCATGGCACTTAAAAAAGCCCCAGCTGCATCTGTGCAATTCTTGTGAACCCCTGCTTAGTGCCAGCATGTTAATTCTCTTGGAAATGTTTGCGACGTTTGAATCTAATTGGTCTTGGCAAGGAGGGGCAGACACACTATTGCTATCCTGTCAGCAGCTTGCATTGCAGTGACTGGTTCAAACTTTTAGAGTTTAACTGTGAAGGAAGCTGAGGGACAAACCCACTGGAGCTGTAACAGTTTCCAGAGAAGCAATTAGTGCTTGCACTAAGCCTGCACCTAAAGCTGCACTCTGACCTTTGCTTTTCAACTGCTTGAAGTTTTACATAGTCATTAACGGGAACATCATTTTTCAAATAGTAGTTTGAGTTACCAGAGGGTCATGATTTCTGCTGTTAGATATTCACATCTAAGTTGAGCTATAGTAGCAATCTCCCCTGAAGTGGAAAGCTACATGCAGGTGGGGAAGTGATGCCTCGATGAGCTGAAGTAACTTCCTAAAACTATGCATAAAATCTGTGGCATCATGATGGAAACAAGCTCAGAAATTGAAAGTTGTGGTCCAGTACTTGTACCCACACAGACCTTGGTCATGAATCATTTTGCCAAATGACAAACCTAAAGAGAAAAGAACACTTCTGAGAAACAATGAAAACCAAGCTCAAAAGGGAAAACCAACCTCAGTGCTGTAAAAACCTTCCATGGATGATACGGAATGAGCACCTGTACATAGCCAGGATTAAACAGACCCTACAAAGAATTTCTGTCTCTAAGCCTGAGCACCCCAGTGAACTCTATGAACAAAGCCTCACATTACTGCGGGAAGCAACAAAACATCCTTGGCAGCTTCAGCTGTGCCACAGACAGCTGTATCTGCTACTTTTGCAAAGCAAATGAGGAAGACTAGGAGGATGTCTTTCAGAAGAAGGTACAGCCATCCCCTGTCCTCTTGGCAGCAGTGAGAGCAGTAAGTTGACTCTCCACAACACTGCCCACCAGTCTCCTTTCTATGTTCATTCTGCCTCCAGTTTTACTTTCTGTCAAGAAGAAAATTTTTTGCATTATTTATTATTATTATTATTATTATTATTATATTTTGGGCATTATTGCCAAGAAGCCTTGAGCTGGCTTTGCAAAGCCCCAGTGAAATTCCAAAGGCGTAAGTCTGAGATTTCTGATAGCTTTGCTCAGGGATAAATCTCACCTGAAGCACCCAGATGGCCAGATTCTGCATTCATTGGATCTACTCCAGTTTAAGATAGCATGTCCAAAGATATGCCCCAAGGTAGGAGTTGGCCAAACAGAAAACAAGTTCAGTTCATGCACCAGAAGAGACCGTATCCCATTCTCAACTACCTCCATGTGACGTGAACATCCCTGTGAAAAGCATTCCATGCCTGGAAAGCAAAGGGCTGCAGCCCCACTTCAACCCAGAGATCTTTTCTCCAAGGCCACTGTCTTGCATTGCTCCAAGAATCTCAGATTTATCTCCTCAGTGTGCCAGCTCTTGGCAGAACTACCTAGTAAATATGTAAAACATATTATGACACTTTGACAGCTGCTCTGCATGGACATACCTTAGAGTCCTGTTACTATTCTCCTTCTCAGCTGTAGCAGGGAAGCCTGAAGAACAGTTTCAGTAATGTTGGTGGGCACGAGCTCTGCCAAGGGCCTCCAGAAAGCTCTACATCCCCACACCACTGACAGAGTAACAATGTCTGTTAATCTGTCAACTTTTAATATATTACAAAAAAAGCCAAACGATTTAATGGCTTGTTTAGCAGCAACTAAAACAATGAAAAAAACCAAACCAAGAAAACAGCCAAACACGAAGAACAGTATAAGGTTTGTAACTTCAGTTTAACTTGTGGGTCACCTGCTGTCTTCCACTACAGGAGTGAATACTTTGAGAAATTTTGTATATGAAGGTCCAGCCTTTTGAATACGACTTTTATTTTTGGGACATCTTTGGATCAGAAGTGTCAAATGTTTTCTTTTGAACCTAATTTCTCAAATACTTCTTTACTGCATAGACACAGATCGTAGTCCACAACTTCTGCATCAGTGCACCATAGACCATGTAAGGATATTTGCAGCTGGGAGTAAGAGCATGCAGACTCACAGCTCTGGGTTTCTGCTGCGAGAGAAAGGGTTGAAGAGAACTTGTCACCAGGCTGGAAATAGAAAGTTGCAAAATCAAGGGTCTTCGGCAAAAGTCTGAAAAAACATCGCAAATGGTAAGAATCCAGGTTATCTGCACTAGTAGCTCACTGTCTTGCCTTCAGCTGGTCTCTGTCTGCAAAACCACGTGCATCCCACCTGAAATGAGCTTAGGGGTCCCTACACATATGCGAACAAACACACAGAATATCCAATAAGACAACCACAAAATTTACCTGGCAAAATGCACAACAACTGGCACGAGATATCTGGCTGCTGCTTGAAAGATAAATGGCAAACCACCAATATCCTTCATGCCTAGCTTCACACATCTTTGTTTATTATTTATTATTTATGGGGCAGCAGAAGGAAAATTCTATAATGATCATCCCCTGTTTAATAAGTGGTACAGCATGCATGAAAGGAAAAAATGGAAATGACTGTGTGCACCTCCTGCCTGAAAAAAAGCCTGTAAGCAAAAAATTCACACTCTAGAACCTCCCGTGCTGCCTGCAGGACTCATACAACAGGATAGTGTGAATTTCTTTGTCCAGAAACAAGGAGTCTCTTCAATTTTGACCATGTGAAGTTCAAGGATAAAGGTCTGCAAATACTCTCAGGAGACATATTTGAGCAATGAAGATTTTAACGGGTACTTGTGCGCTGGGCTTCTTCACTCTTCAAGCTCCACTCTTCATCTCATATCAAGGATAGGCAACAACCTTCTGGAAAGCTGCTTTGGGACTCAGGGAGATGAGACTGGATGGCTTTTACAAAAGATGGCAAATGAAAACTAAGGTCTTACAGAGTACTCTTAACCTACTAAAATTGGGACAGATACATGAAATGTGAAAAGAGAACAGGAAGGACAATAGTCTACAAGGACTTGTCTACTCATACGGGTTACACTTTCATCTGTATTTTATGGACATATACAGTATTGTAACACCTCTTTCCTTACATTTGGATGGTTTGTGCATCACTCCTTATTGTTTTGAAACAATGGTGAGAAAATGGGGGAAAATGTGTTGCTAGTAAAAATTTCTAAGCGTTTCCAGGAATGTTCGCCTTTCCTGGAGGGAAAAGTTCCAGCTACTATTTCAGTAACCCATCCTGTCAAACTGCACGCAGCCTGTTTGCTCTCATTTTTAGAAAAGCATGGTACAACTAGCACTAAAATCCTCTCCAGCACAGGGAGCAGCTGTACAGCATAAAACTGCAACTAGTGCCTACTGAGTCAGACGACCGGCCCATGCTGCATGGTGCTCTTTCTCAGCAATGAGAAAACAGATGCGATTTGGGAAGTGCTTGTGTGCAAGGACACATTCTTCACTCCTTTACCCTTGCTGAGGGTGTTGGAGGGCACCTCCTTGCCTAGTACCTCAAGTATTCACAGATGTGTATTATCCTTTTCTGATCTGCTGGTAACATCTGCAGCAAGTTCCAGAAGTTTGATGCCCAATGAAAAAAGGAATCTTTCCTTTTGCTAACTTTAAGTTGATTCTCTGCTAATTTGATCAAGTAGCACAGACCCACTCAATGTATCCACCATCTTCATTTTATCACAAAACCTTCTGTTTTTGTAACTAAACAGTCCCAGATATTTAATCTCTTGTCTTAAGGCAGCTGGTCTACCCTCTTGAACATTGTAGCTGCCCTTTTTCACCTTCACTAAATCCATCTTGAGATGAGAGACCAGGATTTCACAGGATACTCGAGATGAGGACACATGAGATTTCAAATAGCAGAAAATAAAGCATCTCCTGTTCTCAACATCCTTCCTGATGGTGCCCAAGATCTTTTTGGGCTTATTTGCCCGTGCTGCACACTGAGTTGATTTTGGCAACATCAACTCCCGAGTTGCAATGACCATTTTCTAGTTCAGCATCATATAAGCATGATTTAGATTATTAAATTACTAGTGCAAATACAGAACTCAAGCATATTTTGGTATCATGCCTAAAATTAAAATGCAATCCAGCCCTTTTTCCAGTCCTTGGAATATGGATTTATATCGTTCTTTGACTGCTTTTACAGCCTAAAATCTGGTAACAGTTTTCAGGGGAAAAAGTCTACAAAGTATCTTAGAAAACTTAATTTTGTAGCATTTTCTTGTTGTGTGAAGCACAGCACATTACTTTAAACAAGTTCTGCTTGCTTTTCAAGACTAAAATTTAAAGCAGACATCCTTCTAAGCTTGGTGACAGCTTAGTCTTAATTTTTTTGTTGCTATCTGTATAAAGATTATAAATTGATTATAAAATTAACCTTACTAATTTGTTGAGAATTAATTGCATTAGGCATTGCAGTTCTTGTAACTTTTGAGCTGTCACTGCACACAATATATAAATAAGTTATATTCCATATAACTACTTCCAAAGATTTTCCATCCAAGTATTGGATGTTATAGCTAAGTTTGGCAGATAATTTTAAAGCATAAGGGCAAAACCAAAGCAGGTCATAGGATGAAAATTCCTTATATGCTGAAGATTGCTGTCAATGTACAATAGGTCCCACTTTTAAACTCTGGCATTGGAGAAAATCCCACCTATTGTAAACTGGAGTTATAGATTTGGGTTGCAGATATTTTTAGCAGTTCACTGGACTACTTCACATGTGTATGGAAATCACCTGCCTCAGATGACTGCTTTTACTCTTCATGGACTTGAATGTTTTGCTAAATCTGCTCCTTGTTTTCTATCAGGATGTTTTGGAAGTGGACTAGACAGCAGTCCCGACGATTGCTACAAAAACAACGTTTGCCAGACAGAGGAACTGATGCTTATGGATTCGTGCCAAAAAAAATTGACCTGGTTATCCTGACTGGGTAAATACCAGTATATCACTTGTAAGGGTCTGAGAGAAGTGTATTCATGCCTGGTTCTAAAATTCTGTTCATTGATACTTTTGCTAAAGGGGATGAAAAATAAACACACAGAATACCCACTGAAAAAAAAAAAAAAAAAAACCAAACAAAAAAACCAGAAACACTGGATACTTGTTCTACAGTGTGTAAACTGCTGGAATATTCTTGGTCTTTGCCTCTTTATCTGACTTTGTATTACTTGACTCTTTATATGACGTCTACTAAAATCTGTATGAGCTAAAGTCACCTGTTTGAAAGTGCTATGCAGGCTGGAGAGATTACCCACTTTAAATCAGCACAGTTCTGTTTCATAGCCCCAGAAAGAAACACCTAATCATTTTAGGTTTGTTATTTCCTTTCCTACCTCCCTCTCACATAACAGCTTGCCTCCTACCTTCCCCACTGAGACCCTGAGCAAGCCCAAAATATGTAAATAAAATCTTGCAGGAAAATCTTTCTTCCATCTTCTGTGCTGGGACCTAGGACCTTCGTTGTTTCAACTCAGTGCTCTACATCTGGCAGAGATGTCTTGCCAGTTCTCATGCTAGAGAACTGCATCTTCTCACATGAAGACAGCAGTGAGAAAAAAAAACATGGAGGGATGGTGTCTCCCAGTTTGGTTTAAAGGTCTGCCTGGGCCAGCAGGTCTGTGCTTTGCCCCTTGTTGTGGCTCAGACAAGGCCACTCATTACCTGTCTACTGTGTAAATAGTGGAAGTTCTGGCTTTTGTTGTGTAGAGATAAAGAGAAACTCTGCCAGAATATCCTGAAAATCCATTTAAAAAATCCCATATCTGGGGACAATGCAGACAATTCCATTGCCAAGATAATGCCTGCTGAAGGAATTTCCTTCACCTCAAGTACAACTTTTCTCTATTGGGTGAGTCTGCTGCTGAAAGGGTTGGATGTAGAGGGACAAGGAGATAGAATTAAAAAATCAAAAAATCATAGAACTGTTTATGTTGGAAAAGAACTTTAAAACTATCAAGGGCAGCTGTTAAACTCACACTGCTGAGTGCACGAATAAACCATGGCCCTAAGCACCACGTCTACCACATCTTCAGTGTACCTCCAGAGATGGTGACTCAACCGCTTCCCTGGGCAGACTGTTCCAGTGCTTGACAACCCTTTTGGTGAAGAGATTTTTCCTAATCTCCAACCCAAACATCTTCTGGTGCAACTTGAGGGCATTTCCTCTTGTTCTGTTGCTTGTCCCTTGCAAGAAAAGACTGACCTCCACCTGGCTAGGACCTCCTTTCAGGTAACTGTAGAGAGTGATAGGGTCTCCCCTGATTGTCCCCTTCTCCAGGCTAAACACCTGCAGCTCCCTCACCCGCTCCTCACTGGATTTGTGCTCTACATCTTCACCAGATCATTCTGATTCCCCATACCTCTTAACATGGATGGAGGATTTCAGCAAGGTTTCATCCAACACAGCAGAGTCTGTGGGGGCACCTTTGTGCTGAGAGGAAAGTGCAGTTCTTTTCAGTTAGGATGTGATGCTGCTGGGAATCCCGAAGGTCATGTTCTATAACTGGAAACAAATTTCAAAACCAGACTGATTCTTATTGGATGTTTTCAGACATGTCAGCTTAAAGTTAATCAAGCAAAGTAATTTTTTCTAGTCCTCTGAGTTTTGAGCTAATGTGTTTTGCTGGCTAAAGGATTTTATATTAGCCCTACTGTAAACAGTCATGAAATCTGAGATGTCTTTTGTCTCCTTGTGATTCATGCAGAAACCTGTAGCATTTTAAGCCCAGCAATCAGTATGGAAAATTGACTTGATCAGGAAAAAAGTTGTGTTTTATTTATCAAAAATGAACTAGCTGTCAAAGAGCCCCTTCTCCAGGAAGAGCTAAAGAAAACTGTGCTAAAAGAAAGGCAAAGAACAAAATGTGATTGCCACTCTCTCTTTTGTAAGAAGAGAAAATGTGACTTCTTCATGATTTCTGTATCATCGCCTGATGAGAAGCAGCCAGCCTCACTGCTGCTTTCATAACAGCATCAACCCCATCGATTCTGCTGGGAGCAAATCTGAGCACGAATGCCCTGAAACTACACTATGTGCAATTTCTTCCCACTCAGAACCTGGGACAAATAGTTCCCCCAGTGCTAGCAGGAGAACTAGCATGAGTGAAGGGAAGAAGGTTTGCTGGATATTCACATACTTCAAATGAACTTTTTCCCCCACATCCATAAGTATAGAAATGTAAACCTCCTCCCTCTTTGCCAGGAAATTAACATCTGTGTTCATCGCTTTCCACTTTCTCGGTTTTCAGGAAGAACCATAATCCAGCTACAGTCATAGCCCATCAACTTTTAATTGCCAGATCAGTGCTGACTTTCAGACCCTCACAGCTTTCCTTCCAACACATCGTCACTGCCCATGAGCACAGACCTTCCATATCAGCCTGGCATCGCTCTCTGTAACGTCACACTTGGCAGGAGGGGAGGAAGGAGGAGGGGTGAGCAGACTGCACCTGTACCAATAAAAAAACCCTGAGATAACCACCACTCCGAGAATCTGATGGCAAAATTATTTGTTTCTTCTGAGCTCAGGGATGTCTTTTTTCTGAATTTAAAATTTAGAAAACATAATATCAGATTAGATCAGTTTAAGAAAACAGTTAAAATCCTCAATGTCATCTGTATTTTAAATATCATGAAGGTACATCTGCTATTCACCTCTCTGCCCAGCCCCAACCTAAGACCTCAGAGGGATTTCTATGGATTGCATCATGCCAGTGCACCTGGTTGTTACTGCTCCAGTTGATGTTTTACTGTCAGACTGCAGACTGCTGACTGTCAGCTTGTGTTCCTACCCTGCACAACAAGGAAAGCAGACAATTTGTGGGAATAAACCACTCAGAAGGGAATAAACCACTAGGAAGGACACTGATAGGAAAACATCTGTTTAAACAGTAAGTATCTCAATTGTTCCTGATAGGGAGTTGATTTTTTAAAATCTTGTGGGTGTTGGGAGACACAAGCAAAATGTTGAAGCTATCCATTTATTATTCCAGACTGCAAGTGGAAATGCGGGCCAGAAAATATCTTCTGATAGGGAAAAGTTTTTGAGTTAAAGAACAGGTCTAAAAAGTGCTGACCCACTCCTGAGTAAGGGTCAAGTCCTGCTTCATCCAAGGAAATTTTGGAAGGGGCTGCAAAAGGAACTGCCACATGTGCTGGTCCAGGGCAAAGGGAAATAAATATTTCTACTCAGTGTCAGGTAAGGAGCAGTTCCAAGAGGAAATAGTGAATATTCATTCTGCAGCTAAAAAGAGAAACAGGCTCTAAGCAGCCTCTCCCCTTCCCAGCAAAAGCATTTTCAGGAGAACTGTGGACTTCTTACATGAAGGTGTGCAGCAGGTGGTTTTGTGTAGTTAAACAGTAACTATCTTCTTTTGGGCAAACCATCCCTCCCCTCCTTCTCTTCCCTTCTACTACCAGCACCTGCCTTGTCAGGATTTGAGAGCAAACGGCAGCCCCTCAGCAGGCACAGCTGTTGCCAAGGACAGACAGAGTGCTCCTCCCTGCAGAGCACAACTGCCCCACGCCCAGAGACGCTGCACGGCCCCACAGATGGGGACACACACAGCACACAGGGGATGCCCCAGCGGTGGCACAGCCAAGTCACACACAGTGGAGATACCTCTTTTTTTTCCCAAGTAATCTGATCATAGATATGACCAGTAATCAAGAGCATGTGAGATGATCGCTCCTCCCCACAAAAAAGTAGTCTTAGGATGTATTTTAACTCAGCTGGCAAACTCCTGATAACAGAAGCTGTTTTCCACTGGTATTATAATTTTTAATCATTATTTGAGGGAGTAAATGTGATACTGTTTGCCTAGGTATTTTTTTTACCAAGAAGATAAGAGCATTCTTCCCCTCTGGTAGTTTCGGTTGTGACAGAAAGCCTCAGTGGGCCAGTGGGCATATGGGAGCACACAGCAGCCCTGTCACTGGGGTCTGAAATGGGACAGAGAGCACCAGTGTGCTACGGTGCCATTTGAAACAGTTTTGGTATCTGACCCAAGCTCAGGGACAGCCGCTGCTGCCTCCGTACGAGTGAAGAGCAGGTAACAACCTGAGATCACCAAGGGCATCCTGCTGCCTGGTTGGCTGAAGAAGCCCCAGCCTCTCCCACAGGTGATTCATGTCCCACCCTGCCCTGCTCACGTCCCAGAGCTGATGCCTCCCCAAAAGCAGCAGTTCATGCCAGAGCCAGATCAGCCTTGCTCCCTCTGTCTTCATCCTCCTGCTGCTTCTGAGCGTCCGTAGTCCCAGCTCCAGCTCAGATGTTACCCTGCAACCTTCTTTCTGTAGATGGTGGTTTCCTGCTGCAGGAAGTTACAGTTCCCCTTTGACTTCACCAAAATTAATCACCTCTTGTCCTTCACCTGCATTTTCAACAAAAGAGATGGGTTATAATCTTGTAGGTATTTTGCTTCACAAAATGGTAGATAAAAATGCTCCCTTTTCATCAGGCTGTTTTATCTCCTATGCCTTGTAAACAGCAGAAAGAAGAAAGCCCAGAAACTCACCAAAAGCAGAGCAGAGTTTTCACCATCTGTCGTGCTCTGCAGTGAGATGGCAGCTGCTGCCCCACTGCCGCAGAGAACAAGCCCTTTTGGCATGGGGAAATGGGGAAACAGCTTATTCTACCCCAGGTGTATGATCCCCACTTTTTTGTGTGTGGTTGGTTGGTTTTGTTTTAATTTCATATGGTCTCACAGTTCACAAGTTTAAGCTTCACATTCAGATAATCCCTCAGATCCTTTTCATGAAATTTGCCATTAGATGATAAAATTCATACACTTTCTCTTCTCTAGTTTCTTTAGTCCCTCCATGCCTCCATTTTACCCACACAAGCTTTTCAGGAAATCTAGATATTTTTATGTCTAGTGAACTTTCAGTTCAATGAGGGGAGATGCACATACTGCAAGCTGAGATTTCCTCACTGCTGTGCCCAGTGCAAATTTGCAGCCCTGAGAATGGCACCCAAGGGCAGGTCCCAAGTTCATGCTGGTTGACAGTGGGAAAGGCAATTTTTAGAAGTTCAATAGAATAGCCCAGTCTGAAGCATTAGATTTCCTCTACAAAACCGAAAGCAAGAGCAGTCATAAGATCTAGAAAAAGATCCAGTACCATGTTTTGTCCACTTTAGCCTTATTATATACAAAAATGAATATCTTAAGATCAATCAAATACCCCAAAAATGACCAAGTAACATTGTATCAGATAGCAGAGATCTTCTTAGCCTGATGTTGCCTCAAAATCATTCAGAGAGCACAAAAGAGGAAATCCCTTTCAAAAGCTCCGAAGTTCACTGGTCAGCCATGTCTTCTGCCAGAAACACTGGCATGAGGAGATAAGTAATGCCCTTGGTATCCCTTTGGATACAGCAGTTTTATCCTAGGGGAAAGTTTTTCCCAGCAGTTTCCCATCAGTAGACCAACGTCAGTCTTTGCCAGGAGCCTCCAACCCCATTCTAGATGTGTAAGGGCACGTGACCTGTGGGGTAGGGGGAGAGGAAAGGGAAAGTATTGCACAGCACCACGGTATTGTGGCTGTTCGGTTGAAACACGTGACAGCTTTGGCGGTTTCGTTGAGCTGTTTAAAGGGAGGAAAAAAAAAGAAGAAAAATAAATAAAAATACAAATGCTATTGATACCTGTAGCATGGACACTGTGTAAGAAAAGGATTCAATGAAGAGACTGTAAAATGCTGTGTTATGAAGAGTACCAAGCAATGGTAATCACATCACACTAGAGTGCTCTAAGGGCAGCAGAGATGCCAAGCAGACAAGAACAAGGGACCTCCTCCACAGCCATGCATATAAACAGCTGTTAGCAAAAGTGCAGGGATGCTTGGAAAAACAAATTACAAGTATCACCCAAACTGAAAGCATCATCCCATACCATGATAATATTGTTCATTCTCACAAGCATGACAATGAAGGGGCTGGGAGTGGGACAGCCAAGGACATGGAGATGCTTCACAGCACCCTGTGACAGAGCCAGGATGAATCCTCCTGGAAGTCTCTGTGACATTACTTTAACATTTGGTTCAGACAGAATAGTCATCCACTCTTCTGGTGATACAAAGTGTGACGTGAAGAAATCATGGATTAATTCAGTTCCATTTTTAAAACTGAGCTAAAATAATTCATTCAAAAAGATACCTGCATAGCAGTGTGGGCATTACACCAATACAAAAGAAAAGAAAATTACTGGTCAAAGAGAGAAGGAATTAAAGGTGAAAGGAATGAGAACAGAGAAGTCTTAGGGTGCCAAAACACAGAATTACAGTTCAGATATCCTTCACTACTGTGAACACTCATCAAGCCCAGAAAATGTGAAGTAACATGAATTATCTTAAACAATATTCACTGAAGTTTGGATATCAGTACTTACACTTGCCTTGGCAGTGGCTAAGAGCATGCATGTGTACATTTAGTGCAGCAATGATGAACAGCGAACAAAGGTATTTCGGAGGATTAAGAATCATTGGCAGAAAAAAGAGAGAAAAAAAATTGGAAAGATTGAAAAGCTCAGCAAAATAAGGCTAGTGTGTGTGGAGGAAGGAAAGAGAGCAGTAGCAGGACTGGGAGGAAGCCCCACAAGTGAGCAAACATACTATCCTTTAGGAAGGAAAAGTCAGAAAAGATGGGTGCTGAAGAAAGCATGGGAAGGAGGTCTTGTCAAATACTGCAGTCCTTGCACGAGTCATCTACCCATAATAAAAGTCAGAAAGAAACCTCAAGCAAGACACTAAGGCAGAGCAAAAATGCATGGAGGATATAGGCACAAGATGTATCAAGAGAAGTGGAGGTGCTGGACAAAAAAATAGTACAACACTGTTGGATTTCTGCTCTGCCCCTGGACTGTTCTCAGTGTGTTGTCGTGAGGAGCTGATGTCTTTATAGTGCATGCATTTGGCAGGATGCAATCATAAATGTTTGGCTTCCAGAAAGAGATGCACACTAATTTTGATATAGACATCTAGGTTAGGCAGTATGAGGTGTATATTGGTTTTAGGTGGACTCTAAGGAGACAGCTAAAGCCCCTGGTGCCATTTTTAGATTGTTAAATTTTGATTTGGCAAATCCATCCTTAGGAGATCTTATATCTGTCCTTTTACATCAGTGTATATATCTACAGCCTGTTAACACACCCTTGGGGCATCTCACACAAGGTTTTCAGGTCAGACATGGGGTATTTCAGCTCATGCATTTCTTTGAAGTGCCCTTCTCCACAGCTGTCCAAGCATTGAAAAGCTGAAAAGCTCAAATTAAACATTGTCTTGAGCCTGGCACAAAGCAGGTGATGGTTCCAGCAAGTAAACTTACATGGATTCACGAGACTAGGAGGAACCTACACCAAGCTTATCACTGTTTCTGTGCACCTTAAATGCTCTGGGCTCCCAGGTGCTGTGATGCCAGCCCTCCTTTTGCTGCACCCCACACCGACTGCTCTTCCTGCAGCAGGAGCCGCCAAGCCGTGTGGTGGAGCACATGAGGAAGGCAGGCAGGAAGAGCGCCCGCTGCACATGGAGCCCCCAGCAAGGAGAGTTTGGTGTGTGAAATTACACTAATCCCTAAGCATGTGACATAATCATACCAGCATGTGTCCCATTGCAACAATCTCATCCAGTTCTTACAGGTCTTAGTGTTGCCAGCACTGGAGGCCAGTTTACAGTTGCTGTGATAAACACCTGAGGAAGGACTTGTGATAAAACAGTGGTATTCACCCACCAGAAATGGGAAGGAGACTTGCACGCTTTTAAACTGTAGTTATTGCTTCACCATTGTCTACCCTATTCTTCCTTGTCAGTTGAATAGGAATTTAAAAGCAGAACTGAATTTTTTTTTATACATAAACATTTGTGGTAAGCAATGAGCCACAATAATGTCGCAACCAAAACACAGTTGCTCAACGGCACCTGTTAGTGCAATTACTTTGACACAAAATGTGTTCTTTACTGTTGTCTACAGGGAAAACCAGCAGCAGCCTGTTACCCCACAGCTCCAGCTGGCAAAAAAATTTGTTACCTTGATCTTTCATCTTATTGCAGATGAAAATAACAGAATTCCAGTGATTAAACTTGTTTTTCACTTATTGTGAAGTGCACGCTATACCCTGCAACCAGATAACCTTGGGAGACAAGACTAAACCAAGCTTCTAATTTACAGATAAATATTTTCATGGGACATGAGTATATGCATAAGGGAAAGCACACCTGAGGGCATATTTTTCCTTTATTTTTCTCTATGGCTGAATTAACTCTAGAGAGAAGGCAGAGTCTTAACAACAGTCATCTGTTTCTTTGCATGTTCTCACAGGCCCTTCCACAGTCCTAAGTGGGGAGAGACTTCAAAGAAGTGGCTAAAGACAAAAGGACAACCATAAAATTAGGATCTGATCAGAAGTTCTAACAAGTTTCTCCTAAAATAACTGTCACTGTAGAATGCACAGTGTAGATGTTACTTAAATATTTAAGGTTAAGGCTTATTTTAAAGAGGTTTGTGAAAAATAACTCTAGTAAGAAAGAGCATTCCAGGGAGGTCCTAATTCACTGCAACAGGGCATGTAGTTCTGGTGGGAAATGTGTACAGGACCATAAACTTACAAAAAAGACAATTTTGCATTAGCCAGTGTGGAAGATGGAAAACAGCCCTCTTCTTAGCAGGTCTACAGGGAGCTTGATCCATAGGAACCAGGTGAAACTGGGACATTTCCTCACAGTGGGCTATTGGAGCAGACTTTTATATACCTGTGTGCAAGAGGCAACACAAGGAAATAGTGTGGTAGGCATGGGATGTCCATCTTCTCTGTATTAATGTAGCACAAGTATGATAATTTGGCTCTGAAGGTGTCTCCACAGTTTTGACACCCTTACAGCAATGTGTAGTACCTTACAGTCTATACAGTCATGTTAAAGCAAACTGTAGTGTTGGAATAAAAACACAGAAAAAAGTTGGGAAGCAAGCAGATGGAAGGATAAAAAATTTCCTCTATCTGTGAAATGAAAAAGAAGGAAAGAGATGCTGAAGTTACCATGGACAGTTTTCATTTTCAAGGGATAACTTCAGGGGGAGGGACCAAATACTGAAAGTCAATATCCATAATGAGCATGGTTTAAGTGCTCTTCTCATGCTCAGTGGCCCACAAGATAAGGTCTTATTATATGGATTATGATGGAGTGAGGTCTGCAGAGAAAGGGCTCATCCCACCATTTAACAGAAATGTTAGGGCTGGTACAGTTTAGGTTGCATCCCACAAAACCAAGGAAAATAGCATGATAGCAGTGTGCCATAACAGATGTAAAGGAGGCTCAAAAGAAATGGCATCTGAGAAGCCTGAAAGTGGACACACAAATCTATGTTTAACATCTATTCATAGCAGGGAGTAGCAGACTGGGAAAGGCCTCTAAGCTTGCTTATTTTTCTATTTTTGTCTATTCCTCTTACCTTTAAAACTGGAAAAGG
>VZRQ01005527.1:479676-514481 GCA_013397975.1 Machaerirhynchus nigripectus | reverse complement strand
TTAAAAAAAAAAAAAAAAAAAGGAGCAAAATGCAGGAAAAAAGGACACCTGAGGGGAAAAGATTGTTCTTTGCAACTTGCAAAGCTAACATTGTCTAACAACAGAAGGGATAAATGTCAAAAAAACCCAAAACATTGTGTAGAGTGCTAGCAAAAGGGCATTACTCACAGCCTGATATAAACAAGTAACAACTCCCATCTGGCAACAAAAGCCTTTGCGAAGGGAAATACACTGAAACTCCTGGCGTTGATAACTGAGGCCTGTTATGGGAAGTGCCTGCAGGATCCAGTTGTGATTGCAGCAGAAGGAACGGAAATGACATGCTCATGTCTGAAAAAGCTTGGAGTCTGACAGTATTTGAGGCACTTCAAAACAGCACACGCTCAGAAATGAAAAGTGAGGAAAAGTGGACAGCAGATACTGAGCAGTTCAGCCAGCTGAGCTCTGAGATTGCTCCTTACCCCTGACTTTTTCATGAG
The DNA here is from genome assembly GCA_013397975.1 of Machaerirhynchus nigripectus. Lineage (NCBI taxonomy): Eukaryota > Metazoa > Chordata > Aves > Passeriformes > Dicruridae > Machaerirhynchus > Machaerirhynchus nigripectus. The sequence continues at coordinate 514,002 of VZRQ01005527.1, read as the reverse complement.
AAAACATCCACCTTACCATCAAACCTAATATCCCTTTCAGAGGAGGGAAGAGCAGAACCAGGCAGTGGTGGTTCAAACTGAACAAACATAGGTGAAACACCTTGGAAAAAGAAAGTCAGAAACTAAAAATCGTAAGGTTTTTGATAATTCCAGAGAAGAAACTGTCATTCATACAGAGCTCAAGCCACAGCCTACCGAAGCCAAAAAGAGCCTTGCTGTGAGATTCAGTCGGCTTTGGCTCATGTCCATCAGCTAAACACTTTCTCTGGCAAGTCTACAGAGTGATTCAGCCCCAAACTTCTCAGCACAGCCAATTTCAAAAGTCCTATTCATATTCTAAAAAAGGCAACTGGACGTCATTCCACAGTCCCAGTTGCACAATTGTCTCCAAACAGGTGGCAGAAACAACATCCGTCACTGGCCAGAATAGCAGAGAAAGTCTGGAGCCTGTGCTAGAGCAATATTTTACATCTAACACTCATACTATAGAACCAATTTGATATTTTTCACTGAGATTACTCTCTTTAAAGCACTGGGCAAGCTTTTTCTTTTGTCTTTTTTTTTTCCCCCTGATTTCACTTCAGAACAAATATATTCATCTCCTCTTACAGGAAATCACATTAGCATGTGGAACTGATACAGCAAACAGTAGCAGGCATGGTAATATACTTGAGAGGCTTTCCATTATGGCAGGAAGAAAGATTCACAGAAATTAAATTACTATTTTTAGATAAAGGTATTAGTAATAGTATTTTGGATAAAGGAGATCCCAGTACATCTTACAGAACAGGAGTTTCTGTGGAAAAAAAGCAGATATTTTTACAGCTTACCCAGGAAGGATGCAAATCAATAGGCATAAAAATACATTATTTGGCTCATGTTTTGCAAAAAGCTTTTTACAAAGATTCTGTTTCCCCACAACTCCCAGGGAGTTTAAGGGAAACAAAGAAATTCATATTTTACCAATCTGATGGGGGAAAGATCAAAAGTTAACAGGAAAACATTTAAATATTGACTATTGACATTTCTACAATGACATTTTTAAAATTGAAAGGCTTGTTTGGATGAGGTGTTTATTTCAATATTTTCCCAAATGAAATTTTTACTGTCCCTTTCAAAATAATATTTTTATGCTTTAAAACAATCCAGATGACAATGAAAAGATGTTGAAGATCCCAAAAATTTAATAGGTTTTGAATTTAGCTTAAAATTTGAGTAGCTTCTCTTCTGCTGGATTCACATCTCACCTCCCCTCTAGCCTTTCAGATTTGGGCCAATGAACAAAATTATCTGTTTTTTAGACATGTCTGAACAATGACATAGGGTGAGCCTGCAATGTGGTGGTACTGCAAGAGAACAGGCAATATCCTGGCAAGGGAAAAGCTCTCCTTATGAGAACAACACTGCTGAGTTCCCTGTTGCCTTGTGCTTGTTGGAAATAGACCATGCAGGGGCAATGCCTGTAGCACACCTCCTCTCTCTTAGAGCAGCGTTCTTTGGCCATTTGCAACTGCTGAAAACACTACAGGACAATACATCATCAGGCCCCATGGGTCCACATCATAAGGAAATATTGGATATTTTCTTACAGCACAAGGCTGTTCTAGAAACCCCTGGATGAGATAAAGCAAAGAATAAAACTGACTTTCCAAAGAAATAGAAGGCCAAGTTTTCATCATCAGTGAAGAAAATTTGGCCATGCTTTATAGCATCAAAAAGTTCAGTGAGACTTCAGTAGGAATAGGATTTTAACAGAGTATGCACCAGTCTCCCTACAGACAACTTATTTCCTTTTGTTTTGAACTTAATATGGGAAGTTTTTTTGCTTGCCTTTTTTTGGTCTTTTTTTTAAAGTTTGGACAAAGACATAAGAAGAAAATCTCCATTCTGTAGTAACAGGTGCATGTAGGAACTTGTTGAGGAAGAAGAAATGAAGTGCATTCCTACTGGCATTTCTCAGCTGCAATTTCACTGTTCACATACTTCAAGCAGGAAAATATAAGGGATCATGTAAGTATTCCCACTTTTGGCACTCTTTGTCATTTTTCACCAAGAAAAGCATCCTGAAGTACTTGCCCCGGGTTTGATGCAAAAATCCAAAATTCATTGTGATAAATATTCATATTTAATAGAGTTTACTACCAGCCTTTCCAAAGGAAGAGAAAAAAAAATTTAAAAACCCCAAACAAAACCAAACCAAAAACCAAACCAAAACCAAACAAATTCCCTCACAAAAAACCCACAAAAAACAAACAAACAAAAAAACCCCTCCCAAACAGGCAGGGAACATGTCACTCAGCAATGCTCCAAATACTCCCAACTTGAGCTCTGCTACAGCCTGGTTAAATGAAAGCAATGGGGTAGACCTGAGAATTGCCTTCTGTTTCCATGCCTCTTCCATCCTCTTCGTTTGGCAGAACATGCAAGCAGAAAAATTTCCCCTGGTGAACTGTAACCTGTGTTTGATAGTGAGGCCAAATTATACAACTGAATCAACACACTTTGATCTCTAACTATCACTTTTCTAATCTTTAAGTTAGATCTTCTAACTATTCACTTTTCTATCTTTTTATCACACATAACCCATTCAGCTTTCCTCTCTGATTTTCTCCCATTCCCCTTTAAACACACCCATCTGCAAGCTGCTGTGAAGTGCTGACCTTGTCTTCAAGATCCCCCAACCTGACAAAGGCCACATTAACCCCGCCAAGGAAGAAGGACAAGGGCAGGTTGTGCAGGTTTGCTTTCCCAGGCAAATCTAGACCTACAAGAAATTTATAACTGAGAAGTTTAAACATGTTGTAAGAATATAAATATGCTGTATATGTAAAATGTACTATATATGCTCACGTAATATGTCCTAACAGGAACACTTGCAAAATGCTTGGCAAACAACCAAATGGCATTAAAAGGCTGTCTTTCCTCACTCCACATTGTAATGTTTCAGTTCCTTGTTGTTAAATGAAATGAATACACCAAATAACAAGGGTTGAAAGGGAAAGGTGTACTGCAGAGCCTTCCTAAGCAGGAGTTAGATCTGTAGAAAATTAATATCTGACTAATAAATTGCTTTGGTTTTTTAATCAAAGCAGATTATTCATTTTTGCTCCAAAAAGAGTGTGTTTTCTGTGTTTTTTACACAAGTGAGAACTTTTTTTCCTCTTGAAAATTCAGTTTTACCTCTTGAAAATCTGAGGAAGATGCACTTCAGGAACCCCTCCAAGCAAGTCTAAACACAATGGTTTGGAAATCTTCCCTGATTCCTCTTGCAGTTTACTTTGGCTGATGTGAAAAAAAAATACATATCTTTTTCATGCAGAGATTGACCTACATGCCTAATTTTACCATTTGTAAAGTCAGAAGATTAAATATGTACACAAATCTTTGAAGAGGTGAGGCCTAAAAAACTTTTGATAGAAAAACAGAGGAATATGTGTGATTGTGGATGACATCTTTTTCTCTCTAGATACTATAAAAGCTAAGTGCAGTCTGCAGCACCTTACAGATCAACCATCAACTACACACTAAGTTTTTTCATTCCTTTCCTCATTTATTCCTTCTTCTAGCTGACAGCTGGTAGTTTTACTTTGTTCTTGCTTTGAGAGCGCCTATATTTTACTGGTAATAAGTCCTTTCAAAGAATGCTTGGAGTTGCTTGCAGAACAGAGTCTTCCCATCAATCCCATTTCATCCGTCAGAGAGTCCAGAGATTTTCAGCAACCACTTTGAGCAGATTAGAGTAACAGATATCTTCTTGAAGACTTCTCTTGGAGAGGGCAAGTCTGCTCTGGAGCACTTATAGCTCAAAGGCAATTACCACATATATCCAGAAGAAACTCGGACTTGGTGGCACAAAGGTACACTACCACACTGGTGTGAAAAGGCATTCCAGATAATTAAGCAAGTAAAATTTTAAAAAATCCAAAAAACTTTCTCTGTTATTGGGTTGGAGTTGGATTGTTGGGGATTTTTTTACTGGACACTAGAAGTTATGCTTTTCTGACTTTTTTTCTTTGGAAATGAACCACCCAAATGTGTTGTTTATGAAGACTATGAAATGCTTTGTGGACTCCAGGAGATAAGATACTGTAATGTAGTGACTCATAGATCTCCTGGTGTAAGTAGGCTAAATTTCCATAGAGGCTACACTTTGAAGTCAGCCCTGCAGTGGATGTTGAATCTCACTCCTGAGAGAAAGAAAATATATATCAAATTCCATGCACCTCTGACAGACGCTGGCTGGGAGACAAAACTCAAAATGGATGTAGAGAATAGGGCCTGATCCATTGAAGCAAGTCTGTGCACATCTTAGGAAACTAACTTTATTTAAGGTATTCACATTAAAACAACACAAAATGCTAAAGTAGAATTAACATCAAAAGCACACGAAGGATCAAACAACCAGCTATGCTTATAATCCAGTTATTAATATAACAGCTTCAGTGGTTCAAAGAAACCTGCAGCAGAATGAAATGGAGCTTGGAATGAGCTCAGGCTGCAGTTCAGACCTCAAGAGACCATCACTACGTCACCCTAAAAAGAGAGTTGGACCCATCCTATGCTTCACTTGAACAACCCCAGATGTCAAAAGAATCACTTAAAACATTATAATAGGTAAAGATGGTTGAGAGGACTAATAAAAGTGCAAATGGAAATGGCAAAAAATTCACAAAATATGAGCAGTGGAAATGAATCCAGAAAGCCATTCAGTCAGAAGATTAGAAAACATGACTCAGGAGAATTATGAATGCTAATGTCGCACTGAAAAATGTGAGGCAAATCTTTTTATACATAACTGGACAGAAATTAAGCTAGAAGAGCCCATGTAGAACTGAGAGAACAACCTAAGTTCTCACTGGAAAAAAAAAGGAGCAATGTCGATCCACTGCTGGTAGCTGAAATGTGAAGAAGCAAGAGAAATTGTAACCTGGATTAGTTTATCAGGGGTGGGATCACTCAGGAGATGAACACAATCACCACACACATATGAAACATGTCTGTTATGAAACACGTCTGTTATGAAACATGTCATCATTAGAAAAACAAAAATTCAATAACCAGGGTCCCACCAGGGGGTACTTAACCATTCAAAATGGTACACAAAGAAAGAGTAATGGTTAACAAGAAAAGCAGTTTATTTGTCTTCTTTATCAGCTTCAGCACATACTATATGGACACAGACTTGGGCAAATTCAGTATTGGCTAGCATATTATACTGTTACCATTCTTTGCCAAGAAACACATTTTTAAAATAACCCACTAACTACGCATCAGTTAATTTGGGATCCCATATTTTAGGCACTTAAGCTTTTATGTCAGCAGTGTTCTGCACTTAAATATTTCCCCACTGAAGCTCCTGTTTTGAACATCCTGTCCTATTCCCAGAAAAAAAAAATGATTGCAGAGACCATTGGCTTTAGCTGCTTCTGTGGCAATTCAGCTTCTTGTGTGGCCAAGGTCTTGAAGCCTCAAGTTTGAAAAACTGAAATGCAGTAACCTAAACTTTGTAAAATAACTGAAATTTGCTATGAATAATTGGCCTTTGGGGAGCTCAGCTTAATCGGTGGCATATTCCACCCCTTCACCCTCCTTCCCATTGACCCCTGAGCACTAAAGAGAGGCAAAACATATATTTGAAATGTATTAATAGGAAGAAAGTCCCACATCAGAGATTATTATATATAAGCTGTAGGAAAGCTAGCTCCCCATTAAGGTTAAGGCATTGACCAAGGAAGTAAATGTAAAGAGGCAGAATGCTTGATAACTGAGACACAGTAAGACTTTGTAGATCACCCAAACCAAGGAAAAAACCCACTTTATGAACAGATATTAAAAGGACCAAACTACATTTTGTGGTAGGTAAAACCTAAAGAAGCAGAGAGCTAAGAACCACAATGCCTTGGAAAGCTGTATGCTTGTGAAATACTGGATGCATGTATTCATGCTACTGAGCTCCTGGCATTGCAGGGATTAGGCCTAAATATGAATTTAAATATCATGCTCTAACTCTTGCAAAAATAAAGTTAGACAAATTGTCAGAAAGGTCAAGTAAGTTTCATATGTTCTGATACTTTAACTTATTTTATCCTTATAGCAGATATGTCCACACGCACACAAAAGAGATGTGTGAGGTGACAGTCAAAAGAATAAAAATATTTTCTCTGAACGGTGGAGGCAAAAGTTCTATTGTAATTCACTTGAGGTTTTGGGAGAACAGTTCATGGGTGGTTAATATTTTGCCTGACTCACTGAGAAGAACTAATAAAAGTTGTGCAGCTGCTCCTTCTAATCTGAAAATAAATCACAAACGCAGGCACAAAAAAAGGCAGGTGAGTTCTCAACTGAACGATTAGGAAGAGGACAAACGAGGGGAGAAAACAGGTAAAGTAATCCACCAACATCTTCAACAAAATTTAATCACAGAAGTGGTTTAGAAAGGGGCCGCAAATCTACTGAAAACAAAGTTTCATATAACAAACACCAATAAAAGTACAAAATAAATAATAGCCTCAAGGCCAAAGTCTAGAGATTAGCAGAGCAATCAAAATGAGCCAGAAACAAACAATCGTAAGTCTGCAAAGCAGTCTGTCAAGCAAACAGCTCTCAAAACCAGATTTAGGAAACAAGCTCTGTGGAGGGAACGGTCGAAGGCTGACTGATAGAGCCAATATTTCCACCCCAGCTGGGATTTCTTGCTGAGTGCCAACCTAATGAAACAAAAAGACTTTTCCTAAAAAGCAAATACACATTGCGAGGATAAGGGATCATAAGGAACGGATCAAAAGTTTGCTGCCATAATCTTAGCATTAAACAGAGCTATTGCCTCTTGGCACTGAAGACTTTTGGTGACATTGACTCACGTTTACTCTTAGGAAATATATTGGAGCTGTACTGCAGGATACAGTATACGTTAGCCCAGGTGACAATAATCAATACACCTTTGGCATACAGTCAACCAAATTACACACTCAGATTCGGCAGCCTTGCCCTGTCTGTGGATCTGGGTACTTATTTGAGACAAAGTATGCAAAACGTCCTTTTTTAGTCTTCTGCATCCTCCTAAACCAATGAGATTTAGAGGCTACTACACATCTCAGACAATTGTGGATTTATATTCTGAGGATTAAAGTGTCACAATGTGGTCATTTGGTCATACAAGACCCTTGCCTGCAAGATCACTAACAGCCACAACAGTAATATTTAGGAATATTTCCAGCCCTTGAATACAGGCTGTTGGCAAGTTGAATTTTATGATTGTGCATCAATGTTCCAAAATTTAACTATAAAAAAATAACAATTTTCTGCCATATATTAAAAAAACTGATCTCTTTTTTTGCCAAAATATTTATTCTGGTAAATTTGACTTTCACCACTTACTCTTTTTACAGTGAGACCCTGCTGCAAATCTCCTGTTGCAGCCTCCCTGCTGAGACAGGCTGTTGCCACATTTGGCAGGGGCAAGCCCCAAACTTGCAAAGTCTGTGCATATTCTGATCTTTCTGGAGACAAACCTCGACACTGAGGTTAGCAGAACTAATGACACGCATGAAGATGAGTGCACATCTAATCAAGTATGTGCAGGGTCAGACCCCATTATAATATTATTAACACAGGATCATTTAACAGAGAGACCAGAAACTTTTCTTTGTGTCGGAGGAATAAATCCCCTACTGTTTTAAAGCTCCTGAACAAATAGGGGTTTCATATTTGTCTGTGTCTACTGTCTATTTTGGATCTTTGTCATTTACCCTGGCCCACATTCATGCCTGGAGCAGCTGAGAGAAAAGTCTGGATGTGTTTATTTTTTTATTGCCCATGGAACCGAGCGAAGAGATAGTCCTGCCTGAACGGAAACTAACCCTGATTGCATGACTGATGGGATTGTAATGTAAAAAAAAAGTCCATTTTAAAGTTTACCCAAGAGCAGCGTCTCTTCAAGCAGTGTGACCCTGTGGATTCATTTAACATTTCTAGGACAGAGTCTGCTAGGTTAATGTGTTAAGACAGTACAAACTTTCCCTTTGCCTTGGGCACATCACCTATTCAGCAAGGCAAATAACACCGCACCTACAGCAGCCTGCCCAGGAGCCCCAATGCTGCACAGCAACAAGCCTCCGTTTCTCCCGTCTCCTTGTCTCCTTGAGACTGACATCGCCTGGGTGCTGAATAGCCTGGTGGGAAGAGTTCAATGCAGGGTTTGCACTTTCCCAGCCATTAGCCAGCTGCCACCGCATTTCATTATCTTAGGGGGTGCTTTTATACATCAAAGGCACTTCCAAACAGTGAGATGAAGTGGAAGTAACTGAGCTTGGTCCACGTTGCAAGTTGTGGTATTATTTATTGTCGTTATTTTTTGCGCCCGCCTCATGCCATCTGGCCCGCTAACTGTAAAGGCTGGTGATGGAAAAAAGGCTCAACACACCCCTCTCAATTTCTTGGAGTGAATCCTGCTGAACAACTAGGCCTTGGAGCAACTGCCTGTTGTTATCAGGACTCTTCATTGTTTTGCACAAGGAGCCCTCTAAAAAGCAAGGGGAAAAAAACAAAGGTAGCAGACAGGATTTCATGTGAAAACAAAGTAAGCAGAGCATGAAAAGCGTCACTGAGATGGCTTTTACTTTGCTTTCTTTCTGGTGTAGCCAAGAAATAAAGAGTTGAAAAAGATTTTCTTTCAGTCTTCTAAAGAAGTTTCCTGTGAACAAACCAAGGTAGTGGGTTTTGCATAAGATTGCCCAAAATCACTGTTCAGCTGTTTTAACTTACTTCAGCTTTTGTCTTATTATGGCTTTCTTTTAATGACAAAAGCCCATATGGCTGGTGATTTATTGTACTTCTCCAGCATTTGAAATCCTCTTTCTACTACTGGAAATCTCTAATTGATATATTCACAAAATCTTTAGAATTACACTAAAAGGTGAGAAAAAGTGAAATCTCTCTATGTGTCACAGACTGCTTGTGAGTGGTTTAAACAAGAGATGTCAGTGGAAGTATTATTAAGCTGCACTCTTACACAGTGGCTTGGTTTTACAGTCCATGGAATAAACTACAGCAGATTTCTACTTTGTGCCTGCCTGCCACCCAAATACCCTCCTAAGCTCAGCAAGAAATGCTCTAACTTTCATACTGACATTTATGACATGGATATTTTGTCTAATGATTTCTTTTATTTTCCTTTAAATATTAACTTGAGACTTTAGAAATACAGTAGTTTGACTGTGAGTGAGTGAGGGCAATTGACTATGCAATGTCAAGGAACTATGGCTTAAAAAATGCCCACTTGCAGAACATCAGTTTTCTTTTTTATAAATCACAACACTGTTTTCTCCTTTTGTTTGCTTACCATGAAAATCAGTATCTGTTATAGTGAATTCTTGTGTGAAAGGCTCTGATTCTGTAAAGGAAGTCACATAGGTAAAGGTTTTGCTCATACAGTTTCTAAAGGTGAGTGTGCATAAAGGGGAGTTTGCAGCATCAGGGTCACAAATTTGGGTGTCCTTTAGTAGGCTTGATTAACTTAATTTGAGATTGGCATGAATAGGAGCTGAGTACAAGACATTTAATTTGGTCCTAAACTCTCTTTCTATTTTGCACTCACTGCAGATGACCTGTAGCTGTGAAATACCTCCCTGTAAGCTAGCAACTAGATTGCTATCCAAGACTCACTTGGAAACAGTAGTCAGAGAAAGCAAGCTACTGGCAGCAAACATCAAAAACAAAAATCCCTGACCTTGACTGTTCTTAACACAAAAGCCCTTTTCCTGCTGTTTTCCAATGAATGAACGAACAAGAGCCAGCAAATTATAGCAGACACTTTCTTCTGAAAAGATAAAGTAAATCTGTTTTATTTCTATATACAATCTGCTGCACAAGCACAAAGACAGGAAGCAATATTGGGAAATTCTTAAAAATATGATTTGTGCTGGATAGAGTCTCTTCCTTCTCCTTTATATCACTTAGAACAAATAGTGAGCGAAGAATTTCCTGAACTTTTGCAATCTGCTTGGAATATGTATTCTCCCTTCCCTGCTGCTGCTTTATGAAGAAAGAGTTTATTCCTAGTGGTAGGTTTTGAATTTCACTTAAAATAAAACTGCATCTTATATACTCTGCTCCTGCCATCCAGGCTTTCTTTGTAATGGGATTGAACAGGTGCTGCGACACAGCTTTATATTCAAGCTGCACCCAGATAATCTTCCCCATTTTAGAGCGTGGCAGGCATCCCTTCTTGGGTAACCAACCCTGCACCACACAAATGAAGAGTACAGTCACAAAAAAATAAACCCTTTGCTCAGTTTTAGAAATATGAGCAAGTCAGACGTATCCAGTAAGTCCTCACCAGACAGATTTGTGTAGCACCTCAAATGAGCTGTCCACAGGAGGCCCAAGGCTCGCGGGACAGACATTTTTATGCGGATGAACTAGGAACTGCTCAAAAGCAATATGGCCAATGCAAGTAGGTTTCCCATCTGTTTCAGGCAATAGGATGGCACCTCTTTTGTCATTTCAATGAACATTTATTCCCCATTCAGGACCAAATGAGTAAAACAGGGCCCATTGATAGGCTGGACAGGCAGCATTTTACCCCAGTGGCCCCACAAACTGTCATTTGGGCTATGGCACCTGGACAAGATGCTGCTGGGGGAGGCAGCTGCAGTGTCTCTGCAGAGAGATGGGCAGCCAGCACTACCCGGCTCTACTGGGGTTTGGGGGAGGGAAGCAGTAGAATAGCATGAAGCTACAGGGCACAGGGCATGGAATAGGAAGGAGTAGAGGGAAAGGCTCCTGGAGGGGCTTGCTCTCTGGAGAGGTGAGTACTTGGTCCTGGCATTACAGTCGTCTGGGGGGAGAGGCAAATTTCACCCTCTGATAAACTGGATTAGGGAAAAACTCACTTAATTAGCCTTCAGGCTCAGTTCCTCACCTGATGAAAGCAAGACCAGCTTTCACTGTCCCACTGGAGCAGAGTAGCAGCTGAGGATTTGGCCCCCAGCGCTTTCTGCCCTCCTGCAGGGTCTCCCCTGGCAGCAAAGCCCTCAGACCCTCACTGCGGGCAGGTGCACACTGAGGGCAGACTGCAGCTTGCCCAGAAACAGCTCCCCTGGAGAGCGTGGTCCTCTCCAGCCTTCACCTCCCCTTTGCCACTCTGCCCGGCTGTCATATGGATGCTTTTCTTTGCCAGCTGGTTTGGAGCAACCCAAACTGCTACTGTACCAAGGCTCTGGAGCAGCAGAGAGGAGAAAGGCAACTGGATTTTGTATTTCCTCACTGCTACTGGGAAAACAGGATGGAATTAGAAAGAGAAACTGCAAATGGTGCTGCATTCACAGGTTACCTATAGATCTTCCAGGAGAAAGGGGAATGTGCAAACACACTGCAGCTCTCAGGATTCCCCGTCAAAGCATGTAGCAGCCCTGGCTGAGAATAGGTCAACCAGGGCCTAAATCTGATGGTCAGAGGTAAATGGGAGTTTAAATTATGTATCCCATTCACCAAAAACAATTATAATAGTAAAGTCCCATGAGAAAATGTATTTCCTCTGCTTCAGAGTATCTTTAAATACCATGACAGCAAAGACTAAAGATAATAATAGTCCTCACTTTGTTTCAGATATGGTAAATGAAAAGCAGCTTTCTTTAGATTTATATTTCTTTAAAGGTCACTGTGAGTTATGACTCTCTTCTGAACTGCTCAGCTGTTACCATGCAGGGTCACTGTCTGGACAACCCTCCCAACACACCAACAGCAAATGAGCAATGACAATAAGTTATGAGGCACAATTCAAGGAAACAAAAAACAAAAATGGAAGGATATGAATTCTACAGAGCGCACAAAGAAAAAATGGGTGGGATGCTCGTTTCCTCAAATTGTGTATCAACTTCATAAGTTAGCTACAAATTATCCCCCATTAAAGGATGAGGGTATCATCTTACATCCCACCTTTGTGTTCTTTTTCCAGCACTCCACTGTGGATCCAGATCTCTGCTTCTTCTGTTTGAAGAACTCCAATCTCTTTACATGTTTTTGAAACACAGAGTATAGTTGCTGACATGGTTCACATGCTGGTCTTGCAGCACAGAAAATCAACAGATAACTTCAAAATACCTGAAAAAAAAAAAAGGAATCACAGTGCAGACGTGCACCAACTTATGCTCAAATGATAGTGCTTGAACTATATTTAGCAAGACAACAAATCAAGGATGAATTACAACAGCATGAAAACAAAACAGATTTTTCATACAAAATCTTGCAGCAGCTTTCAGACAGGATTAATCCGCATTCCTGAATGAGATATTTTTAATATCTTTTTTAAAAGCACTGGGTTTAGTTTATTGTTACTTCATTGTCTCATTTCCCCCAAAAAAGCAACCCTTCTTTTTTCTTTTTTTTTTTTTTGTGACTTAAGAAATACATTTTAATTCAGTTGTTTAGTTTGTATGTTATCATTGCTGTCTTCTGCTTTCAATACGATACACACAGTAGCTAAAAATGCTGTTGTACTGTTACACTGTATGCAGTACACAGTGTACCAAGTGCATGTTTATTCTTAATCCTTAGCAGTTCTTGGTCATTAGCGAACAAAACAGACCTCTTTTTTTTTTTTTTTTTTTTGTTGGTTGGTTTTTTTAAAGGGAAAAATATGGAAAATCCTGTATCCATTTTAAGGAAGTATTTTCTCCACTGGTATCAAAAGGTTTGAAACATTGGCAAGATGCAGGATTTCCATAACGCAATGAGAAGTTGCTCCATATAAAAATACTGATTTACAGATCAAATTTATACATCTTTTGCTTTACAAATATAGAATTGTAAGGCAAAACAAATGTGTTGTGTATGTAAGGTGGCTTTTTCTAAGGAAATATTTAAGTGTTTAGGAGACACTAAATTTATGTTACTGTAAAACAGATCACTTAAATATCTCCTCACCATTACAGCAAAAAACATATTTGTTTGGGTTTTTTTAAATCAAATGCACACTCTTTATACGAGGAAGAGTTGCAAAGGGATATAACAAGCATGGGTTTATGTTAAAAGACAAAATAGCAAACATGTAATATAATATTTGTCAAGACAAAGCAAAATAAATGAATATTTTTTCCATTGTTAGAATTTCACAAATTAGATGAAAATTCAGAGTTAATCAAATCTTAAAATAAATGAAACTGAAAGAGATTGCTCTTTAGCAAAGAAAACTTAGTTTGACAATGTTAAATAGGTAGCTGGGATCTGCTGGGAATACATACCTTGGTTTCATCTGATTGACCTCATATCACTACTACGGTGCATAACTACACCTGACAGGTCATTGATTGTCAGTATGTATAGCAGATCCTTGGGGAAATAACTTGGCAGAGAGCGGCTTCCCATGTTTTTCACATTCCCACAGCAAAAATTCAAGTCCCTACTCCAGTATTCACCACATATAGAGAAGAAAGAAAAACAATGGCCTTACAAAAGGCTTTATAAATTACAAAGATGGTTAGCAGCTGCCTCACATGTCAATTAACAGATTTCAAGCTCAGATCACAAATATGACGGAATAATATTGATTTCAAATTTCAGAATGAAAAAAGCAACACATTTTTTCTCTCTTCAGTCCAGCTTTCACTCCACAACTCCAATAACTTTAACACTTTTCATGTTCAGTCCGGCTTGATAATTTTGCCACAAGTATGCAGTGCACACACACGTGCACAATAAAAAAACCTCACAGATTAGAATGCTGTTTATTCTGCTGCCACAAAAGCAATTTTACTCTACTTTGTGTGACCAAATGTACCATAATGTTTTCATCACCAAGTTAAAGAGAGTATGCCTAATGGCTTATACAGTCCTACTACACAAGAACCCTATTCAAACGTTTGCTCAAGTCATGCATGGCTTTAGTCACATGCATAATAGCCTACAGACAAAAGACACAAGAGACAAGGAGGGCTTTATGTATCAAACTGAAAGTAGTATTTCCCTGCACTGATACTATGTAAACATCAGAGATCTGCAGGATATCATATTAGCATGATTTTTTATCAGGGAAAAAGAAAGATAAATCAATGCCTGTAGCTACAGTACCTGTGTCTGGAAAGAACGAACACATAGTCAAAAATAATAATGAGAAAACTAAACGTCAACAAAAAAAAACCAAAAAAACAAAAAAACAACAATCCAAACCAATAGTTTCTACATGTTTGCAGTAAACTAAACTATATTACTTAACATAGATTAATCAAACAGCCTTTTTGTCAGGATACAAAAGAGCCATCATCTTGGGGTTTTATCAGCTAGATGGACATGCTCACAAATTCAGGAAGAGACATAAATAGGTAAGAAATCTTTATATGTTGAGAGTGTTCACTGATAGCCTGCTCCAGCTCCCAGTGCCTGCACGGAGCCTTGCACGTTAACATGGGGCTACTGCTCTGCAGTCAACACCACCCATAGGGTGTCAGCCCAAGAGACAAGGGTAGGCAGAGCGAAAGTGTTGGGAAAAATCATCAATAAATGTAAACTAACAGGACAAACCCTCCTCCACCCCTCACCTTCACAGCAGCCAAAGCTGCACTTCACAGGAGCAAACAAATACACCTACAAAACTATGAGTGAAATCAGAGCAATCTGATCACACTCATGGGCCAGATATATAACTTTTCTATGAATCTGGTCAGTCAGCAGAGTTGTCTCAAATCAGATGCCTACTCTGTAACACAGGACTGGCTTCAGGATAAATGATGCCATTTTCCAAGCAAAAACCAAAGGACCCATAAGGAATGCAGTCCTATGGATCAAGTTCTTGTTTCCATCAAGACAGCTAAATGTACCTCTTCTTCATGGTTCAATTATTTAAGAATGCCAATAAAATGAAATATTTAGAAAAATTCAATCTTTGAATCTCTTTAGTAGACAATCTTGCCTTGTAATATGCATTTCATATAAATAGAATACATCTGTAGCATTTCCATCCGTACATTCTGCAGTATGTTATGAATGAGATCAGCACCAATATTCCCATTTTTGAATGGAAATCAGGATATAAGAAAAAGTGAACTAGCCCCAGTCAGTCACCTGAAAATGAACCAAATGCTTTCTAGACCAAAAATTTCTGAGTCTATGCATCGAATCTACAAGAATGTGCTGTCCTCCTTAATACCATACTGGGACCCCAGCTGACAAAGACCTCACTATGGCTAAGAGTTGCATAATTCTATAAATAAGTCTGAAATGGAAGTTCATTCCACAATGGGAATAAAAAAAGGTTAATTTATAGTAATGGAAACTTTGATGGGAATGGTTTACTTTTGCTAAAATATTGAGGAAGAAATGATTGCTCAGGTCCACAATAAAATTTTTAGTCAAAAGAAATAAGAGAGCTGCCTAAAATTGCTTTTTCCTTTGAATCCCCATGTACAGTGTACTTCCCAGTTAATATTTCATACTTGGACAGTATCAAACAGCCCAAAAAGACAGACTGGTGATGTAAGGTTAATGGAAGAACTGTTCTGGTGCATTTATACCTGGTGTTCTAGTAGCCCACAGCGTTAGGAGGACTGAATTTCTGAGGTGATGTTTGTCAAATATTCTTCCAAATGTTAATGCCAGGTGATCTTATTCACTGCATGGTAATAAGAGGTCAACAAAATCCTTCCTCCAAAAACAAAAACTCAAATAAGCAACAGAACACAGAAAAAAGCCATAAGGCCTGGTAGGGCAGACTGCAGGACGGTGCACCCCTGGGAGGAAGCAGAGCTGCCGATCCGGCAGTTAGATACAGGCGTGCCCTTTGCAGAGTGTTTTGCAGGATAGTTATCTGGCTGCTGCACACCCTGATACACCCACAGACATGGGAACAGAGCTATTCCTACACAATACGTATTTTGCTTCTCATATCTTGTACATATGGCTACAAAACCCGAGCCTTATTGAGAGACTATCTCTGTTTGCCACTACATGTAGTGTGCTGTAGTGTCAACATACTTTTTCAGGCTGTGTGCACCAACCTTTCTCAAATTAAAGAAAAAACATAACGCATGTGAAATGGCGGTACCTACAGATTAACTATGCCCTCAGGAATTTAAAATATTAGAAAAGATTGAGCAATATTTGCCTGTGATTTCAAATAATTACTGCTCCCATCCGGCGACCCACCTTAGTGATGGCTTTAAGCTCACATCAGAGCTGCAGAGAAAACCTGGCGCTCCCCAGTGCCTGCCCTGCCCATAGGCTTTTTTTTTCCCTCTTTCTAATTGGGAAGAGTTGATCAGTGGTGCCCTGGCCAGGTAGCAGGAATAGATATGAAGCAAAGGAAGGAACCTTTGACAGAATTCCAGATTTCTACTCTTTTGTCCTGTGTCAGTTTGAGCAGGGGTTATACCATATGTGGACCTGAATCCGAACTCATTTATCACGAGTGACTCTTGGATGAGCCTCACACCACCATTTGCAGGATATAAGCCTATATATAGTGTTTGAACAAGGCAAATGGAACTGTGTTAAGGCTTGAAATTAAGGTTTTGACCTTGGCTTAAGAGTTGTGACAACATATGCAGATACACCAGGCAGCTCCCTTATTTGCCATCATACAAGCTGTGCAGGTGCATTTACTTTAAGATTGCTCTTTTAGTACTGACAGAAACAAATCACTTATGAATAAGTGAAATATCCCATTAGTTTTTTAACATTAAGCTCTACAGAGTGAAAATAGAGTCTCTTAAAGCCAGCAAAGAAACTATCATAAGCTTCACTGAACTGATCTTCAGGTTATAAGAACTATGAGGTACAAGAAATAGTTTTTTATTTTCTTAAAGGACTTTGAGAAAATAATGAGAACACAGGTAAAATACAACTGAGGTTTTGTTGTTGAGATTTCTTTTCCTGTCTTTGTTTACAAAATAAACAATACACCACTTAAAAACATCTTCCAGAGATAAAAAACTTTGCAAATTTGGATTAAATTGAGTGAATGAATTTGACAGGTGGAAAAGAGGGGGGAAATTCAGAAACACAGAAACCTTTGCTTTCTATATTTGCTCATCAAACCGTGTAGGTTTCTGATTGTAGGATGTTTTTACTCAAAATGCAGCTAAAGCTTTTTACAAGCAGCAAGAATTTTAATGGATTTTGCTTTTGAGCAATTTGAACAATTTTTTTCCATTGTGTGGTTTGATCTCTAAATATATAATTCCCATGCTTTGATTCTTTACATTATCTATTATGACATAAGATGTATGTAACCCCAAGTAACCAGCAAATTCATATTTACTGTGAACCTAAGGCAGGAGCAGAATGCACAAGCTGGTTGCTCTCTCTGGCATTCCCACCTCTATCAGAGGTTCCTCACCACTACCCAAAGGCTGTGCAAAACTCTAAAGCCATGCATAGAAGGAGCGTTCTGATGAGCCTGGGCTTTCTGATGGTGCAAATCTGGTGCAATACTTGTGGTGTTGCTCCCCAGGGCTGCTCCCAAGGCACATTTCTCTGGAAAGAGCCAGAAAAAGGCACAGGATCATGGCTTCTAAGAGGACAAAGCTGCTTCTTTCACCATCAAGATGGCAGTGCACAAGCTTTCAGGCCCCTAAAGTCCATTTAGTCAAGCACGTCAAACTCTTTCAGTACTACAATTATAATTCAATTTTTATTTGTAAGTGGCTACTTTCACCATCACAGCAGCAGGACACAGACCAGTACAGGCAAAGACATTTTGTATCAAAGAGCACTGATAGGACAGGATGTCCAGGACCTTTAGCTTCCGGCCCTTTTCCCTCACTGTCTTGCAGGAAGGATTGCATACAGTTTCTTTCACAAAAATTGATGAAAATCTCTATAGGCCTTTTATATAAGAAAAATAATAAAAAGCAATATTTCTGGCAAAGAAAAAATAAGGTAATTCTGAGCCACCAAAAGGCCTAACCATTATGTTAACTTTTAGCCAAAATGCAGCTGTAAGCTTCCAAAATAAACTGCTTCCCAATCGTAACAGTAAAATGCAGAGAAACCATCCTATGTTTATTATGCAGTACCTGCATGTCTGACCACAGGGATAACTTCCATGGATCTGACTGACTCACAAAAATGCCCAGGTTACAAGAAATTAGGTTTGTTTAATAATGATTGACGGAGTATGAAAACATGGCCACTACAGCTAAAGAACAAAAGTTCCTTGTTCATGTAGGCTTCTTGTCCGAACTTGTGTTTAAACAAAAAGAAATTAGATGAGTTCTGTAACTGCTTAAATAAGAAACACACCCAGTTAGACAGCTGGATATCCTGTGTTCTCTTGTCCCCTACAGCACATCATACTACCATATTCTGGTCAACTATGCAAAATGCTGCTGCTTTTCAATCACATCTGTTGAGCTTTTATGCTCCTTACTTGGGGGACCCTCTCCTCCTAGAAGCTAGAGTACAATCTGAGTTTTCATGTCTAGTCACTAGTGTACTTATGAAAATAAAACACAAGATCCATCAAACTTCTGTATTTCAATACCGTGGTCCATCCTGAAATGTTGGACTTAACATAGAGACAGCTCAAAGCCATGAGGAATCTGATGCAGGTAACTAATTTGCCACTATGAAGTGGCAACTGAGGCTCTGCACTTCTGAGAAGTATTTGGGACTCTAATACGTGTTTAAACATGCATTGAAACATCTGTTCCTTTTAGTCATTCAGTTGCTTTTCTGATATAAATGCTGGGTATGTTTTTATTTCCTTTTTCTATTTACCTTATCCTCTATCCAATAAACTGTGAGCTCAAAATGATAACATAACCTAAGCAAAAAACAGGCATCAAAGCAACGAAAATATTATTTTTGAAAGGTCACAATTTCAACAGTATAAAAAAAGCAGTAAAAACACTTTTGCCTTCCAAGATTCTTTGAGAACCTCTCCCGTTCCTCCAGGCCTTTTATACCAGTTCAGGTGAACACACAAGGCTTCATTTTCAGTGCTTCTGTATACTTCTTTATTTCTCCCAGAGTTTTCTTACATTTCTTCGCTTTCATAGTAATACAAGAGTTGAGTACTCTCAGAAAAGTAGAGTAAGACCAAGTATTTGAAAAGGCATTGTTTATTGGTACGTACAGATTGTTTAATCATGCAAGTCTTTTAAAGAATCAGAGCTTAAACCAATTTAGCCTTGAAAACAAAAGAAGTGTCTCTAAAAGTGTATGTATAACTGATAGTATAGGAAGGAGGGTCCTTCCTCTCTAAGAAAAGGCTGATCTCTAAATACTCTTATGAAATATTAATGAGGGGTTTTTCTTTTTGGTTGTCAGGACAGCTGCATAAGGCAGAGCTTGGGAAGAAAGTACAAAAAAGCCTGCATACCTTTACTGAACCTTATACCCATATGCAAAGAATGACTAACTACACAGCATGGTATGGCCAGCTAGTATTCAAGGAATGCAGGGAAAATGAGAAAATGGCCAAAATGTAGAAGTTTAGATATTTGTAAACTCAGTCTAAGGAAAAAAAAAAAAGGATAATTTAATATGTTATTAATTTTTCTATTGTTTCAACCTCTCAATATATCCAGGCCTCCACATTTCATACAGATTTTCAAATAACAAACTTACTAACTTAGATTTGACTTAGATATATTTTCCAGAAAGTCACATGGCCTTGATATGCAGCCATCAGGAAATGGGGGTCTTGATTCCTTTGGTGAGCTGCTCAAAGGATTAAACTCCTTGTGAAAAATGTCTCTTCTACTTCCCAGAAATGCCTCGATTCAGGCATTTCCCAAACTTTTCATTATCTCCTTTCCATAAGGCTTTAGGATTCTTCCTCATCCAGTACTTGATGCCAGGGAAGGTTCTTTCAGGCTGTTAAGTGGCTTCTCAGACCTGTCCTTTTGATATGCTAACCAGGGTAGAGAGCTCTTTAAACCCTGATGTCACTCTGGTGGCACCACTCAGCCCTCTCCCCAGTTTCTGAAGTCCTTGCACCAACACTGACACCAACACAAGAAGCAGTTTCCCAGCACTCCGTCATGTCACATTTCAGAGTAAAATCACACCTTTCCTTTGCCCAGTTCTTACACACCCAAGGGTCTCACTTTCTGCCCTAACATTGTGTTATCAGCTGCTACTCTTGCTCATCTGCCAAGCTGCAAATTCGTCCCAGCCACTGCACAGTTTCCCATTGCCTAGACAGAGGACCTGTATTTCTTACTCCTAAGTGACTTTGAATATGTTTCAATAAGGCCAAATCTAACATAAACAGACTGCTTATATGCACTATAGACCACTCAGTATCAGCACTTTATTGCCCTTGTTTGTGTTCCTCCAAATGATGACACACAGGCATTTTAAGAGCAGAGATTTTATATGAACTTTCAAAACACTATTGAAAATCATTAACAGCACTTTTACAGTGCTGGTCCCTGCAGAACCTGACTGGAAGTGTTTCCATTTAGTGATGAGTCTCCATTGACAGTCTTTCTGAGAACAGGCAGTTCTGCTCCATTTATTGTGTTCTATGATACATTACACAGTTCTTAACAAAGCTATTAAGACTGGAAAAAATATCCAAACAAATGAAAACTCTGTATGTTAGAGCACCAAGGGACAAATCCTCGTCTTTCTGAAATCAAGCAGAGCCAAGTAGAGCCTGGGAATGTTTTTTGTTGAGAGCAAGAGCAGACACGATATTAAAAAATTAAACCACAACTCACTCCTATATTGCCACACTCACAGAGGAAATAAATTTGCAGCAATCAACATCTTTCCCCCTAATCCAAGGTAACAATAATGTGTGTAATCCATGTAAAATATTTGCAATCTGAATATTTATCAAATATATAAATGTATATCAAAATATTGGCTGAATCTATCTAATCTGAACAAAAATCTACATAATATGAATGACATTGGTCAGGTGAGAAAGTGTTTAGTTGATTTAATTAAAACAACCATTAGCATTCACAGGTATAGACAAAAAGCCAAGACTGAATAGCAACTTACTCTGAAAAACCAAACTAAGCAAAAGAAATTGAGCTGCAATTATTTATTTCTAAGTCTATTACTTTACAGGTGGGATAAATTCGTTCCATGACCATATCAACAGATCATCATGCAAAAACTGTGATATTCAGTTGAAAGGTGATGTTTAAATATCATTGTGCAAAAAAATCCACAGCACAAGATAAAAACAAAGAGACCCCCTCCTACCTTTTAAAGAAAACACAAGTAAAAATCAAATGAGAAACAATGAGAGTCAAAGGGCTCATGTGCTCCTGTGAAGATGAGCCCACTGCCTGGCCCTTCTCACCATCACTCATCTTGGAAGCTTTAGCTGAACAGGCAAACAGGAGTAGGAGGCAGCTTTTATTTACAACACATTCAGTGAAATATAAGGTGGAGCTCAGTGCACCACCTAAAACAGGGAATGTCTAAGATGCTATCCACTACTCTCTGCTCCTCTAGAGACCCTGGCTACCCTTCCCTGTAATGGCCCAGCATCTTCCAAGCCACGAGAAAGCCTTGTTCACATGCCAATTCCACATGAACCTTCCCCTTGTTTCATGGAGCAAAAACAAAACAAACACTTTGCAGTGTGCTAGCAGTCTCCAAAAGTAAGAGAAGAGGGCAGCCACTGTTGTTCCCAAAATTTATTTCATATTTCATCATGATGATTTTAGAGTTGCCCTGGCTCCCTAGCTGCCCTTCTGGACTTTAGAGCCCCAAAGCTTGGCAGCAGCATACTCCTCTTGTGCAAAAATGGATGTGTGAGAAGAAAAAGACAGCAATAATCTGGAACCATGTAAGAAAAGTCAGTTTTAACCTTACTCTGACTCTTCACGGTTAACTGCTGATACCTCCATCAGCAGGTTATAAAAAAGTAAACAAGTATGAGATCTCTAGTTATTACACAAAAGTAGTAGCATTTAAGTCCCTTAAGATCCTCCAAGAAGCCAGCAGTACTGGGAATGGCAGACACAATCTTTGTAAGACTGCAGAGCACTACAGGCAGCATCTCTCACCCAGTGGGGTTTGACTCAAGAAAACAATCACGTTAAACTGTCAATAGAGACCCTTCACCAGGATGCAGTGAGCATACATCCCATGCACTTTGGTAGCCACTATCACACAATGCTTTTCAATTCCTCTGGGCTTGCAATGCCACCGAGCCCCTTGTCCTACCCTGTGAATCTTCAAATTGTTTATGGCCAGACTAATACTCCTGTCACAACCCCACACAACTGACTTGAGGGTTCAATTTATCTGACAGAGCTGTAGCTCCAACAGCCACCACCCATCAGCACGGGCCCAGCTGAATTCCATGTACACAACACAGGACTGCTGCCTGGCAGCTGGAATTAAAATAAGACACTCCAGTGTGATGTTCGTGTAAAGTCAGGGTAGCTAATACAAAAAAAACCCCAACAAACCAACCAGGAGTGTGTTTAAGTCCTATTAAAATACTCTTTTCTCAAGGAAGCTGTACATAAATGTCCAGTGAGCTTAACTTGATTAGCAATTTACCATCAGTCCAAAGTGAATCCAATAATTTCCAGTTTATTTTGAAGCTAAACAGCAGAATCTGGCCTCTTGTGTTTGGTAACTGACTTTTTAAAACCAAAAGAAGCATGAGATGAGGACTAAAATAAATACTTATTTTTTCCTTACATCAAGAAGATAATACATATATGTTAGAGCATAGTACACTATTCCCTGACAAAAAGTGTGCATGCCCACAGTTACAGAACAACAGGAAGATGCCATGGGGTGAGCCAAACCCTGCAACTTCTCAGAAATAAATTTCTACTGTTCCAACTACTCGGGAACATGTTCCCGAAATTCAGGAAACACACTGCTAATTATTTCCTCTAAGGTACTGCAGTTCCAGTGCATTTGAAAATGAACATGTGAGAGGAGTTAGCTATTCTTCACTTGGGGCATTAGGAGTTAGTAAAATAGGTACAGGTATCTTAATCAATACACTGCAAGTTAAATTACATTACATGCAGGACCATTCAGAAGGAGAGGGTGAGACTTACCTAATGAGAGACAGTCAGTGATATCTGAGCAAGCTCTCACTCACTTCATATGAAGAGAACCCAGTGCTCACTCTAGAGTGCATCCCTTCTAGCCTGGGACACTGAAATCTCTTTAAGGATTTTGTTACGAAGGGTCTGTTTCTTCTCTTCATCAGCCATCAGGAGAGTCTAGGGAACAGGTCTCAGACTCAGGCATGGAAATTACTGGAGAGATTAATATTGTGAGAGAAGAGACAACAGGCCAGGGAGCTGCATGCTGAGCACTAATAAGAGAAGTGAAAAGCCTCTCTGAAAGTATTTTCTTCACCTGTGGATCACTCTCTCCAACTCCCGATAAAAACCAACCAAATTAATGTCAACTCAAATTACACCTTTGTCACAGTTCATAAAGGGGCATTGGTTCATGGTTCAAGCATTTTGCAATGACATTTAACATGTCCTTACTTTAGACTTTCATTTGTCTTTCAACCCTCCAGTTTCTCCTGTTCCTTCCTCTCACTGCCATTTCTCCAAAGGGAAGAAGATCAGATAAAAAACCCTACGTATAAGAATTCCCACCACACTTCCAGAGAGAAAGACACGGGGCTTTCTTGCCTTTGGTTGTGCTCACCACTTTTTGACATAAATATTTTGCAATAGCAATTGCTTAGCCAGATCATAGTATTTGCAGAAACTTCTCACACATTTTATGCCATTCCAGTATCTTCTTTCATAGCAATAATTTAGGTTCTTGTATACTTGCATGGGTGAACCTCTACATACATGCAGCTTGTAAGTGACTGAACTGTTAAATATTTTAAGTAATCTGACCATTCTTGAAAAGGGAAGGTGGTGTGCAGACCGACCATGGGAACAGCCACTCAACCACAATTACCTCCCTCTGAATATTTTCCACTGAAAAGGGCTCTTTCTTTAGGAATCACTCACCAAAAAGGTCTTTTTGTAGTTTATATTATACCCCACCACCTCCAGAATAACTGCCTTCTACACCACTGCAGCTGCCCTGGCTGCTGGCTGTATGTATCTGCAACGCGGGCAGGATCCACACTGCCCACAGCTACGTCCAGAAAGCAGGCTGCAGAGAAAACAATCACTTGAGAACCTAATTCCAGCAAATCAGCACTGCCATTTATCTTGGACTTGAGCAATATATAGTAACAGTGGGGGCAGTCAAACGCATACCAAACTCAAGGACCGTGAGGGTGAAGGATAGGTTTATCCACTGAGTAGTGAATGTGCAAAGCCAGCTCCCCAAAGCAGGGCTGCTGTGCTACCTAGTGAGCAGGTAACACGAACACGGCGGAGAGGCGCCCCATGTTCCCATAGGTGTCCTAAAAGCTGCTCTACAATGCTTGCAAGGTTTCTAGCAGGCACACTTAGTTCACAAGCAAAATTTGCCGGGCTTATTAGCACAGGAGCCTGGGGCAATGAGAGTTAGAATAAATGGAAACTTTCAAATGAACACGAAAAAGAAGTAAGCTAAAACTGAAAGCTTGTTGGGTTTTTTCCCTTGCAAATTCCCTCATTTGTCCTCAAGGACAGCATATAAACTGGTACATTGCAGCCCATGTGATCAGACACTCTCTCAAGAACTATAAACAGTGTAGCTATGAATCATTATTAGGCTGGAATTGCATTCAGTTCTTTCCCACTGACTCACCATGTGGATCATTTGTCTGGTCTTTCACCTTCCCCACTTCTCTCCCTCTCCCACAGATCATACATGACCCCTTCCTGAAATTCCAGCTCAGGAGCGGTTGCTCGGCACAGGCCAGCTCTCGCAGGCAGGTGACAAGAGCGGCTCACACGTACAGGTGCTGAGCTCATCCCGCTTCCAACACCCCCAGCCGTCTGCCAGAGGCTGTCAGCTCCCCAGCACGGGGCTCCCACCGTGGCTCAGGCATTGCAGGCTGACGTGGCACAAGTCTAGCGACCCGAACAACTTCGGCTAATTTTGAGCAGGAGTCAGAAAAGCCATTTCTGCCACCCCAACCTACCAGAACTGTAATTTCTCACAAAGTGGAGGAAGAAGTGGGTTTGGATAGTTACACATCTTAACCCACTGCAGCTAGGTCAGACTGAGCAATACATCAGTCAAAGCTTTCATCTTTTATTTAAAAGAGAAAGGTAAAGCCAGTTCCTAGCCTTCGCAGTCGTAGAAAAAAATGTGTTGAAGTTATGACTTCCAAATCTTCAAAGGCAGATCGTAAATAAAAGTGCTGACATTTATTGCTTTTAAGCAAATCACATACTGGAGTGTGACTCATGAACATTGGAATTGGCAAGCACCAAGGCAATCATGTTGAGAATGAGATCATGATGCAGTAGGTGTGCAGCATTCTCTTTTCAGCCTATTCACTATCTCCGTTCTACAGTAATAAAGAAGAAAGTTTCCTTTCAGTCAATAATAAAGACCTTAATGTGCCTTCCAGTGCCTATGAAAATAATAAAAGTACATTTCTGCTTCACTAAGAAAGCTTTTGACACATACTTGATCTCATAAAATACTGAAGGGCATATGACGTATTCACATGAATAAGTCAAAAGGCTTCATGGTATTCATACCAATAAAATTAGGAACGTGCAAAGGCTGAGGTCTTTTATTTTAAAACATTGGAACTCCAATCTTCATTTTCTTGTTTGTAAACGGCTTGCAAAGGGATGTTCCTGTAGAGAGGGGAGTGTAACAAAAGGGGCAAGAAAAAGGAATTACATATCTGTACTGCAGAATTAGTCATGGGGTTACACCAGTTTAATAATTCAGGAGACATTTTGTACACATATCAGGTTGGCTTGGAATGAGCTTCAACTTCAGTAAACTCTATGAATAGTGATTTCAAATATGAGTGACATGCACATATTTTTCTACTGAATAACTGCAGAAATTATTGCTTTCAGTATTCAGAGACAGGGTTCTGCTGTTCACGATGCAGGACTTGTCAATTCTGCAAGCAACAAGCTTTGAAGATAGTCACAGGAACATTTGGATAAACAATCAAGCAGATATATTTGTTCAGCTGTCCCTTCTAAAAAGTACTTACATATTTGCAACATGTTTTTCCTCAATTATACTCCAAAAGCCTCACCTATGTTAAATGTATCCAGACAACAAAAAAAGTATGATAAATACCGTCAGAATTTAGAGTCTGGTACCTTCATCACACAGAAACAGGTCCTTCACAAACATTGAACTAAATTTATCATTTTCTTAAATGTCATCATGATTCAGGCTGATACTGCCATTTCCACTGCCTTCTTTTTTCCCTACTGATCCACAAACAGAATGACCTCATGCTGCCTGCAATCGAGGGAGTTAAACAATAGGCTGCAAATCACAAAGGAAGGGGGAAGGTAGGGGTTAAAACCAAATTATTATAACGAAGGCTACATCTAGAGGTAGAACTGCAAAGTTGGTTAATATCACTAGTATAACTTTATAGCATTAGATGCACCACACGAGCGCCTTGATTTTATTTTGTAATTAGGATATAGAGTTTCTCACACCTGTAAACAAATGTCTAACTTACACACTACAGAATGTGAATATTACTTATATCTGTTAATATACAGAAGCAGCTGTTCTGGTCCACCTATCTAGGGAAGGGTGCCAGGCTCAACCAAAAAGGACCTTTTTAGTTAGATTGTTCATACCAACTGCTTAACAGAAACCAGAGAAATCTCTCTCCTATGTTACAAACTACTGGTATGAATATACAAAGTAAAAAAGTATCTCAGCGTTATTTCCTGTCAGCCGGGTATCACATTGATTAAAATGTTGCAAACATTCCTTTAGACAACTACAATTTGCTATAGATCACAGAAAATCCTAAAACTCTACTCAGCTGAGTAGCAGATTGAGTCAAGCTGCAAATTCACATACAGAAAAATTAAAGAGAAAAATGAGAACACATGTTCCTGTTAATACTAATGTCTTAAGGCATAAAAAGTGAATAGGGAGGATAATTTCCCCACACCTATGCAAAATTACAATCTTCAGAACACCTGCAGTGACTTGAATTAAATCACAGCCAGCAGGGACTTCAGGACGACCCCTGAAAAATACTCTAATAATTAAATGTGTGCATGTATATACATTTATACAAGAAATTTACATCTGTACACCTGTATACATACAAATAAAACTTTGTTTAAACTTCGCTGCAGAGAAGGAATGTTGTCTTTCAGTATTCCT
The DNA here is from genome assembly GCA_013397975.1 of Machaerirhynchus nigripectus. NCBI lineage: Eukaryota > Metazoa > Chordata > Aves > Passeriformes > Dicruridae > Machaerirhynchus > Machaerirhynchus nigripectus. The sequence continues at coordinate 486,822 of VZRQ01005527.1, read as the reverse complement.
TTTAACATACAAGAAACTCATTAATTTGTGCCCAGCAAAACTACAAACCCACCAATTATTACATGTTCTTACGTTACAAAAAAGCCGTAAATGAATAGAATAGAAAATTGAGTAATTGAGTAAAATAGGAAAGCAAGGACACTGTTGGAAATTCTTAATTGCAGCCAATGTCATCAGATGATACCACTGGTACTAGAAATCTGTCTTTAATTGTTAGAAATGTAGAGTTAGAAATGTACCCAAGCCTTAGCTCCATGTTAGAGCTCCTTAGGTAAGCGTTGCTGCCTGGAACCATCCCCTGGCAGCACCCCCAGCCCTGACACTGTCGTTGGGCAGTCCAGACACTGCTGCTCTTTGCATACATTCAACGCTGCTCCAAGAAGACTGAAGTTCTCCTCCTTTGCATCCTTACTATGCTAGCAGGTTCACATTTATGATTTTATTCAGTTATATAATAATCAGCACATAGAACAATCACACTGGATTTTACAATGCCCCAGAGAACCCGAAAGCTAGTGGCTGTTTCCTGGTATCTAAAAGGTAAAAGCTACACCTCTCAAGAAAACATTAGAAGGGTGTTGTAAGCCATGATGAGACACTGAGCAGCTGATCACAGGGATCACTTCCCTCTGCAAAAACATAATCGACATTTCCTCAGCCCAGGATTCTTCTCATCCAGTGTCATCCTATTTCTCCTCCTTGTATGTTGTCACTGGTCACTTTCAGTAAAGAAAACCTGGAAAGCTGAAGATGCAGCATTTTACTTGTTTTTCTTAGTTGCAAGTCATTTCTCCTTGCCAGCTTTGCAGTCACAGAATTGCAATACTACAAGGGCAAACATCTGCTGTCAGGCGTGCAGCATTACTGCTTGTGTGGATTTCTTTCCAGCAGCTGGGAGGAAATGCTCTTTTTTGTTTAGACAAAAATATCAAATTGTTAGGAAATAAGGAGTTAGGAAAAGCTATATACAAGGTTCACGCTTGAGAAACACAAAAGCACAGACTCAGCCACTAAGAAAATTCCACTAGACATGAAGTTAACAATAATTTAGATCTATTCCTTTATGGCAAGTCAGCCATTTTACTGTTGACCTACTTTGTATCAGCAATAATCTGTCACAGTGCATTCTCCAACTGCTACTGAAAGAAAGGTTGAAACCATACATTAAGAGCATAGTGTCAAAGCAACTGATGTTAATTATACCCCACAATTCCTATGTTGATGAAATTGTCACTGCTAACTATTAATACAGCATTTATTGTCTAAGCCCAGCTTGCTCTACCAACCCCTGAAAGCCACTGAATTAACATCCTGCTTCTCAAAGTTCACATTGGAATGTAAATCTGAAACGTGTAAAAATAACCTCTGCTATTACACCAAGAATGTGTAAATATACATTCCTTTTTGGGAGAACTATTTATCTCCAGTCTATACATGTTTCACACTTTAAACTAAAAACAGCTTTAATGTTCTTCAGTCAAGTGGCAGCTTTTGCCAATATAAACTATTTTCCCTTAAAATTATGGCATTAAGTAGAGGAAACTTCGTAAAATGTAAAGTACTACTTGATTTATGGAAATTCAGAAATAAGCTTTACACAGACACACAAAAAAAGAAAAGCAGCAATGTTCTTTGTCGCATTCATTGCTAACCTGCACAATAACAAGAGATCATATTTTCCCAGCATTAACAAACAAGGTTAATTAGAAGGACACCCTATGCGTATTGAGTGTTCATGTTACACGACATCTGCTTAATTTGGTGACAGGAAAGTTTACAAGCATCAGCACAAACCAACCACTCCAGGAGCACTAACTGGATTCTTTATGGTTTGCACATCAGTAAACTGTTCTGTAAGGTTCTACTGCTGCAGTACAGTTCCCTCTGCTTCTAAATCATCTCTCAAGCTTTCCTTCACCCATTTAAATTGAAGGCAGTCAAAAACATACAGGCTTAACAATATTTAGCCTTCAAAATTGTCATCTCTGAGCTATAGCATGAGACATACAACTTGGTATGATCCAAGAAGACTCATTTTGGGATGAATACAAGAGACTTTTTTATCCTATGAACTGATCCAATATGAGATACAACGAAAGTATAAGCCGGCCATGGTATTCTCACATCAGAAAAGTGCCTCGTGGTATTTCCAAATTCTTGCGTAGATTGATGTAGCAAACCAATAATAAGAAAATCCCAAGGCATAATGAGGCCTGTCATAGACAGACCTACCTGAAAATCTTTGCAGAGTCAGCAGAAAAGTGGAAAACTAAAATCAGCATTATTAGCAATTGAATGAAAATCCTCACATCTCTATTCAAACCTATGAATGACACTAAAGTCTACAGGAAGAAAAAAACTATGGTCCAAATGGCTGCTTAAACCAGATGTACATCTCCAGAACAAGCAGGAAAAAAACACAACTGCAAAGAGAACAGAACAACAGAGCTTCTTACATGTAATAGGGATACTTGTAATACAACTCTCTACAGGAGGAGCATCGTTACCAAACATAAAATACAAAAGTAGTATTGAATGGTAAGATTCCACACAGTAGCACAGTGGGAGAACATGCTGTCAGGAAAAAAAAAAAACATTTGCTCACCTGGCATAAACTAGAAAGCAACAGTACACTGTAAAAAAAGACATTCACTGAATGGTCAACAAGTTTGAGCAGACTGGTCCGTCATTCTGAGAAGAGCTGTAACATTAGAGCCGCGTACAGCTGAGACTGCCCTCGGAACACCAGCAGAACAACAGGATTATTCAGTGCTCCTCAAGGAAAGTCAACTAATTTAACTAACGTGCACTGGGCAAGCAGGTCTTGAATGTGTTCTCATCGCTAACATTTGCATTAAAATAACAGCCTTGCTGGTTTCATAATGGCAGCTTATATGAAATTCAAAAGTGACAAACATTTAGCTTAGTGTGCTGTTCTACCTGCAGCAAAACACAGGATTGGCAACAGCCTCCTCTGACAGACATACTCCACTTCTCTCAGGAGTCCTTATGCCCTGCTGCCACAGTATGCTAAGTAGTTTTAAAATCAGACAAGGGCACATTGTGTGCACATTGGGGTATATTTAAATTCCAGCTGGAATAAATCCCAGCAACTCTGAGGACATGGGTTGTACCAATTACTACTTACAGCTGCAGTTAAAAATTATGCCATGAATGAAAGCACCTTACCGTAAAAGGACTAAAATGTTAACCATCTAAGGGAGCAGGCTCCCTCTTGGTTCACTGTGACATGCCAGTCTCACAGATGGAACACTTGCTGCCTCACAAATCTAAGCTTAATTTACCAAAAAGAAAGTACTGACAGCTGACGCTTTCATAATGTGCATAGCTCACGTCGAAGACCAACTATACAGCTACCCCTTCTGATGCTGTTCTTGCTGTGCAGCAGAAAAGACTACAGGCAGCACCACAATACACCAAGCATAGTTCAGTCAGCAGTGAGCTTCATGAAAGTTTAATACAGCTTTAAAACCAAGCTCAATGTTTTCTTTCTACTCAGATACACTTCTGCTGTCTGTGGACACATAACACAAAAATGTCTTTGAGTACTCCCACCACTAGAATAAATTTCTTGCTTACAAATTTAACGATTTAAAATGTCATCTTAAAAATAAGAGAATTTTCAAGGTATCAAAATGCGAGCCTAAACTTTGACTCTATGCATGAGTTACACCTGTACTTTACAGGCTCACTCTGAAGCTTTGGTAATAGATCTTTTGTCAGATGCCTACAGAGCAAGGTCTTTAAAGTTCACTGCTTCAGGAGCACTTATACTGCCACCAGTCTATGCCAGAAAGCCACAGTGTCAGAGAAGCCCTAGCAATACTCTGAAGTGCTGAATATTGCTATACAGATGCAGATCACGGTAAAAATCGTTATTTGTAAAGCTGAACTTTCAAAAAAAGAGGGAAAGAAATTGGTAAAAAAAAAGTTGGACAGTTCAGTCTTATGTTTTGCTTATATATAATCAAGCTATATTACAGATCAGCCATATTACACAGATATGAACTGGAGATACAACACATTACTATCGTCTAATTGTAAAGGCTCATAGTTGAGCAGGAGCTGCAACGCCTGGCTAGTCTGATGCTCAGTTCTCCCACAGCTTGTAAGTTTGGTTCACAAGTAATGATGGCTTTCTTTTCATTCACAGCATTAGCAGCAGTTCTTGTGACTGAAGTGACCAAGGTGGGTAGGCCTTTTATTAAACACTCACAGAACAAAGTACACAGGAGATAAGGAACAGAAAAGTCTTGAGTTTTACTGCAGCACTTTAACCAGTGTAAATAGAGTGGTAAGGAATTTCTCTCACATGTATCTGCTGTGCTGTATATAAATGACATTAGTGTGGTGCTTAAGTGAATCACATCTCTACATCATTCATTAACTATGAATACATATGTAAGTATGGGCTTCTCACTTCGCCTCAGCCAAGCTTTTAAGTTTGGGAAAAAAGATCAACATACCTTTTGTTGAATCCAATCTTAATGATTTCTAAAGTGAAAGTCTTGCATCTGAAGAAAGCAAAAGGCAGCAAGCTGCTCTTAAGGCTAAGGGACACTTGTCCCAACTCTTATTGTGCAGGGAATCCATCAGGTAAGAACTGTGAACTCGTGAGCAAGTAGGCCAAAATGGACATTTAGGTTTGCTATGTCCTTCATCAGGAAGCCAAGTAAACTTTAATCCTCTGGATTTATTCAAGTCATCTTTGGTGGATGTTATTTCTGTACCTTTTCCTCATATGCTGGAATTATTGACCCTGGAGTTATTTCCACATTGACTGATTTTAAAAGGTTTAAAGTGACATTTACATCGTGTTCCCCTAAACTTCCCAAGCATTTATATGTGAGGTCTTCATTAATCCAGGTCTGTACCAAGTGTTCCCTAGTATCAGGGTGCCATTGATGTTTTTAAGCCTTTATAGTACCTATTTCTGCTGTGAGACAAAAATAATTTCACTGATCCTATGTAATCACGACAAGAGATTAATTAAAATGCCAAGATAGGAAACAATTTATTATAGAGAGAAGAAAAATTTCTCATCCAAAATATAGAAATCTGTACAACTTTGCCACAATCAATATACATGAACTGTACAAATTTACACCAGTTCATAATTTACCAAATAAAAGATGACTAACAAAGTTCACAAAATAGATGGTGGTTTGTGGAAAAGACTTTTACCCAATTAAGAACAAGGAAATTACAAACCAGACCTCCACTTTCTAAAAATAAGAAGTTTACTCAGTCTTAGAAAACTACAAGCTAGCAAATGTACAGATAGCTGGCTGGTGCTAACACCACAGTTCAGACAGTGTCTTTATATGGTCTTTTTAAAGCCTGTTGCCATGGCAGATTCTGATCACTTGCTACTTTCGAGGCCAATGTAAAGATCTGACCATTTCCCCAGGTCATTCTTACTAGTTTATCTTATGTACATTTATACATATCTGTAAGTGCTAGGTAAAAGTCTGAAAAATAAAATTTCCAGTACTATGGTGTTCATAAGTCTTGTTACTGAGCTGCCAAAAATGCTAACAATTAATAAATGTAATAGTGCAAATTTACTCTGCAAGACCTACTGCAGAGAATCACTTTATAAATACAGATTGGGGTTGAAAATTGGTGTAGAAATTAAGTCAGATGTCTTGGAGAAACTGACACTTCCTAGATCTTCTTACTCCCTAGCAAGCTGCAATCATTTTGACTCACAGGCTATTAAATCACTGAAAGGTACTGTCCAAACTATGGCACTGTCACTTTAAAGTATACCACTCTAACGTGTGCCAGATCTTCACAGCTGTGACATGGTTTAAATTCCATAATCCATCCCCAGAGGTGCCCACCCAAAGTAAAAACCAAATTTATCCATCCATTTTAAGGTGATCCATCCACAGACTATATCTTAACCTGATACAGTCATCATATTGTAGCTTTTGGAAGGGCTAGTTCTGCCCAAGAGAAGTTCCTCCTTACAGCTTATTCTGCTGTCTACCATTTGCATGTTGGTGTTACTTTGGCTACCTCCTGCTGGTGCAGCTTCATACAGCACACAGATCGAGCCATCCTCTCCAATGCGATAGGACACTTCATACGGGTCAACCCAGAGAGTGAGTTCGCTCGGAAGAAGCTGAAACAGTTCCTGACTGCTCAATCCAATCCGCTGTGCTGCCTGTCCAATGAGAGGATCCATTTTATGGTTGATCCGGATACATCGGTAACCTGATCCCTTGCATGGCTTTTCTGGGAACCAGTGGTGTTTATAATGTTCTATAAAATAAAAAACAAACATTATCCTCCTTAATTCCATGTTCAAAGATACGTGCAGTGATTATCGGTCTCTTGCAAATTTCACACCTCAGGATCTTAAGAAGCTTATTATTTTAGTATCAAATTACTTGAAAATCATTATAGGTTTTATTTCTGCTGATGATTTATGTAAGTGCAATGTCCCTTGGGAAGCACTCGTACAAAGTTACTGTTTTGTGCTACTGTATAGAGAACAACGTCCTCCACCAGAAAGGAGTGAAAAGCAACTTCCTGGCATTCAGAAGAACAAATATAAAAATACAGAAATTATTACATACCTAACAGAAAAACTCAAGAGCTTTAAAACTTCATAAACCAGACAGGAAAAAAACGACCCTTTCCAGCATCCTCTTGAGATGACACCCATGCTTAGCTTCTCACATTCTAAGAACACCCAAAAATAACTAGGCAAGAGGCTGGGCAGCATTTACCGACTGACTCAGCCTGTATTTCACCACTGTTCTTCCCAGCCTGTTTTCCATGGCAAGAAACCAAGGACTTCACTTACCTCAGGAGTTTTATCCCACCCCAAACCCTATCGATCTGAGGGTACTTGTAGGCACTATCGAGCCCACTGGGACGCAGGCTTGGGATTACAAAACGCACAGGGCAGCGAAGAAACCCTCAGGACCTGTTCCTAACCGAGCCTGTGGGGCGGCTAAGAGACGCTTCCAGAAGAAAGGGGAACCGAGACTCATCGTCCACCGATGAATTATACTTGACAAAAATAAACCACTTCGGAGCATTTTTCTTTCTGGAAACCGGGAGGTTTGATTCCTTGGCGCGGAGCTCAAGTCCGGGCTGCTCGAAAGCTTT